>JAFEMH010003688.1:0-251509 GCA_022495995.1 Adenophora triphylla var. japonica
TTAACATAAGTGTCCGTACGGACTGTCATGCTTTACACATGTGTCCGCTACGGACATGTATACTGCTTGACTTGTTTTTTTGAATTTTTGTTATATCCTGCAAAGTCCTTGAATTTCCTTTTATGCCTGGAAGGTCCTCCCTTTGTTTGGCTGGTCAGCTTGGACCTTTTAGACGTTACGGGTCTTCGGGATCATGAATACGTGAATCCTCAGTGTTTCCCGTATTCTCGGATGGAGAGCGGTCCGGATTGGGGTACTTACAGAAGCCCCTCAGCGACATCACTTATGAAGGAAGTGGAGTCATCGATAAAGATAAGAGTCCCAATCGGGATCGCTTGTCGGAGAAGATGACCCACGTGTTGAGTCGACGATGGTGGATCACTTTGGTAGGATTCCTACGTATCCCGAGTGTGAATCAAGCCTGATCGTAGTTCATGTGTGAGGTGAACGCTTGGGTCAGATGGCTGGACCCTTTGGTAGGATCCCTACGTATCCCGAGTGGGAATCAAGCCTGATCGTAGTTCGTGTCTGAGGGCAATTTGAAGGGCCTCGACCTATGGGGAACTATTTGTAGGCGTTCGTCCTGAGTTGAGACTATTCGGAGGCATCTCGGCCTGAGATAAGGAGGACGTGGTGGCGCCTCTGGCTGAGATAGTGAGGACGTGGTGGCACCTCTGGCTAAGATTGTGAGGACGTGGTGGCACCTCTGGGTGAGATAGAGAGGACACGGTGGCTCCTCTGGCTAAGATTGTGAGGACGTGGTGGCCAGCCTTTGAGAAGGAAGAGACGTATGTGCCTTAAGTAGAGATTTTTTGGAAGGCGTTTGTGTCTTTGAGATTTAAGGCGTTTATGTGCTTGAGATGAAGGCATTTTTTGCCTTGGGATGAAAGGCGTTTATGACCTTAAGAGATGAAGGCGTTTGCGCCTTGGGATGAAGGCATTTGTGCCTTGGGATGAAGGCGTTTGTGCCTTAAGTTTGTGTTTCGAAGGCGTCGGTTGCCTAGAGTTTTCTTTTCAAAGGCGTTTGTGCCTTGGGTTTGCTTTATGTCGGACTTACGATGACGGCCGGGATTTGATGATGTTGTACAGGCGTACGTATGACTGTTGTTTGTCTTTTGTCCTCTGGGGATAGGGTGTTTGGGCTTACAATGATGGCCGAGATTGGATTGATTTGTTTTGTGTGAGTGTCGAGACTTAATGGTATCGGGAGCGATCACTATTCCTTGGTTGGAAATGTTTTGTCGCTTGGGGCCAGGGAAAAATTCGGGCTTCTGATGAGTGATGGAAATGATTCTTTGTACGGACTGCTTACAACGATTGCCCGTTTGTCTTTTGTCCGCTGGGGATAGGGTGTTCGGGCTTACAATGATGGCCGAGAAAAGGTTCGGGCTTACGTATGACGGCCGAGAAAAGGTTCGGGCTTACGCATGACGGTCGAGAAAAGGTTCGGGCTTACGTATGACGATCCAGAAAAGGTTCGGGCTTACGTATGACGACCGAGAAAAGGTTCGGGCTTACGTATGACGACCGAGATTTGGTTCGGGCTTACGTATGACTTAGAAGCAGAAAATGTTCTAGACTTACGTATGACTGACCGTAGAAAAGGTTCGTTAGTTTAGGGACCAAATTGCATGAATTACTGCTTTAGAAATGACTTTTGGACAGCCAAGGAAAAGTTTGTAAGGGAGCAAAAGGGAATTGCACTGAAAGGGGATGCATAGTGGTTCGTGCGGATACATCTTGCATGCGAAAGAGGTCCGTACGGACTCTTATGCGAAAATACGATGTTTTTAAACAGATTGATTTAACATCACGCCATTCCACCCCATTTTTCCATTTCCAGTGAGGAGAAGAGATAAGGAGAGAAGAAAATCTCATTTTCGAGCCTCGTTTTCGAGAAAATCCTCCCAAATTGCTAGATTGTTATCAAGGCGGAAGGATTGAGGCTAGGGCGTCGTCAAAAGGGGCCGAGGGCCCATGGAGAGGAGGTTGGATTTACAATTAAATTCCTCCCCTTACACACCTTCAACAATCAATTCAGATGAGTTGTATCCGGATACGGAGGTGCACAACTCGAGGGGGAAAGCAAAAGTGGAGGTAAGAAATCAAATTTGGTCTTTGATTTTTATTCGAATGATGTATGCTAGAACTAGGGTTTTGGTTCTTGCGAATTTGAGGCTTTTGTTGTTGCATTGCTTATTTTGTGAATTTGATGAAGAATTGTTGAAATTGAGATGTGTATGGATTGTGGGTATGTGATTTTTGTCAAAAAATATGGAGTTGAGCGCTTATTTTTGAAAATAAAGTGCCTCTCCTTGAAATGCATGCTTCGGTGACTTGTACTTTGATGGTGTTTTGTATGTACATGGTTTTTTATTGGAAAATTGCCGTGTAGGAATGGACTTTGTGGGGAAATTGTGTGAAATGTGTCGTGTTTTGTGACGGACTTTTGTTGTAAAAGTGCCGTGCAGGGACGAACTTTTTATTTGTAAAATTGTCGTGTAGGAGCGAGCTTTGTGTTGTAAATGTGCCGTGTAGGGATGGACTTTTTGTTGTGGAATTGCCGTGTAGGAACGGACTTTTGTGATGTGTGCCGTGTTTTGTGATGGACTTGGTGTGATGTGCCGTGTTTTGTGACGGACTTTGTTGAAAATGTATGCCGTGTTGGTACGGTCTTTTGTGAAACCATGCGGTGTTGGGACGGACTTGGTGTGATGTGCCGTGTTTTGTGACGGAATTTTTAAGGAAAATTGCCATATTTTGTGACGGACTTTGTGCGATGTGCCGTGTTTTGTGACGGATTTTTGTGGGTGTGCCGTGTTTTGTAATGGTCTTTGTGTGATGTGCCGTGTTGGTACGGTATTTTTATGAAAAATTGCCGTGTTTTGTGACGGTCTTGGTGTGATGTGTTGTGTTTTGTGACGGACTTTTGCGTGTGTGCGGTGTTTTTAACGGTCTTTGTGTGATGTGCCGTGTTGGTACGGTCTTTTTATGAAAAATTGCCGCGTTTTGTGACAGTCTTTGTGTGATGTGCCGTGTTTTGTGAAGGACTTTTGCGTGTGTGCCTTGTTTTGTAACGGTCTTTGCGTGTTGTTCCGTGTTGGTATGTCTTTTGTGAAAACTTGTCGTGTTTTGTGAAGGTCTTTGTGTGATGTGCCGTGGTTTGTGCTGGACTTTTGTGTGTGTGGCGTGCTTTGTAACGGTCTTTGTGTGATGTGCCGTGTTGGTACGGTCTTTTTATGAAAAATTGCCGTGTTTTGTGACGGTTTTTGTGTGAAAAAATGTGTGCCACTTTTCTGTAGCGTTTATATTTGTTAAGTATCGTATTTGACGTACCTTTGCTGTGTTTACCTGTAGGAGGAGGTGCCTTCGTCCGGGAAGGCAAAGAGGATGAAATCACGGGGGTCCCTTGTGGCCGTGGTCGAGGCATGGAGGAGTATGCCCGATATCTCCTGGGAGGGGAGGCCTAGTCCTCAGAGGCTAGTTATTGACTCGGGGCTGAACGTGTTCGTTGAGAACCTGGACGGGTTGGCGGAGACCCAGAAAAATAAGGGCATTTTTCTGGCCTTGTCCGAGTACTGGTGGGACACAACGCATACCTTCCATTTCAGCTGGGGGGAGACGATGGTGACTCCTACGGATTTTGCCGCTATCACCGGGCTGCCCTTCAAGGGGGGTTCGGTGAGATGGAGAGATCGGATGTCTGAGGAGCGTCTGATCGAGCTGCTGGGTTTTGCGCCTTTGCCTCTTAAGGGTTTGGGCATGTTATATCACGATGTGGAGGCGCATATCACGGCCAACATTGGGGAGTACCGTCGGGGTATAGGGGTAGTGTCGGCGGAGCAGCTGGCACGCTCGTTTTTGTGGTTTGCTCTTTCCGAGATTTTGTTCTCGAACCACTCTACCACCCCTCTTTTTCCTCTGCTTGAGAGTTTGGTGGATTTAGAGAGGGTTTGCGACATTGCTTTGGGAGAGGCGGGCCTGGCCGAGCTCTACTTTTCCTTGGATAAATTTAGCCGGGCACGCGATCAATTCCCTGGGGTGCTTCGACTTTGCCTTGGAGGTATGAGTTTACTGCTTTTGTAGCTTTGTAATGTCATTGTTTCTCCTTTTCTTTTTCTTTTTCTGAGCATTATCTGCTTTTTATGGCAGGTGTGGTGCTACGAGATCTTTCAGGCGTGGGATTTACACGATGAGGCCATGATCGGGTATACCGCCATCTTTGTCTTCGGGCGCGCCTACGAGGAAGTGGAAGACTAGCCGGGGGAAGATCACTATCACCTATGTGGATGTGTAGAGATTTCTGGAGAAGGATAGCTCGACCGGGTGCTCCTTGGATGACGCGGCAGAGGAAGCTTCTGCGGGGCCTCACATCCGACTCGATGTACTTGGGGGAGAGGGTTTTCTGGCAGTACGGTGCCGGTGTTCCTCTCTGCGCTCCGAGGGATCCGCCACTCCATATGATGAGCCCTGCCGAGATGGACAGGCTGGAGTTCGAGAGGTACCGGGCCGGAGTGGACGCCGGGGAGTTTATCTTGGAGGGCGAGGAGTATGAGGCCTTTGTCAGGAGGAAGCTGAGGACGCCTCAGGTGTTGGCGAGGGAGAGGCGGAGTGGTTCGTCGCGTCCTCGGGATGTTCCGGTGCCTGGGCCGAATTTCACCTACGTCCGCGGGGATTCTAGGAGGCGGGTATCAGTGCCGTCGGAGCCTTGGCTTCTCCGCCGCTCCCAGGGTTGATCCAGTCTTTGCTGCGGTGAGTTATCACTCTTTTCCTTCTTAGCATCTTGTCTTTTACTTTGTTTATCTCTTTCGTTGAGCATTTGTTCATCTATTTTGTTGAGCACTTCTTTTTGTTTGTTGTGCAGGTCTCGGGGCGGACCGTAGACATGATCACCCGTCGGTATCTGGGGCTGAGGGCTTTCACAAAGAAGCTCTTGAGGATGTCCTACGGCTCATCGCGGAGTGCGGAGGATTACGAGCCAATGCCTTCGAGGAGATCCATGGATACTCCTTCTTCAAGGGCTGAAGCGGATCCACAGCCTGCTCCTCAGTCTGAGATGTCAACTCGGAAGCGGCACAGCTATGACGCGGGAGCTTCTTCGGAGGGCCTGGGGAAGCGAACGTTTCATCAGTTCTTCCATCCGTCCAATGTACAGGGTGAGGGTTCATCCTCGTTTCCCTTCTTTAATCCTTTCGCCGGCCATACTTCTTCGAACTACCTGGAGTACTCGGTCGAGGAGGGGGTCGAGATTTCTGACGAGGAGGAGGTGTCTGCCAGATTTACTGGGATGCAGGGGTTCCCGTCGGGCGATGGTGATGATGATGATTCGGAGTAGTACTCCTCTTTTTTGTTTTTGTTTTTTGCATTTGGTATCTGTAGAAGCAAAACATTTGTATGTATGGACCAAATATTTTACTATGCGATGTAATGAATTATTTATTTTGTAATTCCGTGGGTCAGTGCCTAGGAATTATTTCTACTCTTTATTTTTGACTTTTGTGCATGTCACATTAGTTGAAAATGCATTTGTGTTTAGTGTATGGGGGCTGAAAACAGCTTTGGTAGGTTTTTTGAGCAGTCGGGTGAAAAATCCTGCTGCGGGCAGCAACTATTTTGTTGTTGCTGAAAATTTAACCTGGGGATAAAATTTGCAGGAAATATGGATTTTCTAATCCTTTCATTTCTTAAATCACAGCCAATTCGGCTCTTATCCTCCATTTTCCCAAAAAACTTCCGTTTTTGACATGGATTCGACATTTGTTCCGAGAAATCTCCCGAGGCTTTCGAAAGAGAGGCAAGTGAACTTCTTTGAATGGCTTAAGATGTGGATGAGGCACCAGTTGAATCCCAACAAACGGGCTTTCGGGTTGAGATTTCAACTCAAATCCGTTTGGTCTCTTAAGGAGTTAGCTCCTGATTGGGAGTTGTTGCGGGCGGCCGCGAGGTTCTGGGATACGAGGAGGCATATGTATAGCTTCTCTTACAATAAGATCATGCCCACTTTTGAAGATTTCCGGGCTTTGCTTGGAGGACAGGAGGTGGAGGCTATCTCGCTTCCTTTGGTCGGGGGTGCGACCGTGAGCGTGAAGCTCGCGTACTTTCTTCGGGCATCGTTGGAGGAAGCACAAGGTATGACGTTTGATTCTGGTCATGTTGATATTTTTGAATTACCAGAGAGATTTATGGGTGATAAAGAGAGCGATGTCTCATGGAATGCATTTGCTTTGTGCGTGATTGCTACGCTTTTCATGGTCAGCTCCCTTGGAGTGTGTGACAGTGCTTTTTTGGATGTGGTAGGTCATTTCCGAGCCGATGAGGATATCGTTCCTTTGGTTCTGGGGGAAACCTTCCACGACATAGATCACTTGGCGATGGGGGACATGTATATGCGAGGGGAAAGTCCCGTTTTGCTCACCTTGTGGTTGCAAGAGAGGCTTCAAGCTATGCCTGTGTCTCCGTCATCTTTTAGTCCGTGGACGTTTGCTCAGCGGCCTCTTGTCTTGGATATGGATCAGTCTGCTTAGGAGAGGTGGATGGCTAATCTTGGCATGCATCAGATCCGTTGGTGGGTTCCTCATTGGGGAATTGAGACTAAATGGGCCTCTCAAGAAGGTTCCTATGTCGACAGAGTTTTGGGGCTGTCTTGGTCCTCTTTTTACATCCCGTCGCTCGTTTCTCGACAGTTCGGTGCGAGGCAGGAGCCTTTGCTAGGATGGAGTGACATTGCCACCATGGAGGTAGCTTCTTTCTCTATGACACGATCCAGATGCTTTCCTTTTCATTCTAAGGATAAGGAAGTATTCCGCCTTCCCTCCTGTGGTACTCCTTAGACGCAGAGAGAGTATTGTTTTGACCACCGAGTACCTAGATTGGTACGAGCAGCATCTCGGGCAGACCCAAGTGATTTTGGGGAGCAGGCGCGAGGCGATTCTGGGGCAAGATTGCCGTCTCAGCTACAGCCTTAGGAGTGCAGAAGCTTGGGCTAACCCTCAGGATGTCACGGGAGACGCTTTGTTTGACTATGAGACTAGAGTTGACCGATTGACGGAGAGAGGTCCCCTTTTGCAGACTCGCAGGGAAGAGATTCGACCTAAGGCACGGGCGAATGAAGCTCTGCGAGCTACTGGATTGCTTGACTCGACGGGGAGGACTCCTGATCTCGGAATGAGGGAGACAGAGCTAGCTCACGTGGAGCGAAGGAAGACTCGCCGGGGACGAGGGAAGAAAGGGAATAATGGTGAAGGGACAAGCGCGAATGGCGTGGAATGACCTTCTGTGATATCCCCCATCCCACATTGAAAATATGTGGGAATTTAGTGTGATATATAGAAGGCTCATACACTACTATTAAGCATCAAATCATCCATTGGACTTTTGGAGGCCTGTAATGGGCTGTGGTTAACCCAATTGAGTAGGTGCTTAGTGGGCCAGTGTGTGGTGCCTGCGTAGCGGGTCGGGCTTCGGGCTCAGGTCGTTACAAATGGTATCAGAGCAGAACCCCAACCTTAAGGCTTGCGAGTAGCCCAGGGGTACGATCTGGGTATTGATTGACCTTGCCAGGGACGACAAGGGTTTGAGTGGGGAAGATTGTGATATCCCCCATCCTACATCGAAAATATGTGGGAATTTAGTGTGATATATAGAAGGCCCATACACTACTATTAAGCATCAAATCATCCATTGGACTTTTGGAGGCCTGTGATGGGCTGTTGTTAACCCAATTGAGAAGGTGCTTAGTGGGCCAGTGTGTGGTGCCTACGTAGCGAGTCGGGCTTCGAGCTCGGGTCGTTACACCTTCTAAGTATCCGATCATTGTCATTGCAGACACATTATTTGTTAAATGTATTAAGTTGTCTTTTAGCATGTTTTGAGCTTGAGAGTAGACCGTGCTTGTACTCATTAAGAAGTATTTTAACTGTAATGATTTGTGATTTACTTTTAAAGCTTTGTCGAGACGCAAAATCTCTTGCTTGCTTTTTGTCTGAGCCTTATGGCATCCTTTTTTTTGGATTCTTGTGTATTTTTAGACCAAACCAATGAAGGATGCCTACGTTCCCCCCGAACTGAGGGGCTCAGGTCTCCGTAGTTCGACACTTTTATGAGTGACGGGGAGACGGAAAAGTCGATATTCTTTAGGCGAAGTATCGGCGAAGCTTGCTTCCGTTGACTGGGTTCACGAAGGGATTTCCGTCCAAATCTGTAAGCTTCATGGCACCTCCTGAGAAGATCTTTTGGACCACGAATAGGCCGATCCATGTTGGTTCCCATTTTCCAAGCGGGTTGGTTCGGGTGGGAGGTTTTTCTTTGAGCACCACATCGCCTTCCCTGATATCTCGGGATTTGACTTTCTTGTCGAAAGCCCTAGCCATTTTGCTTTGGTAGGCTCGAATGTGTTCCATGGCCTTTAGTTGGCATTCGTCTAGTAGGGCCAATTTGTCATGCCGGCTTCAGAGCCATTCTACTTCGTTGATTTCGTTTTCCAACAACACTCAGAGTGATGGGATTTCCAACTCAACGGGCAGTATTGCTTCCAACCCATAGGTCAGGGGGAATGGGGTTTCTCCCGTGGCGGTCCTGACAGATGTTCGGTGACCCCAAAGTGCCAGATGCAGCTTCTCGAGCCAATCTCGTCCTCGTATGGTCATTTTTTGATGATCCTTTTGAGGGTTTTGTTTGCTGCTTCCACTGCGCCATTAGTTTGCGGCCTGTAGGGAGAGGACTTATGGAATGTGATTTTGAATTCGGCCAATAGTCTGCCGCATTCTCCTTCGAAGTGAGATCCGTTGTCAGATATGATCTCGTTCGGGATGCCGTATCGACATTTGATGTTTTCTTTGAGGAACTGGGCGACCTTCTTGGAAGTTAGCAATTTATAGGACTTGGCTTCGACCCATTTTGTGAAGTAGTCGATGGCTACTAAGACGAACTCGTGGCCGTTGCTGCCGGGCAGAGCGATCTTCCCGATGAAGTCGATTCCCCAAGTGGCAAAAGGCCAGGGAGAGGTCATGCAGTATAGAGATCATGAGGGGGAAGATGGTTAAGGTTGGAGAATCGCTAGCACTTGTCGCAGCTTCAGACAAAGTGGATGTAGTCTGCCTCCATGGAGATCCAGTAGTAGCCCATTCGAAGAGATCTGCATCAGGGCTCTGGCATTCATGTGGGGACCGCAAGCCCCATTGTGGACTTCATTAATGAGTTTGATTGCCTTTTCCTTGCTGATGCAGCGGAGGAGCGGTCCTTGGTAGCGTTTCTTGTATAGCATGTCCCCAAGGATGACAAAGTGAGAGGCAAGGCATTTTAGGGCCACGATGCTCTTGGCTTTGATTCCCTCTTTGTATTTGCCTTCCTCATTTATGAAATAGGTTTCCCCGTTTTTGAGGTATTGGTAGATTTGGTTGTACCATGGCTCGTTGATTGGCTCGGGCTCTGCCTCGATTTCACAGCTGTAGGCAGGAATTTTCTTCCTTCCTACTTTAAACGGCTTTATCGACTTCCCTTCGGGGATCTCCACGAGTAAAGCCAAGGTGGCTAGGGCGTCTGCAAACTGATTCTCTTGGCAAGTAGTGGAAGGTGACCTCCTTGAATTGTGCGGTAAGGTCTTCCATGCAGGTATTGTATTTTTGCAAGCCCGGGTCTATCATTTTCCATTTGTTGGAAACTTGATTGATGATCAAGACTGAGTCCCCGTAGACCTCTAACTCTTGGACATTTCCTTTCGAGGGCGGCCTCTAGACCGACAGCGCATGCTTCGTATTCGGTGGCATTGTTGGTCACCTCAAAGTTTAGCTTTATGGTGATTGGGGTGTGCTCGTCTTTTGGGTCAACCAAGAGCATTCCAATGCCATTTCTTCTTTTGTTGGCTGCTCCGTCGAAGAAAAGCTGCCATCGATTCTCGCCTTCAAGTGTGAAGATTCCTTCGCCCGAAAATTGTGGTTCGGGACCTTTGGCTTCGTTGGTTGGGAAGTCCGTTATCCGTCCCTTGATCGACTTCTGGTTTATGTACTTGATGTCGAACTCTGCCAGGAAGAAAGACCACTTGGCTAGTCTCATTGATAGTGATGGTTTGTCGAAGAGATATTTGACCGGATCCATCTTGGAGACCAGGTGCACTGTGTGCGATTGCATGTAGTGTCGCAATTTTCCGACGACCCATACTAGAGCTTGTAGACATCCCATTCTGAACCTATCGTGGCAGAGTTATACCACTCTAAGTCTCGCGTTTGGTTTTAGAGTAGAAATCCACCATTTCGTCATGGGTCGTTAAGTTTTGACTAACGGGCGTTAGTTTGGATTAAACTGCATACTAGATAACAAGGGGAGGAAAAATCTATCCTTTGTGAAGCCTTGTCCCGCGCGGGACATGGTGTGTCTCACGCGAGACTAACCCTCTGTAGGAGGGGAGAATCACTTCCCTTGTCGATTTCAATCTCTTTTTTTATAACTCCTATCTAATCCGGGTCTCTACTGATCATAGAGTTCTGGAACTTTCTTTAGGAGATATCCTAAATCCCTTGAGTCTCCTAATCTTGGTGACCAAGTAAATCAACCCCTATAAATACTAGATGACTTTCAGTATTTTAGAGGTCCCCGATCAATAACACAACACACACAATTTGCTGGTTTCTCTCCTTGAAAGATTCCTGCAAATCACTCATAAACAACTCCCAATTTCGTTCATCAACCTTGTTTATCGACGAACATCGAGGTTCGAGCCTAGAATCAAGGCGAAACTCTGTCCAAATCATTCCTCAAAGGTAATCTTCCTTTATTTTTTACTTGTTCTAATGGATTGTTAGAGTGGTATAAGTATATCGAATCTAGGATCGGCCTAGAGCCTCGTCAAATCATGGAGATGGTCTCGAAGCAATCGATCTCATATTCCATTTAATCTAATTAAATGGTTGTTTTCTTTATTTATTTTAAAAAAAGAATTATTTATTTAAAAACCCCCTTAAGCAAGACCGATCTTCGGACTGGGTGGATGCGATGCTTCCTGACCTTCCAAATCCATCACTTAAGCCCCGAACCCAAATCTATTTAAAATGAGTTTTCTATATTTTTCTCATAATAATATAGGTGGCGACCAAACAAAATAAATAAAAAGAGGGGGAATTTCCGCAATCGCTACAGTTTGGCGACTCCGCTGGGGACTCATTTAAAATTAAAGTGGCTTAGACTTGCGTCAATTAAAAGGAATTTAAGAAAAAAATCGATTTCCTATTCAATTTCAGGCTAGTCCCGCACAAGGCAACCCTTTGTCTCGCGCGAGACAAAGCCTCTGTAAACCATTATATTTTCTGGTTTTTCTTGTTCGTTTTGAGATCCAAGATAAGATTCGAATATGCAAGGGGGATCCCAGATTACAGTATTTGCAGAGTTCTTTCATCTCAAGGCCTCCCTTAAGATGTAGGACTCAAAATTGTGGTTTATATTATTTATGTAATGCTTCTTATTTAAATTGCGTGAGATTGGTTTTTCTATTAAAGACCGGTCCATGGAGGATTTGGAAGTTGTAAATTTAATTTAATTTATTTATTCTCTCTCTCTCTCTCTCGCTCTCTCTCTCTCTCTCTCTCTCTCTCTCTCTCTCTCCTTTATGTGGAACTACGACGGCCTGATTATTCCTAAATTGGGAGAAATGTAGGCAACCACTTGGTGCGGCCATTGCTTGTTTTTCCTTTTGTTTTTTTTTTTAAAAAAACTCTCTATTTTACTCTATCACCTAGAATTGACTCTCACACGCGTGCACTCAATATTATAACTGTCATTGCACTACATACCTTGATAAACCCGGAACCCACACTAAGGATGGATGATGGTAATCACCTAATCGCCGGTCTCTCCGAAGTTGGATCATCCCACCTCGCATCTTCAATCCACCTAGATTGTCATATCACGAGGAGCCTAGCCTTAAGCCCTGCATAGCCTCATGCATCATGTAGATTATTTCTCTAAGAACACTCCGTGACCGGTCGGTTTTTGACTCGGTGAACTTTCTATGTCTTTGACCAAAATAAAGCTAATGTAAAATTGACCATAAAGAAGGATTCGGAAAAGTCCCTTCGGAAAGAAAAGTCCATTCGAAATGACCCTTTCGGAATTGTCCCTTCAAAGAGCATGGTCCCTTTAAAAAGAAAAATTCTTCAAGTCAATTTTACATGGATTTATTTTACAAAGAACGGATTGATTACTAAGTCATTAGGTTTGGATAAAGACCTTAGAAACCCCTCAAAACGGATTATCTGTTTGACCAAAATTTAGGGCAAATAAAAATCGACTTCCAGTGTGATTGTCTCGCGCGAGACTACCTGTTCCGCGCGGGACAAAGCTTCTGTTTGCTGTGCTGAGCCTGAAACCTTTAAGCCTTCTTCCGACCTGTTGGGGCTATATTTGATCTTGACACAAGTTCTGCACTTCTATGTCAGTTTTTTGAAACTACATCAGCCTCAAGACTCTCCCAACACAATGTCCGGCATCGACGAAATTCCGGGTGACGAAACCAAGAAGACTAAGAGTCGTCGCCAGAACAAAAGCGAGAAAAAGAAGTATGAGCCTAACTCATCATCTTCCTCCTATGATAATGAAAGTTATGCTTCCAAGAAAGAAAGCAAGGGGGAAATCAAGAAAGCAAATGAACCCCTTACTATGGCAATGCTAGAAAAGAAACTCGCATCCCTCGATGTGAGCAAGGGTGACACTCTTCGTCAATCCATGTCAAAGCTTCCTCAAAAATACAAAACACCCGACATTGCAAAGTTCAATGGCACTACTTGTCCAAAAAACATTTGGAAACCTACTCTGGGGCCATGCTACCTATGGGTGTTGATGACAACTTGCTAGCTCAATGCTTCCCACAAACTCTTGATGGTGCGGTTAGAGATTGGTACATGACCCTTCCACTCTCCACAAGGCTTGATTGGCCACTTGCCAGTCGTGCCTTCCAAAAGCAATTTGAGGACAACTCTACTTACCGCACTACTAGAAGGGACCTCGAGCAAAGCAAGCAACTCTCGAATGAATCATTTACAGACTTCATCAAAAGATGGAGGACCAAACTATTTCCCTAGCATTGCCGAACTCCACAAATCCGACATACGAGTAGATGACCTCATCAAACAGAAGAAAGAAGCCAAGAAAGAAAGTGGGTTCTGCTAAAACAAGAGCTCCTCTTCCTCTTCTAACTCCAAGGATGCTTTCGTCAATGCTATAGTCTTCAATCATCCTGGAAATGGCAAATACTCAGCGGTACCTCCACCAGAAAAGAAGAAAAAGGATACACATTACGACAAACTCGAAGGGATCACTCAAGAAGAACTTCTCGATGTGCTTGTCAAGAATGGAAAGGTCATACCAAGAGAGGGTGGCCCACCAAAGAAAGAACTTCCTGCTAATCATGCTCATCATCTCTTTTGTAAGTCTCACAACGCTACTGGCCATGACACCAACTCATGCTTCCACTTGAAGGATGTGATCCAAGATCTGTTTGTGTAGATACCCCATTCTGAACCCATCGGAGCAGATTAATACCACTCTAAGTCTCGCCTTGAGTCAAGAAGTAGAAATCCACCATTTCGTCATGTTTTGTTAAGTTTTAACTAACGACCGTTAGTTTGGGACTAAATTGCATACAAAATAACGAGGGAAGGGCAGAATTGTCCACTGACTGCCTTATCTCGCGCGGAATAGCGTGTCTCGCGCGAGATAAAGGAGTTCTGCAGACCTGCAGATGGCAGTTTCCTCGTCGATTTCAACCTCTTTCAGGATAAAACTTTATCCATTCGGTCATCCAATGAAGTTTGGGTTCTGGAACCTTTCCAAGGTGTTTGATCTCATCTTCAACACCTCTCCAACACCTATAAGTACCTGAAGACTTTTAGTATTTTGGGGCCCAGACTTTTCATGTCAAAACCCCCACATTTACTGGTTTCTCTCCCTGAAAGATTCCTGTAAATCATCCCTAAAATCACCTAAAGTTTGTTTGTCAACCTTGTTGATAAACAAACATTGAAGCTCGAGTCAAGGACTGAGGCTAAGCTCTGTCCGTGTCAAGGTTCGACTCTAAACTTGAGTCAAAACTCTATCCAAATCACTTCACGCAAGGTAATCTTCCTTCTCCTTTCTAATTGATTGTTAGAGTGGTATAAATACACTGAATCTAGGATCAGCCTAGAGCCTCCCCCAATCATGGGGATGGTCTCGAAGCAATCGATCCTATATTCCGTTTAACCTCGTTAAATGGATCTTTATTTTATTTATTATTTAAATGTCTTTCTTCTTTGAAAACCTCCCTTTTTCTAGCAAGACCGATCTCCGGATTGGGTGGAATGGGTGCTCCTTGACCTTCCCATTCCATAACCTAAGCCCCGAACCCAAAATCTATTTTCAAATGGGTTTTCTATATTTCCCAAACGAATAATATAGGTGGCGACTCAAAAAGATGTTAAAAAATTCACGCATCGCTACAGTGGCGACTCCGCTGGGGACTGTAAATATAAAGAGGCTTAAACTTGCGTAAAAAAAAAGAGAGGTTTTCAAAAAAAAAATAGTAAATAAATTCGATTTTTTTTATTCAGGCCAAGCTTATCTCGCACGAGACAGCCTGTCACGCGCGAGATATCGCTTCGGCAATCAGGTGTCTTCTGGTTTTCCCTGTTCGTCTCAAGGTCCAAGATGAGAGTCGAACACGCAAGGGGGATCCCAGAGTTCATTATCTGCAGAGTTCCTTCATCTTAAGGCCTCCCTTAAGATGTAGAACTCGAATCCGTTTTTAGTCTAAATAATTGATTATTATTTATAAACTGCGTGTGATTGGGTTTTTTTAATTTAAAGTCCGGTCCATTGGGGATTCGGGAGTTGTAATTAAATCATTTATCTCTCTCTCTCATTATTTGGAACTACGACGGCCTGAGTCTTCCTAAATTGGGAGAAACGTCGGCAACCACTTGGAGCGGCCACTATCTGTTTTTCTTTTAATTTTCAAAAAAAAAAATATTCTATTTTATCTATCACCTAGATTGACTATCATACACGTGCACTCATATTATATCTGTCATTGCACTACATACCCCAATTAACCCGGGACCCACACTAAGGACGGATGACGGTAACCACCTAGTCGCCGGTCTCTCCGAAGTTGGATCATCCCACTCCACATATTCAATCCATCTATATTGTCATATCGCGGGGAGCCTAGCCTTTCAGCCCTGCATCGCCACATATCATGTAGATTGTCTTTTTAGGATCACTCCGTGACCGGTCGGTTTGACTCGGTGATCTTTTCTTATTTTTGACCAAAATAAAGCCATGTAAAATTGACTATAAAGAAGGACTCGGAATAGTCCCCTCGGAATAGTCCCTTCGGAAAAGTCCCCTCGGAAAATGTCCCTTCGGATGACCCTTTCGGAAGTCCCTTTGAAAAAAAATCATTCAAAACAATCTTACATGGCTTTGTTTTACAAAAATGAGACTGATTACTTAGTCATTAGGTTCTGATAAAGGCCTTAGAAACCCCTCAAAACGAATTCTCCGTTCCGACCAAAAATTAGGTTTAATAAAAATCGACTTTCCGTGTGACTGTCTCGTGCGTGACTTCTTGTCTCGCGCAGGATAATGCCCCTATTTGTTGTGATTGAGCCTGAACCGTTTAAGCCTGCTTCTGACTCGTTGGGGCTAGATTTGATCCTGACACACACCATCTCTGCGTCTCATCTGTCAGTTTTCCGAAGCTACTCAACCTCAAGAATCCCAACACAATGTCCGGCATCGACGAAATTCCGGGTGACGAAACTTTGTCCGAAAACAACCACAAACTTCTGGAAGAAGCCAAGTTCAAGTCATCGACATCCCGATATCCTTCAACTTGCTGCTTGGCCGCCCTTGGCTACACGACATAGGGGCTGTACCTTCCTCCCTATACCAGTGCATCAAGTTCAGACACAACGATACAATAGTCACCATACACGGAGAAATGGTTACTGCTAGCCCTATTCTCGAGGTACAACACTTCTGATTACTTGTTCAGTGGCTTTGAAATTGAGAAAGAAAGCACCGTGAATGTTATAGAAACTTGCAACGAAAATTACTCCAAAGCACTTCGATTTTCTGGAAACCTTCCTATTTGGAGAATGATGCAAGCGAAAGGGTACTTTCCTGGCTTGGGACTTGGAAAACACTTGCAAGGGATAACGGAACCACCACCGGTCCCCCCACCACACACAAAGCATGGCCTAGGATACATCATTTCCATCCACGATGGAGATGACGAAGAAGAGTGGGACTTCACTCAAGTCAAGTGGGAAGGAACCGCATACAAAGGCCACAATGACCCAAAGGTCAAAAACTGCAACCCACCCCGAGCCATATCGAAAGACACTCAATGGCTACTTAGTTCGGGAAGGGGAAAGCATCCCATACTTTATCTTTTCAGAACCATGGACTGACGATAAAGGGAAAAGCCAACCAGGCTTTGAAATCTTCAGCGACTGCGATGCTTCACCAGATGAAACAGAACCCGTCCCACTAATCCCTAAAGATTTGTGGGGCACAAAAGGCGTAAATGACCAAAGGCAAATGGGACTTTGTGTTGGGAGAAGACATGCTGCGGCAGTTTGAAGACTTGTGCTAGGTTAGACAAATGACGGATCCATGCAATCTCCAAGGGGGACGCTCCAACTATTGATTACACAAAGCTAATACAGAAATGTGATGAGCCAATTCTAAACTGGCACGTCACCGGAGGACCAGTTGTTGATGAAGATTTTATGATCAAAGAGCTTGGTTGTACTCCCCATCCCCGCATGAAGATAGGCCCTGTAACTTTCACTTTAGAATCAGGCTCCACCTCTGATGAACTCACTCAAGAGAAAATCGAGGCAGTGTCTGAACATGTATTCCCTTACTTCCCTAATGAAAGCTTTGATCTTTCCGAGTACCCTGAGATTGCTAACATCGTAAATTACGAATTAACTAATGATAATCAATATAACGAGCAAGTTAATAATGAATCATACGATGAGATAGACCAAGAAAACGAATGAATTTTAAAAGAATTAGCAAAGCAAGTAGGCTGTTGTGGAAAGAATGGCCCCGTTGACAATGAGAAAATGCAAACGGTTAATCTCGGAACAACAGAAGACCCCAGAGAAACAAAGATCAGTAGCTTCTTCAAGGGGGAAGATAGAGAAACCTTAACGTAGCTCCTCAGAGAATATGTCGACATCTTCGCTTGGTCCTACAAATATATGCCTGGGTTAAATCACTCGATTGTAGAATACAAAATACCGTTGCTACCCAACGCTAAGCCAGTCAAACAGAAACTGTGCAGAATCAAGCCCGAATGGTCAATGCAGGTGAAAGAAGAGATCATGAAACTCTTGAACGTAGGGTTTATCAAAGTAATCGAGCATCCGGAATGGCTGGCAAACACGGTCCAAGTAGCCAAGTCGAACGGGAAAATACGAGTCTGTGTAGATTTTAGAGACTTAAACAAGGCATCCCCTAAAGATGACTTCCCACTACCAAATATAGACATGTTGGTCGACGCCACCGCAGCATACGAAGTCCGCTCATTCGTTGATGGCTTCGCAGGGTATAACCAAATCCTCATGGCAGAGGAGGACCAACACAAAACGACATTCACCACACCTTGGGGGATGTTCTGTTATACGGTCATTCCGTTTGGTCTCAAAAACGTTGGGGCTACTTACCAAAGGGCAGTCACGATACTATTCCATGTCATGATCCACAAAGAAATAGAGGTATACGTGGACGACATGATTATCCACTCAAAAGGGACAGATGGTTATAGGGGTGTGCTCGGTAAGGTTTGGCTCGGTTTTAGGCTAAAACCGTTACCGAACCAAAAGTATTCGGTTTCTAATTTTAACAAACCGCCACCACTCGGTTTTAGCTCGGTTCGGTGTAGTCGGTTTTCGGCTTCGGTAAGTGTCGGTTCGGTAATATTCGGTCTTAAAACCAACCTTTTTTTTGACACCCAACAACTGGTTCATTATTTTAACACAATTATTCATCATACTACACAATCTTGAGAAGATAATGGCAACCTTATAAGCAGAACAAAAACAACCTGCTTTCCAACATTTTTACCAAAAAACAAGCCAACAAACGCAGCCGGAGCACTCTCCAACCCTTCATTCATGTTTTCCATATACACAATCTTCCCTTGCTTATACAGACTTGACAAACGCCGCATCAGACATTTCTCCACCCACATTGTCAAAATATATATCAATACCGATATTGCGAATTGCGATCAGCCGATCAAGCGATGGGGGAGGATACGAATAGGCGTCATATTTAATTTGGCTAATTGGCCAAATTAAAGGATATTCTCAAGCGATGTGAGCCTGTGAGATTAAAGGATATTTATTTAATTTGGCTAATTGGCTTTGACTTTGACAAGATTTACTAAATCTTATAAATCTTGAAGATACTTTTTATTTATTTAATATATATGAAAATTGAATAGATGTAAAATTATAGTAAATATTATGAATATTTATTATTTAGAAGCATATCGGTACGGTTCGGTATTAGTAATCGGTGTGAAATCATGTATCCCAAACCGAACCGATAGATTCGGTTTTTCAATATTTCATAAACCGTACCTATCCAATTAACCGTTGGTACGGTTTTTCGGCGTCGGTTTTTTCGGTTTTATTCGGTTATTTTCGGTTTTTCAATTTTTCTGCTCACCCCTAGATGGTTAGCACTTCAGAGATCTCAGAAAATTCTTCAATCGGCTGAGACAACACAAGATGAGGCTCAACCCCGTAAAATGCTTATTCGAAGTAGTCAAAGGGAAAGTCTTAGGGTACATGGTCACCGAGCGTGGCATAGAAGCAGTCCCCGCTAAGATAAAAGCCATCATAGACATGCCTCCACCCAGAACACAGAAAGAAGTAAAGGGATTCATGGGCAGACTCCAATACATCAGTCGATTCATCAATCAACTGACTACAATGTTCGATCCTATCTTCAAGCTACTTAAGTAAAACGCACCTCAAGAGTGGACCGAGGAATGTAGAGAAGCATTCGAGGAAGTTAAGCACTACTTAACTTCCCCACCCATCTTGGTTACAGCGCACAAGGAAAAGCCCTTAAAGCTATACCTCACAGTTATCGACAACGCGCTAGGGGCTATGCTCACTCAAGAACAACCTTCCTCACACACAGAGAATGCAATCTACTTTGTCAGCCGCAAATTCCAAGGCAGCGAAATCAACTACTCTCCCCTTGACAAATCTTGCGCTGCTCTTGTCTGAGTATCACAAAGACTAAAGCACTATATGGAAGCCTTCCCGATTCGTCTCATTGCAAGAATGGATCATTTGAAGTACATCCTAGACAAATCAAATTTGTCTTCGCGATAGGCTAAATGGTACTTCATGCTCGCGGGATATGATATCACTTACGTCACTCAGAAATCCGTCAGGGGCAGTGTATTTGCAGATCAGTTGGCCGAATTTCCTTGCGACGAAGTGAAGGGGGAAGACCCGCGATTCCCTGATGAAGACATCATGAGTATAGAAGACGAAAATAAGTGGCATTTATTTTTTGATGGCATAGCCAACAAGAAAGGGTTCGGCATCAGAATGTTGTTAGTAGAACCCGATGACATCTATACTCCACTAGCAATACGTCTTGACTTTGACGCCACCAACAACACCGCAGAATATAAAGCTTGCATAGCGGAGCTCGAGGCAGCCCTAGAGCGCAACGTAATTGAACTCGAGGTATTTGGGGACTCCCAGTTAATCATCAATCATACACTGAAGAAGTGGAGGATCCAGGATCCAACCCTTCAAAGATACAATGCCTACCTCCAAGAGTTGGTACAACAATTTCAGGATATCTCGTTCCACTATCTTCCCCGAAACAAGAACCGGTTTGCTGATGCATTGGCTACACTTGCCTCCTTGGTTGAAATTCCTGCAGGAAAGGCAGTCAAACCCTTCAAAATAACCCGGCGCGCGACTCCTGCCTACTGCGCCGTTATAGATCTCCATGACTGCAAAGACAAATGGTCATC
Organism: Adenophora triphylla var. japonica; assembly: GCA_022495995.1. Classification (NCBI taxonomy): domain Eukaryota; kingdom Viridiplantae; phylum Streptophyta; class Magnoliopsida; order Asterales; family Campanulaceae; genus Adenophora; species Adenophora triphylla. The sequence continues at coordinate 20,051 of JAFEMH010003688.1, forward strand.
CGAATGTGCCACCGTTGAGGACTCCGAAAAGAAACAATGGTACCATGACATTTGGCATTTCATCCTAGATGGAACCATTCCACCTGAGACCGGCCAGAAGACTCAGATTGCCCTTAAAAGGCTGGCAGCTAATTACGTCATCATTGCTGGTCGTCTATTCAAAAAATACTCCCAAGGAAACCTCCTTTGTGCCACCAAAGAAGAGGCCCAAGAAATAATGGACCATATTCATCAAGGTGTATGTGGAACCCACATGAGCGGAAACATGCTCGCCAAAAAGATCATCAGACAAGGGTACTTTTGGCTAACCATGGAAGCCGACTGTACCAGAATGGTCAAGAAATGCCATAAGTGTCAGATACACGCCAACCTTCAGCACGCACCGCCTTCCTTACTGTACCCTATGACGTCTCCTTGGCCATTCTCAACATGGGGGCATAGATGTGATTGGAAAGGTCAAGCCCGCAGGAGCCGATGGACACTGTTTTGTCCTTGTAGCCATCGACTATTTCACAAAATGGATTGAGACTGCCTCCTACAAAGTCTTGAATGCCAGAAAAGAGCAGAATTCATCAAGCACAACATCATCTGCCGATACGGAGTCCTGCAAGAGATGATATCCAATAATGGCTCGCACTTCGAGAAAGAAACCGATCGCCTCCTAACAGAGTACAAAATCATAAGGCATAAGTCATCTCCTTACAGGCCTCAGACAAATGGAGCAGTTGAAGCCGCAAACAAAACAACAGAAAAATGGCAATCACTGGGAAAGACTGGCCCGACAAGCTGCCCTTCGTACTTTGGGGATACCGCACCTCAGTCCGAACAGCTACAGGGGAGACTCCCTACGCCCTCACATTCGGAATGGAGGCTGTCTTGCCATTAGAATTGGAAATACCATCACTACGGGTTCTCCTAGAAAACCAAGTGAATGAAGTCGACTGGATAGAAAGCAGATATGAAGAATTAGCCTTGCTAGACGAAAGGAGGCTCAAAGCAGCCGAGCACACTCAAGCTTACCAAAGAAGAATGGCAAGAGCTTTCAACAAAAAGGTCAAGACAAGGAATATCAGATTAGGCGACCTGGTTCTCCGTGAACATCGTCCTGGACCTTTTAACCCTTTAGGCAAATGGGGACCAAGATGGATAGGACCCTACATCGTGAAGAAGATATTTTCTGGGGGAGCCCTTCAGCTGGTGGACTTAGACGGAGATCAGCTACCGAAGCCAGTCAACATGGACAAGCTCAAAAAATACTTCGCGTGACTTGGCCTCTTAAAAAGAAAAAATGCTCGCTAGGTTGAAAATCCCGAAGGGGACGGCCTAGGAAAAAAATTAGAGCTAGATTGAAAATCCGAAGGGGCAGTCTAGGCAAAAGAAAGGGTGTACATAAAAAAATAAAAATGGGAGGCCTTGTCCCGCGCGAGACTACACTTCGGCCTGAAGCCGTATTTTATCCTTTTTCTCTCAAAAATGAACTATGTTAGACCTGAGCCTCTTATTTAATTGCTGTAAAAGAGGAACGTAGGCAGCCTTCGGGTTCGGTCTAATCAAATAAATGAATCAAATTTTGTCCTTTTGTTAATCAAATGCATTTTATTAATGACAAAGGGGAAATCCCAACCACAACGACTAATTTGCTAAGCTAACAATCTTGAAAAAAATAATAATAAATATAATAAATATAACAAAACTATTAATCTATCAAAGCAATCTCTTGGTACTCTTTGGGATCTAGCCTTTCATTGACTTGGTAGGCCGGCATACATGATCACCCCCGTCATCGCGATCTCTCTTGCATTTTGGGCCCTTCGAAGCAGAACATCCCTCGAGGCGAGTGAAAACGGACTCCGAAAGCCTTTTGAAGACATTGGGCCTATCTAAAGCTTGCATCTTTCCGGGCATACCCTTGCCTCGCCTCTCATACCAATCCCCATCAAGAAAATCCTGGGTTGGATCAGTCCATACATTAGCATGATCAGACTAGGCCTCACTCCTTCGCAAAATACTGCTAGCTACGAAGGAATCCCCTAACAGTGAAAGCCACAAATCATCAATCTTCTCCACATTAGGGTGACCGGTATGAAGGAACCAATCCAAATACTTGTCAAATAAAAAGACGCTTGCATCAAAAGTCCGAAGGTTTGACCAGCGGTCTCGATTAGTTCCTTTACCCACGCTTGAGCTAGCACCTTCGCAAACTCTACACCGATATAAGACACCTCACGAGAGGCTCCTTCAAAAAGATAAGTGTCCTGCTGCTGGCCAAATTGATGGAGCACCCGCTTGGGAAAATAAAAGGAGGAATCTCGCAAACCCGGGAGAACAACCTTGTCAAAACCCTTGGTATTGGCAACATAATTGTTCAATCTCCAATAAGGTGGACACCAAATGATATCTGCAGTGGCAGTCTTTGCAATCAACTTGGCCCACTCATCCACCAAGAGATCCTTGATCAACAATTTCCTCATATGGTATGTGAATGGGGAATACTCCAACGGAGGAGCTACCAACTTGAGATGTTCCCTAAGCTAAATAGTCAACAAAAGAGGACTCTCTTAAGTCATGGCACCGGTCTTATGCAACTCATCAAGACCATGCAAAGTTTCACCCAAGATTAGCGGGATGACATTCCTAGAACGTTTCCTAGTCTGCAGAACAATTTCCACCAATTGGGAGTCAACCAAGCCATCTCTGCATGTGAACAAAACATCTCTGAAGAGAGAAAGGGCCAGAAAGTTCCATTTTTAAGCATGGAAGGCCTTGTCATCTGAATCTCCGCTGAAGCGTTCAGGAAAAGAAGAACAATCTACCCACCTGCGGTGAACCAGTTCATAGCAAGTATCAAGGGGGATCCCTAGAAATTCATTCAAAGCCTCTAAATGATTCCTATTATACTTAGGAACAGCAATCTCACCAGTTAATGACATATCCAAGATAATGGCGAATTCCTCAACAGTAGGCACCATCACATTAAGAGAAAAATTAAAGAGATGAACAGAAGGATCCCAAAATCGAGCAGCACCCTGCAAAAGATTCCAATCCGGTTGGAGGTTCTTCAAGGTGAAAAGGATTCTGAATTCGAATTCTGCTATAAACTTATTGCGAGATCGATTGCGAAACAACCTCACGAAATCTCTTGATGCTTGTTTGAATGCTTCGACTGCGTCAGATGGCAAAGAAAAATCATCAACAATCATGGGCGTTGGGATAATCTCCTTAGAAGCCATGGATCACAGGGTTGGAAAAGAAGACAAGAATTCGATCCTAACAGAATATCTCTAGAGTTTAAAGGGCTAGAATGAGTTATCTGGCCGGACTACAGGGTGTTTTTATAGGGAGAACTGACAGAATCCTGTTCGAAGATGGAAAAGAATTTTGCCTGAAGTAGCGTGTCTCGCGCGAGACACCTTGTCCTGCGCGATACATCGCTTCGGCAAATTCAGCAGCAGTCCTGTACAAACAAGCAATCTAGCCCCGACTTGACGAAGCAAGTCTCGAAAACCTGCTCATACAATTCCTAATATACAGTACAGGCACCAAAATCAAGCTCAAAACTATGACCCGAATGGTCATTTCATTTCAATCACGGAAGTCAAGAAAGTTAAAAATTAACTAATTAGACCTAGGACTAGGAATTAAGAAAACCTTGTTTTTGTGCTACCTACGTGCTAACAGGTACAAAAAGAAAGAAAAATTGTCTGGGCCCACACAGCCAATATTTACAAGTTTTCAAGAAATGAATAGGGAGAAAAGGGGGATCACGCCATCAGTCGCTCGAGCCGCCGGCACCTCCCCCTTTACTACCATTGGGGCTACCATCCCTCCTCGACCGCTTGGCTCCACAAGTCGGGGTCACTGCAGAGGCTACCGTCGAAGCTGCCAAAGCCGCCTTTTGAAACAGCCGCTCAGACAGGTCTGACACCAAGGACATCAATCCAACCATCCTGCTCGCCCCACGGTTGTAATCAGCCGCGGACATGGTAATCTGATAACAAAAGGGATGCTCAGATGAAGTCGGACATATACACATATATGGACGAATACGGGAAATAGTATGAACAGAAACGTACTGAAGAGACATCGGATGGGAGGCGGTAACCCTCAGGAATATGGTCTAGGATCGAGATGTGGCCCATTGTTGGCATGCTCCCCATCATGTATGTATAGCTTGGAGGACCATAATCCGGCACAAAAGGCACATGACCTGCATACTGTGAGGAAGAGCTTGGGGCTGACGAGCCTGAGGCTGAAGCAGAGGTGGAAGCCCGAGAAAATGACCGTCTAGCACCTACCAAGAGGGGACCCATCAATCGAGGCAAGAAAGCCTCATATAAAGCTCCCCGGACAATGCGATCCGTCGCCGCACAACCTTCCACAAGATCGGCATAATCATCATCAGGAATGAAGTGGGTGGGGTACATCGCCCTCGGCGGATCCGCTGGTACCATATATGGCAGTGAACCCCGGCCATGCTGAGGGAAGACTCGCTCGCTCAAACTCAAAGGCATCCAGCATGGCCCGCGCCTCCACAACAGTCAGGGTCCAGTCCTGTTCTCCCTCCTCATCCACAGTCCGATTAGGGTGGCTCCACCTCCTGATATCCGAAAACAGAGGATCACGGCTATCCAGCTCAAACTTGTACAGTCCAAAGATGACATATCCCCATATCTGTACAAGAAAACAGAACAAATTCAGTACAAAACTCAGACAAAAAGTACAGGTAAAAGACATAAACAGAATCAAAAGCATACCTCCCAAGCATAAGAATACCCAGACAGAGTATCCTTGGTATGCCTACACGCCTCATCCATGGCGTGATAATCGAAGGCCAGCCCAGCTGAGCCCCAATCATACGTCCCTAGAGCATCCAAATCAACTAACAAAGCCAAGAGAGCAAGGCGAGCCGTAGAAGAATGGTTAGCAAAAATAGTCTCCGACAGAATATACCAGAGAGCACCCCTCACCAACCAATCGGTGTTCGGATTTGTCTTAACCGCATAAGCTTCAAGCTGAGCACGGAGGGGTGACAACTCAGCAGCAAACCCCTTAACCTTGTTAGGGGCAAAACCAATCAACTGCCTCCATACGGCTGGACTCGCAGGCTTGTAACCCGCAGTCTTCGGAAGGGCAACACCGATGAACTCCAGCCCCGTGATAGCAAGAAAATCTGTTGGATTCATGGTAGCTTCCCTGAAGCGAAGATGCACCATATGGGTAGTGTCCCACCACCTCTCTCTAATTGCCTGAAGGACCTGGGGAGTTCGCCTCATTCCCTGGATATTGTCAACGAAGGTCAGAAGCCCCGTTTGAGCCATCCTAGCCCGAACACCGTTTAAGCCCTTGACTTTGTCCCACAAAGCCTTGGCACATTTCGAACTCCCGCGGCAATTTTTGGTTGGCCTGTACGACTGCAAAATAGAGGAAAAGCCAGGGAGCAACATTAGAAATCATTCCATGGCAGAAATTCAAAGAAATAAAAGAAAATTCTCATTGAGGCATTTCATCGAACACTTGGCATGCGCACAAGAAAAGCATGCTCAAAGATGCATTGGACTACCCGAATCAACCCCTCCTACAATTTATGATATGTAGGGGACTCATACGTACACAATACAACGTTAGACAATCAACAAATTCAACAAAAATGAAGCATGCATCAAGGTAGAACCAAGTTCTAGACAAAATGAAGAAAAGTTGCTAATTTGATGAAATTGGGATTCAAAAGACATGGATTCGAATGCAATGCAATGCATGAAACGAGAATTGAGAGAGAAGCTCTTACCAAACCCTCACGAACGGCATGAGAAATGTGCATATCCCTATCAAAAGTGAGGTCATCACGGGGGTAATCCCTTCCAAGCAAATGACTCTCAAAAGTCGGATTCTTCCTCTCTTGCGCCATTGATAATGGAAGGAGAAGGGATTGAAGGTTGATTGAAGAGGGAAATCAACAAAGCAAAGCACCAAGAAATCTCAGAAAATCGCCTTGGCTCAAGCTGAGAAAGAAAATTTGAAAATGGGTATTTTTCAAAATAAACAACAGCTGCTGTTATATTGCCTCGACAGTAGAAGTATCGCACGAGACAAGACAACTCGCACGAGATAACCCTTTTGGAAATGTACAAAATTGTCCTCGACAATAAGCGTCTACGCAACGTCAAAATTCAAAATTTTGACACATTTACCCTTGGAAGTGATACACTAGCAAGGAAACGTGCAAAAATCGACACCGCAAGTCACAGAACGAGCCGAACGTGACACCCGCACAATCGCCCAACACGGCATTAGTCGCCCGAAAATGATTGATCCAGAGATCAATTCATCCCACACGATTCAGAGCCCAGACAGGTGAATCGTCAAATCCAAAAGCCCGATTCAACGTCCAGACAGGTGGATCGTCAAATGAAAAGCCCGATTCAACGCCTAGACAGGTGAATCGTCATCACAAAAGCCCGATTCAGAGCCCAGAAAGGTGAATCATCATCACAAAAGCCCGATTCAGAGCCCAGAAAGGTGAATCGTCAAATCAGAAGCTCGATTCAATGCCCAAACAGGTGAATCGTCATCCTCAACAAAAAGGCCAATTCGGAGCCCAGAAAGGCGAATCGTCACAAAACCAATAGGACTCAAAGGACCGGACAGGTAAGCCTTTGTTTTCTAACATATTTCCCCGCAGGTTCGGAGCCCAGATAGGCAAATCTTCAGACAGGCAGGTATATTCAGAATTGGGTCTTGATTTGATTCCTCAGTATGAATTTACCTTTTCAAAAAACAAAATCACCTCGATTTTCAAAATGATTTTCAAAATACCTAAAGCAGCCTTTTCGTGTTTTGGAGTCGAACTACGTTATGGTCTGATTCTCCGATAGAGATACGTAGGAAGCCGTACGGCCCGACTATCCTGATGTTCAGAATGATGTCTTTTCTATCATCGACATGACTTCTTCCATAAGACTTCTCGACGAGGGGCTCTGTAGATACCCCATTCTGAACCAATCGGAGTAGATTAATACCACTCTAAGTCCCGCCTTGAGTAAAGAAGTAGAAATCCACCATTTCGTCATGTTTTGTTAAGTTTTGACTAACGACAGTTAGTTTGGGACTAAACTGCATACGAAATAACGAGGGAAGGGCAGAATTGTCCACTGACTGCCTTATCTCACGCAAAATAGCGTGTCTCACGCGAGATAAAGGAGTTCTGCAGACCTGCAGATGGCAGTTTCCTTGTCGATTTCAACCTCTTTCATGATAAAACTTTATCCATCCGGCCATCCAATAAAGTTTGGGTTCTGGAACCTTACCAAGGTGTTTGATCTCATCTTCAAAACCTCTCCAACACCTATAAATACCTGAAGACTTTCAGTATTTTGGGGCCCAGACTTTTCAAGTCAAAACCCCCACATTTACTGGTTTCTCTCCCTGAAAGATTCCTGTAAATCATCCCTAAAATCACCTAAAGTTTGTTTGTCAACCTTGTTGATAAACAAACATCGAAACTCGAGTTAAGGACTGAGGCAAATCTCTGTCCGTGTCAAGGTTCGACTCTAAACTTGAGTCGAAACTCTGTCCAAATCACTTCACGCAAGGTAATCTTCCTTCTCCTTTCTAATTGATTGTTAGAGTGGTATAAATACACTGAATCTAGGATCAGCCTAGAGCCTCCCCCAATCACGGGGATGGTTTCGAAGCAATCGATCCTATATTCTGTTTAACCTCGTTAAATGGATCTTTGTTTTATTTATTATTTAAATCTCTTTCTTCTCTGAAAACCTCCCTTTTTCTAGCAAGACCGATCTCCAAATCGGGTGGAATGGGTGCTCCTTGACCTTCCCATTCCATAACCTAAGTCCCAAATCCAAAATCTATTTTCAAATGGTTTCTCTATATTTCCCAAACGAATAATATAGGTGGCGACTCAAAAAGATGTTAAAAAATTCACGCATCGCTACATTTTGATGCTAGAGAAACAGGGCTTCCCAATGTTGTCACCAATCCTTTACCAAACAATGATGTCAATCTAATAAAGATAAGAAGTAGCTTCGAGGATCCTACTCGTCTAGCTACAATTGTGGATGAGAGCCCTCTAGAATTTAATAAATCTTCTTTCTGCTACATGATGTCTTGGGATGAAATCTTGGAACAAAAAGGAAAAGGACCTAAAACAGTTAATCTACTCACACGATCTGGTTGGGTGATTATCAACAAAGATCCAAGAGAATAAAATCCTCCTAAACAAACAAAAGCTCCATCGTCAAATGAACCCGGCGATCACCTCTTAGCCCATCTAAAGAAGACACAAGAAAACATCTCAGTTTGGGACCTTATAGGAGCATCTCATAAGCATTGCGAGATTTTGAAAAAATCCTTGGCTCAAATGTCCATTTCCTTGGAAGCAACACTTGAAGATCTTACTCAAATGATTGGCCACGTGCAATTTGGAAATGTCATCACTTTCACTGATTTGGACCTCCCATCATATGGGAACAATCATCACGAGGCCCTATACATAACTTCTAAGGTCAATGGATACTGAATGCCACACATTTTGGTTGATAATGGGTCCGCAATTAACGTCCTCTCGAAGAAAGCCTTATCATTATTGGGTCTCACCCACAAGGACCTTAAGCCGTCAGGGCACACTGTACGAGGTTATTATTGCACTGCTAGAACTGCTCTGGGCTCATTTACAATACCTATAGAAATGGGACAGGTCACCATGAATGTTGAATTACCCTCATCCCTACACCAATGCATCAAATTCAAATACAACAACACGATAGTCACAATATACGGGGAAATGGTTACCTCCAGCCCTATCCTTGAAGTACAACATAGCACTTCCGACTACTTGTTCAGTGGTTTCGAAATTGAGAAGGATAACACATAAACGTCATCCAGACTTGCAACGAAAATGACTACTCCAAAGCACTTTGGTTTTTTGAAAACATTCCTGTTTTGAGAATGATGCAAGTAAAGGGGTACTTTCCTGGCTTGGGACTTGGCAAATACTTGCAAGTGGAAATAGAGCCAATGCATGTTCCCCCACCACACACGTAACATAGCCTAGGATATATCCTTGCCATTCATGATGAAAGTGAAGAAGAAGAGTGTACCCTTACTCAGATCAAGTGGGAGGGAACTGCATACATAGGTCACCTTAGCTCAAGGACCAAAGGCCACAACCTCAAACCATACCGGAAGATGCTCAATGGCTATTTCGTTCGAGAAAGGGAAGACATTCCCTACTTTATCTTTCCAGAACCATGGATTAACGATGAAGGAAAGTGCCATCCAGGCTTCGAAGTTTTCAACGACTGCAACGCTTCTTCAGATGAAGCAGAACCCGTCCCACTAATCCTTAAAGATTTGTGGGGTACGAAAGCTGAAGTGACCAATAAATGGAACTTTGTATTGGGAGAAGACATGCTACGACAATTCGAGAATCTGGGCCAACTAGACAACAGCCAGATCCATGCAATATCTAAGGGGGACACTCCAACTATTGATTACACGAAGCTAATCAAGAAATGTGATGAACCAATTCTAAACTGGCACATCACCGGGGGACCAATTGTTGAGGAAGATTTCATGATCAAAGAGCTTGGTTGTACTCCCCATCCCCGCAGGAAAATAGGCCCTGCAATTTTCACTTTAGAGTCAGGCTCCGCCTCTGATGAACTCACTCAAGAAGAAATTGAGGCGGTGGCAGAGCATGTATTCCCCTACTTCCTTAATGAAAACTTTGATCTTTCCGAGTACCCTCAGATTGCTAACATCGTGAATGATGAATTAACTAATATCAATAAATATAACGAACTAGTTAATAATGAATCATAAGATGAGATAGATCAAGAAAATGAACAAATCATAAAAGAATTAGCAAAGCAAGTAGGTCGTTGTGGAAAGAATGGCCCTGTTGACAATGAAGAAATGCAAACGGTTAACCTAGGGACAATAGAAGACCCCAGAGAAACCAAGATCGGCAGCTTCTTCAAAGGGGAAGACAGAGAAACCCTAACGCAGCTCCTCAGAGAATAAGTCAACGTCTTCGCTTGGTCCTACAAAGATATGCTAGGGTTAAATCCATCGATCGTAAAACACAAAATACCGCTGCTACCTAACGTCAAACCAGTCAAACAAAAACTGCGCAAGATTAAGACCGAATGGTCGATGCAGGTGAAAGAAGAGATAATGAAGCTCCTGAATGTAGGATTTATCAAGGTAATCGAATACCCAGAATGGCTAGCCAATACAGTGCAGGTGGCCAAAGCAAATGGGAAGATACGAGTTTGTGTTGACTTCAGAGACCTGAACAAGGCATCCCCTAAAGATGACTTTCCATTGCCAAACATAGACATGTTGGTCATACTACCGCAACTTATGAAGTTCGGTCATTTGTGGATGGTTTCGCAGGATACAACCAAATTGTCATGGCAGAAGAAGACCAACACAAAACAACATTCACCACACCCTGTGGAACATTTTGTTACACGGTCATGCCGTTTGGTTTAAAGAATGTGGGGGCTACTTATCAGAGGGTAGTAACAACACTATTCCATGATATGATCCACAAATAAATATAGGTATACGTGGAAGACATGATTATCCACTCCAGAGGGACAGATGGTCAACACTTCATAGATCTCAGAAAATTCTTCAATAGACTGAGGCAACACAAGATGAGGCTTAACCCCGCAAAATGCTCTTTTGGGGTGGTCAAAGGAAAAGTCTTGGGATACATGGTTACCGAACATGGCATTGAAGCAGACCTCGCCAAGATAAAGGCTATCATAGACATGCCACCGCCTAGAACACATAAAGAGGTGAAAGGTTTCATGGACAGACTCCAATACATCAGTCGATTCATCAATCAACTTACTACAATATGCGATCCTATCTTCAAGCTACTTAAGAAAAATGCACCACAAGAATGGACCGAGGAATGTCAAGAAGCATTCGAGGAAGTAAAGCACTACTTAACTTCCCTACCCATCCTGGTTCCAGCACACAAGGAGAAACCCTTGAAACTCTATCTCACGATTACTGACAATGCACTGGGCTATGCTTGCTCAAGAACAGCCAGATTCCCACACAGAGAATGCAATTTATTTTGTCAGCCGTCGATTCCAGGGAAGTGAAGTCAACTACTCTACACTCGATAAGTCTTGTGCTGCGCTCGTCTGGGTAATGAAGAGGCTAAAACACTATATGGAAGCTTTTCCAGTTTGCCTCATCGCACGAATGGATCCCCTGAAGTACATCCTTAATAAATCCGACCTGTCTTTGCGCCTGGCCAAATGGTACTTCATGCTCGCGGGATATGATATCACTTACATCACTCAGAAATATGTCAGGGGGAGTGTATTCATAGATCCAATTAGCCGAATTTCCTTGCGACGAAGTGAAGGGGGAAGACCCGCGATTCCCCGATGAAGACATCATGAGTATAGAGGACGAAAATAAGTGGAAATTATTTTTCAATGGCGCAGCCAATAAGAAAGGTTATGGCATCAGAATGTTATTGGTTGATCCCGACGACATCTATACTCCGCTATCAATACGCCTCGACTTTGACGCACTAATAACACTGCCGAATACGAAGCTTGTATAGCAGGACTCGAAGCAGCCCTAGAACGTAATGTAACTGAACTTGAGGTATATGGAGATTCTCAGTTGATTATCAATCAGACACTGAAGAAGTGGAGGATCCAAGATCCGACCCTTCAAAGATACAATGCATACCTCCAAGAGTTGGTGCAACAATTCCAAGATGTCTCGTTCCAGTACCTCCCAAGAGACAAAAATCGGTTCGCAGATGCTTTGGCTACGCTTGCTTCCTTGGTCGAAATCCCTACAGAAAAAGCAGTAAAACCCTTCAAAGTAACTCGGCGAGAAACTCCTGCCTACTGTGCCGTCATAGACCTCCATGACTACAAGGATGAGTGGTTATCCAAATGCACCACCATCGATGTTTCCGATAAGAAACCTTGGTACTATGACATTTGGCATTTCATCCTGGATGGAACCTTCCCGCCTGAGGCTGATAAGAAAACCCAGGTTGCCCTTAAGAGATTAGCAGCTAATTATTTCATCATCGCCGACCGCTTGTTCAAAAGGTACTCCAAAAGGAACCTCCTCTGTGCCACCGAAGAAGAGGCCCAAGAGATAATGGACACATTCATCAAGGAGTGTGTGGAACCCACATGAGCGGAAACATGCTCGCCAAGAAGATCATCAGACAAGGTTACTTTTGGTTAACCATGGAAGTAGACTGCACCAACATGGTCAAGAAATTCCATAAACGCCAGAAACACGCTAACCTTCAGCATGCACCAACTTCCTTACTATACCCTATGACATTCCCTTGGCCATTTTCTACATGGGGCATAGATGTGATTGGAAAGGTCACACCCGCGGGAACTAACGGGCACAGTTTCGTTCTAGTAGCCATCGACTATTTCACTAAATGGACCGAGGCCACCTCCTACAAAGTCTTGAATGCCAGAAAGGTAGCAGAGTTTATCAAGCACAACATCATTTGCCGATATGGGGTGCCGCAAGAGATGATATCTGATAACGGCTCCCATTTTGAGAAAGAAACCAAACGTCTCTTGACAGAATATAAAATCGTAAGGCACAAGTCATCTCCCTACAGGCCTCAAACGAATGGAGCAGTTGAAGCCGTAAATAAAACGATCAAAACCATCATCAGGAAAATGGCAGTTACTGGGAAGGATTCGCCCGACAAACTACCCTTCGCACTTTGGGGATACCGCACCTCGGTCCGAATAGCCACCGGCGAAACTCCATATGCCTTCACATACGGAATGGAAGTCGTTCTACCTATAGAGCTGGAGATACCTTCACGCATGTTTCTCCTAGAAAATCAAGTAAACGAAGTCGATTGGTTGGAAAACAGATACGAAGAGCTAGCCCTGCTAGACGAAAGGAGACAGAGAGCAGCTGAGCACACTCAAGCCTACCAAAGAAGAATGGTAAGAGCTTTCAATAAAAAGGTCAAAATGAGGAATATAAGAGTAGGCGACCTAGTTCTCCTCAAACACTGCCCTGGACCTTTTAACCCTCTAGGCAAGTGGGGACCAAGATGGATAGGACCCTACATCGTAAAGAAGATATTATCTAGGGGAGCCCCTTAACTGGTGGATTTAGATGGAGATCAGCTACCAAAGCCGGTCAACATGGACAAACTCAAGAAGTACTTTGCGTGACTTGGCCTCCTACAAAAAAAAAAAATCGCTCGCTAGGTTGAAAATCCCAAAAAGGGACGGCTTAGGCAAAAATTAGAGTTCGTACAAGAAAAGAAGCCCACTAGATTGAAAACCTGAAAAGGCGGTCTAGGTAAAAACCAGGGTGTGCATTAAAAAAAAAGGCCTTGTCTCGCGCGAGACTACCCCTCTATCAGAAAACGAATTTTTGTCCAATTTCTCTCAAAAATGAACAACGTCGACCTGAGCCTCTTATTTAATTGATGTAAAAGAGGAACGCAGGCAGCGTTCGGGTTCGGTCTAACCAAATAATAAAATCAAATTTTGTCCTTGTATTAATTGAATGCATTTGTTGATAACAAAAGGAAAATTCTAACGACAAACGACAAATTTGCTAAGCTAAGAATCTTGAAAAAAAATACTAATAATTAAAATTATTTGATCTATCAAAGAAATCTCTTGGTACTCTCTAGGATCTAGCCTTTCATTGACTTTGTAGGCCGGCGAACATGATCACTACCATCATCTCGATCTCTTTTGCGATTCGGATCCTTCAAGGAAGAACATTCATCAAGGCGAGTGAAAACAGACTTTGAAAGCCTCTTGATGACATTGGGCCTATCCAAAGATTGCATCTTTCAAGGGAGACCGTTACCTCTTCTTTCATACCAATCCCCATCAAGGAAATCTTGGGTTGGATCAGTTCTCACATTAGCAGGAGCCGATTGAGCCTCGCTCCTTCTCAAAACACTGCTCTCCACAAAAGAGTTTCCTAACAATGGACGCCATATTTCATAATCTTTTCCGCATTTGGGTTGCCACTATGGAAAAATCAATCCAAGTACTTAATTGATAAGAAGACACTTGCATCAAAGCTTTGAAGGTTCGTCCAACGATCTCGACTAGTCCCTTCACCCCAAGCTTGAGCTAGCACCCTTGCAAACTCTGGACCAATATAGGACACTTCATGAGAGTCTCCTTCAAAAATAAAAGTGTCCTGTTGTTGACCAAATTGACGGAGCACCCGCTTGGGAAAATAGAAAGAGGAATCTCGTAAACCCGGAAGCACAACTCTATCAAAACCCCTGGCACTGGTATTGGCAACATACTTGTTCAATCTCTAAAATGGTGGACACTAAGCAATATCTGTGGTAGTGGCTTTTGCAATCAATTTAGCCCACACATCCTCTGAAAGGTCCTTGATCAAAAGCTTCCTCATATGATACATAAAAGGGGAATACTCCAACGGAGGGGTTACCAATTTGAGATGTTATCTAAGCCATATAGTCAGCAAGAGAGGACTCCCTTGAGTCATGGCACCTGTCCTATACAGCTCATCAATACCATGAAGGGTCTCGCCCAATACTAAAGGAAGGATGTTCCTAGAACATCTCCTAGCTTGCAAGACAATTTCCACCAATTGGGAGTCAACCAAGCCACCCCTACAGGTGAACAATACATCTCCCAAAAGAGAAAAGGCCAAGAAGTTCCGTTTGTAAACATGGAAAGTCTCATCATCCGAATCTCCACCAAAGCGTTCGGGAAAAGAAGAACAACCTACCCACCGGTGGTGAACCAACTCATAACAAATGTCAAGGGGAATTCCCATTAATTCGTTCAAAGCCTCTGAATGATTTCTATCATACTTAGGAATCGCAATCTCACCGGTCAAAGGCATATCCAAGATAATGGCAAATTCCTCTACGGTGGGTACCATCTCATTAAGGGGGAAATTAAAGAGATGAAGAGAAGGATCCCAAAATCTAGCAGCTCCCTGCAGAAGATTCCAATCTGGTTGGAGGTTCTTCAAAGTAAAGAGGATTCTGAATCCAAATTCTTCAATAAACCTATTGCGAGACCGATTGTGAAATGATCTAAAAAAACTCCTTGATGCTTGCTTGAAAGCTTGGATTGTGTAGCGATGCGTGATTTTTTTTTTTAACATCTCGGAGTTGCCACTTATTATTTATTGATGGAAAACAATAAGAAAAACCTTTTTGATATTTTTAAGAGATTCAAGGGTTCGGGAGTTAAGTTATGGAATGGGTAGGTCAAGGAGCATCCATTCCACCCAATCCGAAGATTGGTCTTGCTAATTGGGTGTTATTAATCTAATCAATCTATGAACAATAAAAAGAAACAAATAAACCCTAATTAATTTATTAATTAGGAATGTCGGATTGTATGCTTCGAGATCGCCTTCATGAATTGAAGGGACTCTAGGCTAATCCTTTTGATGGGATTACACTACTCTAAAATTAATAAAGGGATTGAGAAGAGAAACGAAAGTTAAAGGATGATTACCTTTTTGAGAAGAGATTCGGACAGAGTTTCGACTCAAGTTTAGAGTCGAACCTTGACACGGACAGAGCTCCGCCTCGATCCTTGATTCGGATCTTGATGCGGATAGAGCTTCGCCTCAATCCTTGATTCGGGCTTCGATGTTTGTTGATCAACAAGGTTGATAAACAAACTTTAGGTGATTTAGGGTGATTTTGTAGGAATCTTTCAGGGAGAGAAACCCACAAAATGTGTGTGTTATGTGTTTTTGATCGGGGATCGAGGACCTCCAACCTAGAATTCTGGACCTCCGAAATACTGAAAGTCATCAAGTATTTATAGAGGTTTAAGAGGTGGATGAATGACTTGGTCACCAAGTTTATGAGACTCAAGTGGATTGGGACTCCTCCCAAGGAAGCTTCCAGAACCCTATCATGATTGGATACCCGGATTTGATGATATTTATCAAGAAGAGAGGTTGAAACGGAGAAGGAAAGTGAGTCTGCACGTCCTGTCGAGGGGTTTTCTCGTGCGAGACACGTATGTCCCGTGCGGGACAACTAGTCAAATGACCATTTTGTCCTCTTCAGTTATTCCGTTAGTCAGTTAGGTCCCAAAACTAACGAGGTTAGTTAGAAACTTAACGAAACTTGACGAAACTGATATGCTTTCATCAAAACACAAAACAGAGGTGAAGAGTAGTGTAATCATGAATTATTGGTTCAGAATGGGGTGTCTACAGAGCCCCTCGGTGACAAGACTTATGGAAGAAGTCATGTCGTCGATAGAAAAGACATCATTCTGAACATTGGGATGGTCGTGTCGCACGGCTGCCTACGTATCTCTAAGAGAGAATCAGACCAAACGTAGTTCGACTCTAAAACACGAAAAGGTTGCTTTAGGTATTTTGAAAATCATTTTTGAAAACGAGGATATTTTATTTTGAAAAGGCCAATTCATACTGAGGAATCAAATCATGACCCAATTCTAAATATACCTGTTTGTCTGAAGATTTGCCTGTTTGGGCTCCGAACCTGCGGGGAAAGATGTTAGAAAACAAAGGTTTACCTGTTCGGTCCTTTGCATTCGAACGATTTGTCTTTTGAGACTGAAGTGAGGTGACGATCCTGGCAATTCGGGACTGAGCTTTTGTTGAGGTGACTATCCTGGCGATTCAAGACCGAGCTTTTGTTGAGGTGAGTATTTGACATACTACCTGTAGATGCTTGACACACCTACTTGGTGACGATCCGGCGATTCAAGACCGGGCTTTTTTGTTGGTGACGATCCTGGCAATTCAAGACCGAGCTTTTGTTGAGGTGAGTATTTGGCATACTAACCCTAGATGCTTGACGCACCTAATTGGTGATGATCCTGGCGATTCAGGACCGAGCTTTTGTTGAGGTGACGATCCTGGCGATTCAAGACCGATCTTTTGTTGAGGTGAGTATTCGACATACTACCTGTAGATGCTTGACACACCTAATTGGTGACGATCCTGGCGATTCAAGACCGGGCTTTTTTGTTGGTGACGATCCTGGCGATTCAAGACCGAGCTTTTTTTGTTGGTGAAGATTCTGGCGATTCAAGATCGGGCTTTTTGTTAATGAGTACTCGACATACTACCTGTAGATGCTTGACACACCTAATTGGTGACGATCCTGGCGATTCAAGATCGGGCTTTTTGTTGGTGAGTACTCGACATACTACCTGTAGATGCTTGACACACCTAATTGGTGACGATCCTGGCGATTCAAGACCGGGCTTTTGTGTTGGTGAAGATCCTGGCGATTCAAGACCGAGCTTTTTGTTGGTGTATGCTTGACGCATGGCACTTGACGTGATGTATGCTTAACGCGAGAAAGATGCTTGACGCTTTAAGAGATGCTCGACGCACTTAATTGGATGCATTGATAGATGGTAAGCGAAATTCTAACACTCAACATGTTTGATCTAAAAGTAGGCACTTGACGTGCTTTACGCACTTTAATTCCTGCAAGAGGGTTAGTGAAAGCATTTGCATAACAACATATATTCACTTAAGCATTTGTTTGTTCAAGACGATCAATGTGCACTCGACTCTAAGAATCAGCGGGGAGAATGAGTTCTATTATGTGAGAATTGAAAATCGTTTGTGTAATTTAGATTTTGGTTTAGAAGACCAACTCGTGAGGTCCATCTAAAGATCGAATGGGACAATCGTCAAATAGGATTCCGTTGAGATAACCCAAGTTCAACGCTAAGGTTCAGGACATTTCAAGAATTTTTGTTGTCGCAGGACTTTTTCATCATCAAGCCCCAAGTTTCTCATGTGATGATCATTGACTGAACAAAGTTTAAACCACTCCAATGGCTTTTGCTATGTAGAACTTATGATGCCCAATCCAAAGCACGTATTTTCCAAGGCTTCTCTTGACACCAAGCCCCAAGATCTCTTGTATGATGTAGATGACTTCACGAACAGGCTTGTGAGGCTGCGTGAATTGAAGAAGGATCCCCTCTTTTTTCCCTTTGATTTTTTTTTTGTGACGCACCCTAGTTTTTGCCTAGACCGCCCTTTCGAGTTTTCAATCTAGCAGGCATCTCTTTTGCGTCTTTTGTTTTTGTGCTCTAACTTTTGCCTAGGCCGCTCTTTACGAGCTTTCAACCTAGCGAGCAATTTTTTTTTGAAAAGTATGTTTACTCGAAGGGGACTCAGTTGAAAGAATCTCATTAAGGAGAAAGATGAGATCTCAAGTTTAGTTGAGAAGAGACGGACTCCATTTTTTGGAAGGTGATCCAAGCATTGACTCTTTTATGGGGGAAGTGCATTCTCTAATGATGAGAGTGAAAAGCGAAAAGGAAAACTCCTAATGCAGATTTGATTACTCTTGAGAGTTTGAGTAGAGATTGACTGGGGGAGGAAAGGTTAGGAAGCCCCAGTTTTGATGCTTGGATTTCAAGAGTGTGTATGAGAATGGCTAAGAGGAAGCCCCTAGACTCAACAAAGAACGCTATATGGCTCAAAGGTCTAGAAGAGTTGTTCTTCCTATGTATCATCTAGAAATTTCTTAACGAGTTTGAAAAGAAAGCCAATCATTAGCACAACTTAAGGCTAAACATTTTCTTTATGGATGGATGTTGAAAGTCTTCTTCATTTGCGCTGCCATTCAGGCTTCATGGTAAGAGGATGTTTAGGAATCCTTTTTTCTTCGTAGGTATTACTTGACTCTTTTTCTCTGTGGGAGAGTTCTTTTTGCCATTGTTGAAATTCCATCCTTGTTGTGGGGCGATGAAGGCTTGAGAGTTTTTCTCTCTCTCTTTTTTTTTTTTATGCTCTATTTTTGCCTAGGACGATTTGAGGAGTTCCGACCTAGCGAGCTTTTTATTTATTTTTGTACTCTCAAAGCCTTGAGTTGAGTAGCCCCACTCTTCTTGGGATGAATGTTGATAGCAGCGCCTTTGGCTTCCTTCGTTTGGTAATCTTCGACTTTCAACAGGAGTAATGCTTAGCCTTAAGCCTTCTAATGATAGTTTTCATTTCAAACTTGTTTAGAAGTTTCTATTTTTCGTGATGATTTAAGGAATCAGGGTCCACTATTCAGCATGAATCAAATGATACTCATAAAGAAAACAACTCTTGGGAAAGTGTTTAGGATAAAGAGATAACTTTTATTGATAAGAAAATTCGAAACAGACTCGATAGTTCACTTGACACAAACTAGAGAGGATAAAGATGGACTAGAATGACAGAACGACTCTTCGAGAACATACTAGGAAGTTGTCCTAATCTATTTTTTCTTCTTTTTTTTCTTTTTTTTTCAAAGGAAAAAGGGAGAGGACAATCGAAGCCCCAAGGTGGTGATGCTTCAGTTGATCTTGCCGGCTTCATACAAGTCTTGGATGGCATCCCTCAAATTATAGCAATTGTTGGTGTCATGACCACTAAACTGATGGTAATCGCAAAATTTGTCGTGGTCCCAATCTTCTCTCATTTTCTTAGGATGATAGTATTTCATTGGCTTCAATTTTCCTTGGCCTACTAGATCATCGAACATTTCCTTAAGAGTAGTTCCACCAAAATCATGATAGGTACGACCGGTGCTCCCCTTTGTTGGACAATTCTCCTTTTCTGAATTCTTTCTAAGACGGATCAATTCATCAATTCTAAGGCCCGATTTATGGAGCTCGACGAAACTAGGGAAGTAATTGCTGGAAAGCTTCTCTTGGTACTCTCCGCGGAGACATTGAAGTAGGATATGAATTTGTTCGTCTAGGCTTGGCCTATCAACGATTTCAGTCAGCTTGGTCCTCCATCTCTTGACGAAGTCTGCGAAGGATTCATTCGGGAGTTGCTTGGTTTGCTCAAGGTCTCTCCTAGTAGTGCGGTAGGTAGTGTTGTCCTCAAATTGTTCTTGAAAGGTACGACTGGCGAGTGGCCAATCAAGCCTTGTGGAGAGTGGAAGGGTCATGTACCAATCTCTAGCGACACCATCAAAGGTTTGAGGGAAGCATTGAACTAGCAAGTTGTCATCGACACCCATAGGTAGCATGGCCCAAGAGTAGGTTTCCAGATGGATTTTTGGACAAGTAGTGCCATTGAATTTTGCAATGTCGGGTGTCTTGTACTTTCTAGGAAGCTTTGACATGGATTGACGAAGGGTGTCATAGTCAATAGAGAGCGAGGCTCCCTTACTCACATCGAGGGATGCAAGTTTCTTTTCTAGCATTGCCATGGTAAGGGGTTCGTCCTTGCTTTCTTTCTTGGAAGCATAACTCTCATTGTCAGAGGAGGAAGATGATGACCTAGGCTCATACACCTTTTTCTTGTGCTTGCGGTGGCTTTTAGCCTTCTTAGTGTATGATGCTTCGTCATCGAAAGATGTCCCATTCTCTTTCTTCTTTGAGGTTAATTCGGCCAATTGTAGTTTCATGGCTTGGAGTTCGTCAACCATGGCTTTCATTTCCCCGGCTTGAATTCTCCTTTCAAGTTCTAATTGGGCCTTCATTTCATCGTCTCGGGCTTGTAGCATTTCTTCATATAGAATTCTTTGATCCTCAATTTCCTTCTTGACTGCTTCGGAATTCATCGTGTCGGAAAGAAATTGAGTTGTTACCGTTGGAGAGGTAATGGAGCTTGACGACCTTAGAGATGAACTCGAGATATCCTAACGAAACGTCTTTTCGAATATTAGCCCCAAACGATCCTAGATGGAGAAAAGGATGATGGTTAAAATTACCTCACGAGCGATTTTTTTTTTGAAGTTTTATTTTTATTAGAGACGGAGTTTTGACTCAAGGAGGGAGCGCACATCGATTATCAATTACAAACACATATTCTGCAAATAAAGTCTCGCGCGAGACAAGGTCATCTCGCACGAGACAACCATTCGGAAAGATGGATTTTTCCTCTTTTTATTTCCTAAATTCATGGTCGGACGGACAAAGATCCATTTTCTATCTAGTATCCTAGGTAAATCTTACAGGCATGCGTAATTCGAACCACCTAGGAACTCGGTAATTGACCATTCTTTGTAAAACAAAGCCATGTAAAATCATCTTTCAAGAAGGATTTTTTTTTCTTTAAAGGGACTTCCGAAAGGGTCATTTCGAAGGGACTTTTTCTTTTTCCGAAGGGATTTTTCCGAATCCTTTCTCGATAGTCAATTTTACATTAGCTTTATTTTGGTCAAAGACAAGAAAGATTACCAAGTCAAAACCGACCGGTCACGGAGTGATCCTAGAAAAATATACTACATGATATGTGGCGATGCAGGGCTGGAAGGCTAGGCTCCCCGCGATATGACAATCTAGGTGGATTGAATACGCGGAGTGGGATGATTCAACTTCGGAGAGACCGGCGACTAGGTGGTTACCGTCATCCGTCCTTAGTGTGGATCCCGGGTTTATCAAGGGTTATGTAGTGCAATGACAGTTATAACATGAGTGCGCGTGTGTGAGAGTCAATCTAGGTGATAGAGAAAAATAGAGATTTTTTTTTGAAATAAAATGAAAAATAGATAATGGCCGCACCAAGTGGTTGCCTACGTTTCTCCCAAATTAGGAAGACTCAGGCCGTCGTAGTTCCACACAGATGAGAGAGAGAGAAAGAATTATAAATTTAAATTACAACTCCCGAATCCCCAATGGACCGGACTTTAATTCAAAAACTCAATCACACGCAGGTATATAGTTCAATTATAAATTAATTATTCTACCTTGCAAAATAAAATTAATACAAGCAAAATAGAAATAATAATTTATTTGATTTTTCTGGAATTTTTTTTGAAATTTTCTTGAAACTGTTTCTGTTTTTCTTTTCTTTTTTAATTTGGTCAATTGAACAGCAACTTTTAAAAGAATAGTCAACTGGACCAATTTGTTTTGTGTGGTCAAAATGTTGAAGAAAGTCAATCTGGCCATCTGGGCCACATCCCCTTTTTTTATTATTTTTTTTTTCAATTTCAAAGGTCGAAGGTTAATTGACCTAGCCTAACTTTTTCTTTTCTTTTCTTAATGCTGCTGCCGCCGCCAGACCAAAGGAACAGAAAAGTTTTTTTTAAAACCGTATACTACTCACGCGCGAGATATGTTTATCTCGCGCTGAACAAGTATCCGGACAGTAATTTTTTTGAAAACAGTGCTGAAAAATTCCAAAAAATTCAGAAAAATCAGATTTTAAACAGAAAATTAAAAAGATTAATAACACCCAATTGTAACGTAAGTCTAACCCTCTTAATTAATTATCCCCAGCGGAGTCGCCACTGTAGCGATGCGTGAATTTTTTTTTTACATCTCGGAGTCGCCACTTATTATTTATTGATGGAAAATAATAAGAAAAACCTTTTTGATATTTTTAAGAGATTCAAGGGTTCGGGGGTTAAGTTATGAAATGGGTAGGTCAAGGAGCATCCATTCCACCCAATCCGAAGATTGGTTTTGCTAATTGGGTATTATTAATCTAATCAATCTATGAACAATAAAAAGAAACAAATAAACCCTAATTAATTTATTAATTAGGAATGTCGGATTGTATGCTTCGAGATCGCCTTCATGAATTGAAGGGACTCTAGGCTAATCCTTTTGATGGGATTACACTACTCTAAAATCAATAGAGGGATTGAGAAGAGAAACGAAAGTTAAAGGATGATTACCTTTTTGAGAAGAGATTCGGACAGATTTTCGACTCAAGTTTAGAGTCGAACCTTGACACGGACAGAGCTTCGCCTCGATCCTTGATTCGGATCTTGATGCGGACAGAGCTTCGCATCAATCCTTGATTCGGGCTTCGATGCTTGTTGATCAACAAGGTTGATAAACAAACTTTAGGTGATTTAGGGTGATTTTGTAGGAATCTTTCAGGGAGAGAAACCCACAAAATGTGTGTGTTATGTGTTTTCGATCGGGGATCGAGGACCTCCAACCTAGAATTCTGGACCTCCGAAATACTGAAAGTCATCAAGTATTTATAGGGGTTTAAGAGGTGGATGAATGACTTGGTCACCAAGTTTAGGAGACTCAAGTGGATTGGGACTCCTCCCAAGGAAGCTTCCAGAACCCTATCATGATTGGATACCCGAATTTGATGATATTTATCAAGAAGAGAGGTTGAAACGGAGAAGGAAAGTGAGTCTGTACGTCCTGTCGAGGGGTTGTCTCGCGCGAGACACGTATGTCCCGTGCGGGACAACTAGTCAAATGACCATTTTGTCCTCTTCAGTTATTCCGTTAGTCAGTTAGGTCCCAAAACTAACGAGGTTAGTTAGAAACTTAACGAAACTTGACGAAACTGATATGCTTTCATCAAAACACAAAATAGAGGTGAAGAGTAGTGTAATCATGAATTATTGGTTCAGAATGGGGTGTCTACAGATTGCGTCGAGAGGCAAAGAAAATTCATCAACAATCATGGACGTTGGAGCGATTTCCTTGGAAGCCATGGATCAAAGGGTTGAAGAAGAATGCAAGAATTTGGTCCTAATAGAATATCTCCAAAGTTTTAGAGGCTTGAATGTGGTGTTGGAACGGACTACCATGTGTTTATAAAGGAAAACTTGATCGAATCCTGTTTTGAAAAGGAGAAGAACTCCTGCCTGGGAAGCGTGTCTCGCGTGAGACACCTTGTCCCGCGCGGGACAAACCTTCTGTAAATTCTGCAAAATTTCTGCACAAATAATTAATCTAGCCCCGACTTGCCGAAACAAGTCTCGAAACCTGCAAATAAATAATATTCCTCATACACATTTTATATGCCGAAAACTTCTCAAATAAATACCCA
The DNA here is from genome assembly GCA_022495995.1 of Adenophora triphylla var. japonica. Classification (NCBI taxonomy): domain Eukaryota; kingdom Viridiplantae; phylum Streptophyta; class Magnoliopsida; order Asterales; family Campanulaceae; genus Adenophora; species Adenophora triphylla. Next base: position 43,817 of record JAFEMH010003688.1, read on the forward strand.
GAATTGGCCATTACTTTCCTCGTGGCTATCACCACGGAAGTCGAGAAAGCTAAAACTAACTACAACTAGATTAGTAAATAAGAAAATACTTGTTGTTGTGCAATCTATGTGCTAACAGGTACTGAAAGAAAAAGATGTTTGGGCCAACCCGGCCAATATATACAAGTTCCTGAAGAATCTCAAAGATATGGGGGAGTAGGGGAGACCTATGCTATCATATCTCCCGAGCTACCTGTGCCATCGTCATAACCATCACCGGGGCTACCGTCCCTCCTCGATCTCTTGACACCGCAAGTTGGGGTCACCGCAGAGGCAATCGTGGACGCCGCCGAAGCCTCCTTATGGAATAGCTTCTCGGAGAGGTCCGACACCAAGGCCATCAATCCAGCCATCCTAATCGCCCCACGGTTGTAATCCGCAGTGGACATGGTGATCTGTCAACAAAAGAAAATATTTAGAAAGAATCGGACATATGCACATATATGGACGATGCAAGGAACAGTATAAGCAGAAAAAATGTATCAATCTTACTGAAGAGACATCGGGAGGGAGGCGATAACCCGCAGGAATATGATCCGTGAACAGGATGGAGCCCATCATCTGCATGCCTCCCATCATATACGAGTAGCTCGAAGGACCATAATCTAGCACAAAGGGCACATGACCCGAATACTGGGAAGAAGAGCCTGGGGCTGACGAGCCAGAACCAAAACAGAAGCATATGCACGCGGCTGCCTACTACCTACCACAAGGGGACCCATCAGATGAGGCAGGAATTCCTCATACGAAGCCCCTGAGACCACACAGTCCTCTGCCTCATATCCATTCACATAGTTGGCATATACCTGAGAAAGAATAGGAAAAGTAGGATGCATCTCCCTAGGCGGATCTTCTGGTACTCTTCTAACGAGTGAACCCCTGCCATGCTGAGGGCAGACCCTCTCACCCAAATACATGGTATATCGCTCAAGCATTACCAAGATCCTCTGTGTATCGGTGATGGTCCACGCGCCATGAACCTCATTCTCGAACAAGGTCCACGGATACAAGCCCTATTGCTCAAAACTGAAACTGTTCGGCAAGACCCGCGCTTCCTCGACAATAAGGGTTTAATATTCCCCCTCCTCCTCCTCCATGGTGCAGTTGGAGTTTCTCCATCTCCCGATATCCGGAAACAGAGCCCCACGCTCATTCAGCTCAAACTTGTGCAAAGAAAAGACAGCATATCCCTATATCTGTACAAGAAGACAGAACATGATTCAGTACAAAACGTGGATAAAATGTAAACATAAATGACAAGACAAATCAGAAAATGTACCTCCCAAGCATAAGAATACCCCTGCATGGTATCTTTTGTGTGCCTACATGCCTCATCCATGGCATGTTAACAGAAAGCCAGACCAGCCGAGCCCCAATCATACGTGCTCACCAAGTCGAGATCCTCCAAAATTCCCAGAAGAGCGATACGAGCAGTGGAGGAATGGTTGGCAAAAATAGTCTCTGACAGGATGTACTAGAGAGCACCCCTCACAACTCAGTCTGTGATCGCATTAGCTCTATCAGCATAGGCCTCAATCTGGCCACGAAAAGGCGCGAGCTCAATAGCAAATCCCTTGATCTTGCTAGGGACAAAACCAATAAGCTGCCTCCACTCGACTGGGCTTGCCGGCTTGTAACCCCATATCACCGAAAGAGGATTACTGGCACACTCCACCCCGATAATGGCCAGAAAGTCAGTCGGGGTCATAGCCGCTTCCCCAAAGTGTAAGTGAACCATGTTGGTAGTATCCCACCACCTCTCCCTAATAACATGAAGAACCTGAGGAGTCCACCTCATACCGTGGATGTTATCTACAAAAGTGTGAAGCCCCATCTGCTCCACTTTAGCTTGAACCCTGTTCAAGACTTTGACTTTGTCCTATAAGGCCTTGGCAAACTTTGCACTTCCGCGGCAATTGTTGGTTGGCTTATACGGCTGCAAAACAAGGAAAGACAAGGAAACATCGTCATAGATCATCCATGACAAAAATTCCAAGAAAATAGAAGACATTTTTCATTGGAGCATTTCATCAAACACTTGGCGTGCATACTATAGAACCATGCACAAACTTGCATTTGGCTACCCAAATCAATCCCTCCCACAATCCAAATCATGTAGGGAACTCAAATATACACAAATGCATCATCAAAATTCAACAAAGGCCTGAGAAATCTAGCATGCATCGACATTGAACCTAGTTCTTGACAAAGGGAGGGAGATGTCCAATTTTGATGAATCAATGGATTTAAATCATGGAATTGATGCAATACAATCATGGGATGAGTTTGAGAAGGAGATTCTTACCAAACCTTCATGAATGGCATGCGAGATGTGCCTATGGCGATCGAAAGTGAGGTCGTCACGGGGATAGTCCTTTCGCAACAAATAACTATCCAATGTTGGGTTTCTTCATTCTTGGGCCATTGATTATGTAATAGAGGAAGGATTAAAGTTGATAGGAAGGATAAATAAACAAGAGATTGAAGAAATTTCAGAGAAAAAAAATACCATAAGCTCGAACTTGAGAGAGAGTTTGAAAAGAGAAGTGTTTGAAATGAACAAGCGGCTGCTGAATTTATGCCTCGACAGACCTTGTCCCGTACGATACAAGGTGTCCCGCACGAGACAACCCTACTGGACAAAGGCAAAGTTTCCCCTGGTAATAAGCTTCTACGCAACGTCAAAATTCAAAATTTTGACACATTTACCCTTGAAAGTGAAATCCTAGCAAGGAAACGTCAAAAAATTGGTATCGCAAGTCACGGAACGAGCCGAACATGGTGTACGCATGATTGCCCGATACAACGTCAAGTCACCCAAAATGATTGATCCAAAGATCAATTCATCCCTCATAATTCGAAACCTAAATAGTTGAATTATATCTTCGGTGGTCGAAGACAGTAAACCACCCCATCAAAAAAGGCCTCGTTCAGCGCCCTGACAGGTGAATCGTCATAAAAAAGCACAGTTTAGCGCCCTGACAGGTGAATCGTCATAAAAAAGCACGGTTCAGCGCCCTAACAGGTGAATCGTCATCAAAAGCCCGGTTCAGCGCCCTTACAGGTGAATCATCATCAAAAAGCCTGATTCAGCGCCCTGACAGGTGAATCGTCATCAAAAGCCCGGTTCAGCGCCCTTACAGGTGAATCGTCATCAAAAAGCCCGATTCAGCGCCCTGACAGGTGAATCATCATCAAAAAGCCCGGTTTAGCGCCCTGACAGGTGAATCGTCATTAAAAAGCCCGATTCAGCGCCCTGACAGGTGAATCATCATCAAAAAGCCAAATGCAGCGCCCTTATAGGTGAATCGTCATCAAAAAGCCCTATTCGGAGCCCTTACAGGCGAATCATCACAAAACCAACAGGATACGAAGGACCAGATAGGTAAACCTTTGTTTTCTAACATCTGTTCCCGCAGATTCGAGCCAAAACAAGCGAATCTTCAGACAGACATGTATATTCAGAATTTGGTCATGATTTGATTCCTTAGTATGAGTTTGCCTTTTCAAAAAAAAATCTCTTCGATTTTCAAAATACATAAAGAAGCCTTTTTGTGTTTTGGAGTCGAACTACATTTTAGTCTGATTCTCAGATAGAGATACGTAGGCAGCCGGCACGACCATCCCGATATTCAGAATGATGTCTTTTCTATCGACGACATGACTTATTCCATACGACTTATCGCCGAGGGGCTCTGTAGACACCCCATTCTGAACCTATCGTGGCAGAGTTATACCACTCTAAGTCTCGCCTTTGGTTTTAGAGTAGAAATCCACTATTTCGTAATGTTTCATTAAGTTTTGACTAACGGGCATTTGTTTGGACTAAACTGCATACGAGATAACAAGGGGAGGACAAATTTGTCCTTTGTGAAGCATTGTCCTGCGTGGTACATGGTGTGTCTTGCGCGAGACTAACCCTCTGCAGGAGGGGAGAATCACTTCCCTTGTCAATTTCAACCTCTTTTCTTGATAACTCTTATCTAATTCGGGTCTCTACTGATCTTAGAGTTATGGAACCTTCTTTAGAAGATATCCTAAATCCCTTGAGTCTCCTAATCTTGGTGACCAAGTAAATCAACCCCTACAAATACTAGATGGCTTTCAGTATTTCAGAGGTCCCCGATCAATAACACAACACACATAATTTGCTGGTTTCTCTCCTTGAAAATTCATGCAAATCACTCATAAACAACTCCCAAATTCGTTCATCAACCTTGTTGATCGACAAACGTCGAGGTTCGAGCCTAGAATCAAGGCGAAACTCTGTCCAAATCATTCCTCAAAGGTAATCTTCCTTTCTTTTTTACTTGTTCTAATTGTTTGTTAGAGTGGTATAAGTATATCAAATCTAGGATCGGCCTAGAGCCTCTTCAAATCATGGAGACGGTCTCGAAGCAATTGATCCCATATTCCATTTAATCTAATTAAATGGATGTTTTCTTCATTTATTTAAAAAAAGAATTATAAATTTAAAAACCCCTTAAGCAAGACCGATCTTCGGATTGGGTGGATGCGGTGCTCCCTGACCTTTCAAATCCATCACTTAAGCCCCGAACCCAAATCTATTTAAAATGGGTTTTCTATATTTTCCTCATAATAATATAGGTGGCGACTCAAACAAAATAAATAAAAAGAGGAGGAATTTCCGCAATCGCTACAGAGTTGCACAGGTTTTCTCTTGGGCTGAGTAGTTGAGCTCGCTACCTTGGAACTTTCGGCTCACGAAGTAGTTGGCGCTTTCAATTTTTGACTCTTTCTTTTCTTGGCCTAGCATGGCTCCAACTGCGGTGTCGGTCACAATCAGGTATAGTAAGAGTGGCTTCTCTTCGTGGGGAGGACAGAGGATCGGAGGACTCATAAGGTACGCTTTTATCTTTTCGAAGGTGTCTTGACATTTCGGGTTCCACTCGATGTCTGCATTATTTTCATTAGTCAAAGATTGGCTCGCACATGAAATTCAGCTGATTAACAAAGCAACTGATGTATTGCAGGCGGCCCATGAAGCTTTTTACTTCCGTTTGGGTTTGCGGTGGTCTCATCTCGATTATGGCCTTGATCTTTTGGGGATCGACTTTGATGCCTCGTTCTGTGACCATGTATCCCAAGACTTTGCCTCGAATGACTCTGAACGTGCATTTTGCAGGGTTCAACCTCATTGAGTGTTTCCGAAGACGATCGAAGAACTTTCTCAGGTCGATAGGGTGTTGTCCGTCTCATCCCTATGAGTGGATGATCATGCCGTCGATGTATACTTCGATCTCTTTGTGGATCATGTCATGGAAAAGGGCGGTTGCTGCCCATTGGTAGGTAGCCCCATCGTTCTTTAGTCCGAACGTCATTACTGTGTAGCAGTAGGTCCCCAGGGGGATGTGAAGGCAGTTTTCTCTTGGTCTTCTTCGGCCATCTTGATTTGATGGTAGACGGCAAAATCGTCCACGAATGACTTAACCTCTAAATTGGCCATAGTGTCGACCAACATGTCTATGTTCGGCAGTGGAAAGTCGTCCTTGGGACTTGCTTGCATAAACTGCAATATTCACCCCGGCCCACAAGCGAAAGCTGTATCCTGAAGCTAGTGTTATGCACCTAACCATTAAGTAAGAAGTGATGGGAATGAGAAACTTCTTTATCTAACTTTCATTTTTGAGCTATCCCAAGTGAAAGACTGAACCTAGTACTTATGTACTGATTTCTCATCAAAGTCGGCTTGGGAACGTCATTTCCCGGGAACCTTCTAAACCGCGATCATGACAAGACTCGAGGAAGAAGCCTCGGGTTCTACCACTTCTATCACGATAGAACCTCGGACCAAAAAAAGAAAGAGTTAATGATACACTCTTTTTAGTTTGCGAAAATGGAAACTTAGGGTTTTTCCCCAGAACCAGAACCAGAACCAGAACCAGAAAAGGCTTCTGCCATTACTACGGCTTGACAACTGAATATCCAATAAGTGTTTGCATTGAATGGATAACTTTCCCGCTATCTGCTGAAGGGAATAGAAGAAAATGGAGGAAAGTTTCTGAAATCCACGCAACAATGTACTTTCCTATTGCCCTTGGTGACCGTGACTATATTGGAAAGCCAAGTTGGGTATTCGATCACCTTTATGAAGTCGACGCGGAGCATCTTTTCGATCTCTTCCTTGACTTGTAAGGACCATTCTGGCTTGATCTGGCGTAGCTTCTGCTTGATGGGCTTAGCCTCAGAATTCAGGGGAATCCGATGTTCCACTATGGCTGGATCTAGGCCGGGCATGTCTTGGTAGGACCAAGCGAACACGTCCACAAATTCTTTAAGCAGTGCAGTCAATGCTTCTTGCTCGGTGCTGGTGAAGAAACTTCCAATTTGCGTCTCTTTAGGCTCTTCAGCAGTCCCCAAATTCACTTTGGTTAAAACCTCCTCGATAGCTTGGGCCCAATTTTCCTCTCATTTGATAACATGCTTAAATATTTCTTTAATATATTGTTCGTGTAATGTGTATGCGTCTTTATCGAGTGGATCATTATTAACTGTTTTTGATTTGTTAGTTAATTTATCATTCATTAAAGATGCAATGAGGGGATACTAAGAAAGGTCAAATCTTTCATTTAAAGCGTAGGGCAATACATTGTTGGATATGAACTCATAATCGTCCGGCGTAAGGCCATCAGATGACTCGAGAGACTCAAATTCAAAGACAACAGACTCGGAACGTGTTTCAAATCTAGACTCTAGGACGCGAGGGGTTAGACCAAGCTTTTCAATTATTTCCTTCTTGCTGGCTGCAGGTCCAGAGAAGGTGGCCTAGTTCTTTAATGGCATTGTGGATGGGCTTGAGAGGATGCGAGGGTCAAAAGGCTTCGCGCTGTTGTCCCCAATCATGGCTACCACAGAGTTATCAGAAACAAAATCGATTAAGTCTGGTATTTCTGTTTCTTCATTGAAAAGTTGCTGTAGCGAAGGCTCATTTTAGGCATCTTTTGCGGAGTCTTTTTTTCTTGCCTTGGGAATTGTTAGCTCAAATACTGACTCATCCCGCTTGTCTGTGGCAGGGGTGATGACAGAAAGTTTTCAAACTCCTCTACCAAATAAGTTGTTTTCTCGAACCAAAATTCATTATGAATAGTGGTTGTGGTGGGTCCCGGTAGGGTTGGTGCATCGAGGAATGCTCTCCTGACAGGGTTTGGCTCGAGGCCTTTGAACTTCTCAAGGTTTCATTGGAGCTTCTCCCATTTGTCCATCGTTGCTGACCAACCTTATTTTGCGCTGGTGATCTCGGTCCTCTTCTCCATGTCTTCATTCAAGTCACGGGCTTTCTTTGTAAAGTACCGAGCCATGTCGAAGCTGTAGGGACGAAGGTCGGAGGTTGCATATGAGCCTCTTTTGTCAATAACTAGGCACTTTCCGAGTTCACCTTTTCTATCCTCTATAACATCTTTGGGAGTAGGGACGTACCCTAGGCCACAACGGTTGGTTTGTTCTTTGACCTCGATGATCTTATGGGTGCCTTGATGGTGTTTGCCCAAACCGAGCCCCGAAATGTAATTCATGAGCTTCGTCATCTTCATGGGAGGAGGAATCCAGTCCCAAGTCAGGGAGAGGTCTATGCAGCATACTTGTTCTTTCGGGCTTTCAACTGTGTCAGTATCGTGCCTTCATCATCATGCTTGATTTCCAAGACCGGGATGCCATTTGTGTTTGTTCCTTATGTGGTCACACTGTCCCCGTAGATTGTGGTAAGATCGCTTCCTTGAACGAATTTCACGCATTGGTATTGAGTGGATGCCACTCCATTTATTTGGTGTAACCAAGGCTGGCCCAAGATGGAGGTAAAGGTGATCGGGATTTCGATAACCTGGAAGTCTGTTGGCATCATCTATTTTCTGAACCACATATTCAGAGTGGCTACCCCCAAGACTGAGCGGGATGTTGACTCATAAGCTTTGATCATCTGAGTTGAAGGCTTTAGATCGATCGGCTTGATTCCCAACAAGTCCATCATTTTGGCAGGGACGACATTCATTGTCGATCCTCCATCTACCAAGACCCGAGGGAGGCGATGCTCGTTGAGTTGAACGGTAATGTAGAGAGGCTCGTTATGGTTAGCCCGGAATTTTGGCAGATCGAGCTTAGCAAAGGTAATGGTGTTACCGTAGTGAACATTGCCGATCATTTGGACCGCCTCACCTGGGGTTACATTGATTGGAACCATGGTCCGGGCTAGGCTTTCTTCCACCTTGAGCTTGTGAGGATAGGAGGAACTGAGTAGAGACCGGAGGGATATGTTGGCTTGAGTGCGCTTGAGCTGGGTCAATATCGGGTCTTCAGCCTCTGGGTCAAGCACTTCAGCTTCCTTGGCATAGGGGCCTTTCTCGGTTTGAGGCTCAGGTATTGCCGACCTTTTGTCTGTTCTTGGAGGATTTATCGGGATCTGGCTAGAAAGAGTCAGCACATTTACTTCTGGCTTTGCCCCTTCTTTCTTGCTTCTCCCAATTCTATCATGAGAGGGCCTTGGTTAGCGTGCGGCCATGCATCGCACCTTAGCTCATTCACCATTATTGCTTTTGTTGGGGGTTTGACGGTGGCCTTAATGTCCTCCCAAGATAAAGGTTGGGGCATCAAAATGCTTGGACCGTCGGTTGCTGTGTGGAGCTCGTCCCAGCTTATCATGGAGCAGAAATGGCCACGATCTTGAGTTGAGCTGGGCTAAGGAGATTTGTTGGAATAAATGACATAGTAGTCAAATTTTCCAGATGGTTCTCCAAGAGTTCCCACTGTGGGATCACCGGCTTCATACCTCTTTCTCAATTTTTGTTGGGAGGAGGATTTTCTCCTTCTTGGGGGACTGTCATCATTTATTTCATCTTGGAAATCCGCATCTAGACAAGAGGGGCATTCGCAAACATCCCACCAAATGTGCTTGACAGTTTGTGGTGAGCTCAAAATCTCGGGGCATTGACTTGGTACGTCCTTCCCTAGCGGGCCTTGTGGCTTCATGTTGTAGCTGCGGGGCTCACATAGAGGCAAAGGATTAGATCCCAGGGGATATTGAGAGACATCAGGAGCTGAGGGAGCGGGCACGTCTTTGCTTTTCATGGGAGCCCTAGCCAGTTGGGGGATTGCCAATGTTCCAAAATGATGCATGGCACCTTCGATCCAAGCCTGCTGCTCGCCTTGGCATTTTTCAAGAGCTCTGAAGGCTTGCCAAACTTCTTCCATCGTTTGGAAAATTTCCCAGGGGCGGAGTTCCGTTTCCTTCATTGTTATCTGTCGACCCTGCCATGGGGGAATGACAGACTATTCTGACGGCTGGACCAGAAAGGCTGTCGGATCTTGTGACTTCAATACTGAAAATACGGCTCCCGGGTACTGTCAACCACTCTCGGTTCGCTGGAGGGGGTGAAATGTAGGGTTTAGACTCAGGAGGGCTTTTTGGATGAAGGGGGAAAGCTCATGTGACATGCATTTTCCTTTTTATTTTTATTTTTTTGTTGTTTTAATTTACTTAAAACATGTTTTCTCAAAATCCTAAATAGGTTGGAAAAGATTGCTCTTCTTTTTCGCAACTATTCTAGATCCTGGGTCCATGGAAACCATCACTATGGCTATAAGCCCCCCATTTTGCACCTGTATTTCGATCTCCCAGGGTGGACAGCCCCGGGCAAGGGTCCTATAGGGCAAGCAGTTTCCACCGGCCAAAAGAAAAAATGAACCTAAGGACCGAGCCTATCATGTTTGTTTTAATGCGTCTGCCATGTGAATAGTGAACGGAGCCAGTACCTAAGTCAAGATCGGGTAGAGAATTCAACATGACCTCTCTTTGCCTTACTTGCGCAAGGGATCTATGACTTTAGGTTTTGGCTAGGTCATATTGTCATGGATGACGCATTAAAGGCTTGATGACATGATGTCGTGTGGGCATGGTCGTATATTCGGTACAGATCATTGTCTAAGTGTAGCTTTAGAAATCAAGATCAGGTCAAGATTTTAGCATGACCTTTCATTGTCTTGCTTGCGTAAGAGATCTTGATTTCTGGGCTTTGACCCATATAATGGCCGACATGGGATATGTATCCAGGCTTTATGACACAGACTAGGTCAAAAACCAACCGAGTCTGGAAAGAGTGTGACGCAAAAGTGCATGATTGACACTGGCTAGGATAGGAAGTTTGGAATGATCCTGTGCACACTCAAAAGGTATAGGAACACCAATCGAACTGCATCTGAGACCATGCCGGGTTTGGGGTTGTAGTGTGCAGTGTACAGGATAAGAGTGCGCGTAGTGTGCGGTCACTAAAATTCCTTTTCTGAGTAAAACAGAAAGTTTCGCAGAATGTATTTTAAAAGTATGTACACAGATGATGTATTTTTTTGTATTTTTTGAATAAGCAAAAAAGTAAAGCACATGCACACACACACAACAATTAAAGAAATGGTAAAATGAAAGTTTGACCCTTATTATTGTTTTAAAAATCTTTTTTTTATTATTTAAAAGTTTTTAAAACAAAATTTCCCGAGCGGAGTCGCCAACTGAAATTACCCGATCCGGCGTGCGGACGACATCTCGCGTTGGGAGGCTGTTGCTGTTTTTCATTTTGTAGAGTTGCCACGCTCTTTTGCTTATGCCCAAAACATTGAAAAAAGGCTTTTTTTGTTTATTTTGTTATGTGATGAGGTTTTGAGTTCGGAGGTCAGGTTATGCCTCGGGAAGAGATATTTTGAGCTCACCCAAGTTGCCTATTATACACGAGTCTTTCGATACCCTCTTTCTTTAAATGTTGTGTGTGTGTGTGTGCGCGCTTTTAAATAAAATGCATAAAGTAAATAATTGAAAGACAGTGCAGAAATATTAACAAACCGCTATCACCGTCAGACCTCCATAGTGCAATGGAAGGTCTTGTGGGATCATTTGGATGGTTTGGGTCTGCGTGAATAGTAAATATTGACTACATTGTAAGCAATAAATTTAAAGACTGAAATTTAGAGCAGTATTTAAATGTGCGGAAGGAGAACTCACCAATATGGGTTAAGTTCTATCTTCCTAGGGTTTGTAGGAGGAATGTGTTTGGTTGAGGGTGTTTAAAAAGGAGAGAGGTTTTGCCCTCACTAATGGAAAAATCTCCCCTAATTAACTCTCTGTATCACACTCAGGGTTTCTAAAGAGGAAAGAAATTCTGCACTCACTCGAGCAGAACCTCCCCTAATTAGCACTCGTTCACACTCGTTTGGACTCGCGAGTTTGGATCGTTTTGAGCCATTTGGGTGTTTGGAGTTTGGCTAGGGATGAATAGTGTTTGTGGGACGTCGGGAGGTTGATCGGGATGGACCAGGATTGTCTCGGGGAGGGCTTGAAGCGCCTCGGGATGGATCGAGAAGCCTTGGGAAGGACCAGAAGGGGGCGGAATGGCTTAGAATGGTGCCTGAAGGTTGTAGGGAGATAGGAGAGAAGTGAGGTGTGTATGAAATGGGCTGGGGTGCCATCTATTTATAGGACCAAAAAATTTGCAAAAGTGTCTGTACGGACCTTTGTGTAATTATACAAATTTTTGGTTTTCCTGGGTTTCAGGGAATATTGTGGACTTTGTGGAGATTTTGCAGAGATTCTGGCGTGTTCACATAAGTGTCCGTACGGACACATCATGCTTTGCACATGTGTCCATATGGACATGTATGCAAGATGACTTGTTTTTTGAATTTTTGTTATTTCCTGCAAAGTCCTTAAATTCCCTTTTATGCCTGAAAGGTCCTCCCTTAGTTTGGCTGGTCAACTTGGACCTTCTGGACATTACGGGTCTTCGGGATCACGAATGTGTGAATGCTCGGTGTTTCCCATATACTCGGATGGAGAACGGTCTGGATTGGGGTACTCACACATGTGTAAGGCTCTTCAGAAGGACCTTGAACACATGGAAGCTACTTTTGACCTAGCACAACACTTAAAGGAAATGTTTCAAGTGCAAGCTAGGCAAGAGAGGTAAGATGTGGCGAAGGCTCTTAATGCATGCAAGATGCAAGAGGGGCAGTCGGTAGGTCCTCATGTCCTTAAGATGAAATGATATATTCAGCACCTTAAAAGGCTTGGGTATCCTATTAGTTTGGAACTCGCAACGGATACGATATTGAATTCATTGCCTGAAAGTTATGGTCATTTCATTATGAACTATAACATGAATGGAATGGAGAAAAATTTGTCAGAATTACATGCGATGCTTAAGACTGCAGAAAAAAATATCAGGAAGCCTAGTACCGCAAATGTGTTAATGGTTAACAAAGGAAAGGGGTTCAAAAAGGAAGGCAAAAAAGGTAAAGGGTTGTTGAACCGAAGGCAAAAGTTGCCAATGCCGTAGAGGCTAAACTCAAAGTGTCTTAAAAGGATGCAATTTGCTACCATTGCCAAGAGGTTGGTCATTGGAAGTGAAATTGCAAGGCTTATAAGGAAGGCCTAAAAGCGAAAAAGGGTAATACGATTGCTGCTGCTTCAGGTATCTATATGATATATATTTTCCTTTCTACTTCTTGTTCATGGGTATTGGATACCTGAATGTACGCTCGCCGAAAAAATAAATTTTGAGAGTCGCCACGCCGTTTTAAAGGAAACATTGAAAACCTTTGAAAAGAGATAATGGGTTCGGGGGTCAGGTTACGTGTTGGGAAGAACCGAGAGTTCACCCAACACACCTCATTCATAAACGAGTTTTTCTAATGTTCAACATTCAAAACATTCAAACGTGTGTGCGAATTGTGTGTGACAAAATATGTAATGAAATGCACTTTAATGCTTTGCTTTATTGATAAACAGATGAATTACAACTTGTGAACCATATGTCATGGGAGGCCACATCCCAATTACAAGGATGATTTAACAGATTACAACTGGAAAGCTGATCTCTGCAGAGGGCTACTTGTGTCGCGTGACACAAGACTCACCAGGCAAGTTGTGTCGCATGACACAGGTTGCCCATCTGCAGAGACCTTACAGATTGAACACAGAAGGAACAGAAATCAATCCAGATCTGACTACATCAATAATTTAGCTCACCCAGCACGTGAATCAACCTCAGATCGATCAAGGGGGTGTGGATATGGAGAAATCCACACTCCCTTGATGAACAAGCAAAAAATATGATCAAACTCACATCATAAGCATGAATAATACCAAACACAACAACTTAAACAGAGAGATGGCGATTGCCAATTGATAATTGAAGCAGATGGAGCTCAATTATCAAGTGGATGAATAGAGAGAGAATATGAATTGTGCAAGGAGCAAATGAGAGAGAGAAAGAGGAAAGGAATTCGTTACCCTTGTAGTCCTCAACCTCTACACCAAGTTAGGTGTAGAGACCTTCGATTCAGCTGCTGGAATGTGGATTTGAGCACAGATGGAGTGCTGATCTTTAGATCTTCAATGGTATGTGGAGTGTGAAGGTAGATGGGTGAATTGGATGAGAGAGAGGGATTGAATTGAGAGGATTGGTGTGTGTTGTGTGTGTTTTAGGAGAGAGAGAGAGAGAGGTTTTTGTGCGTATTTTGGCAGGGTAACAGTAGGCAGGTGGAAAAAAGGATCCAGAAATGAGAAGGGGAGGGTCTCATTTATAGGCTGCTGATGAGGACGAGTTATGTCGCACGACCTTCTGCTTCAGTTTTCCGTGGCTCATTGTGTCGCATGACATAACATGCCACTAGCTATTTCTATCGCCAAAACCTGGTTCTGGAACATTCCAAGCTAATTCCCAATAAGTCCAAACTGAATAATACCTTATAGGTCCTTTTGTCTGAGAAAAATACTTAAAAGTACCTCCTTCGTAAGAAACTTATAAAAAGTTTCCGAAAGTCTCGAAATGGACCAAGAATTTACCAAAACGCCCCTTAGTGCCATTTTATCATATTAAAATGCACCTGTAAAGGGTCGCGAATTGGATTGGCGTACTCACAGAGCCCCTCGGCAACGTCACTTATGGAAGAAGTGAGGTTGTCGATAAGAAGGACCCAATCCCAATGAGCGACTAGGGATATGGCAGATGGAGGAAAATGATTGATGAGGTTGAATGGCTGGACCTTTTGAGAAAGGATTCCTACGTATCCCAGGAGGGAATCAAGCCGGTCGTAGTTCGAAGGGTGAGAACGTGTGACCAATGGAATGGATGGCTGCCTCGTGGCGAGGACGTGTAGCCAATGGAATGGATGGCTGCCTCGTGGCGAGGACGTGTAGCCAATGGAATGGATGGCTGCCTTGTGGTGAGGACGTGTAGTCGATGGAATGGATGGCTGCCTCATGGCGAGGACGTGTAGCTGATGGAATGGATGGCTACCTCGTGGCGAGGACGTGTAGCCGATGGAATGGATGGCTACCTTGTGGCGAGGACGTGTAGCCGATAGAATGGATGGCTGCCTCGTGGTGAGGACGTGTAGCTGATGGAATGGATGGCTGCCTCGTGGAGAGGACGTGTAGCCGATAGAATGGATGGCTGCCTCATGGCGAGGATGGATGGCTGCCTCGTGGCGAGGATGGATGGCCGATGGAATGGATGGCTACCTCGTGGCGAGGACTTGTAGCCGATAGAATGGATGGCTGCCTTGTGGCGAGGACGTGTAGCCAATGGAATGGATGGCTGCCTCGTGGTGAGGACGTGTAGCCAATGGAATGGATGGCTGCCTCGTGGCGAGGACGTGTAGCCAATGGAATGGATGGCTGCCTCGTGGCGAGGACGTGTAGCCAATGGAATGGATGGCTGCCTCATGGTGAGAACGTGTAGCCAATGGAATGGATGGCTGCCTCATGGAGAGGAAGTGTAGCCAATGGAATGGATGGCTGCCTCGTGGCGAGGACGTGTAGCCAAATGGAATGGATGGCTGCCTCTTGGTGAGGACGTGTAGCCAATGGAATGTGCTTGGTGCTATGCAATCATAAGGAAACAGAGGTAATGCCAAGAACATAATGACTTGTAGTTGAATGAGATATGCTTTCATACCTTTGCTGTGCTTACCTGTAGCTGCCGAAAGGACTGAGGCTACGATTGCTGATTTTGATGGAGGGTTGCAGCTGCCGGAGGGTCTTAGGCTACAATTGCTGATGATCGTGGCTACTGGAGGGACTTAGACCACTGTTGTTGCGAAGTTGTTGAAAAACTGTAGCTGCCAAGGGAATTAGGCTACTGTTTGTTGAAGAATGGTAGCCGCCAGGGGACTTAGGCTACTATTTGTTGATGATGAAAGGTAGCTGCCAGGGGACTTAGGCTACGGCTGATGAAGAGTTGTTGGTTTGCCGTGCAAGGGACGGTCTTTGTTGATGATTTTCCGTCCACTCATGGGGACATTGATGAAGATGTGCTAGTTCATACAGGCTTTGATGAAGGTCCGCCCATGAGAACGGGCCTTTGATGATGATTTGCCCATGAGAATGGGCTTTGAATGAAGATCTGCTCATGAGAACAGGCTTTTGATGAAGATCCACCCATGAGAACGAGCTTTGATGACGTTGAGACTGGTGAGCATTATTGCTTGGAGATTTGAGGCAGCTGCAGCTCTTTTTGACGAACATTGCTTGGAGACTGAGGCAACCAAGGCTCTTTCAGATGATGCTGATGAGTCCGAAGATGACTGGACTGATGAAGATGATAAAGGCAGAATATGCCACCTGCAAGATTTGAACTCTTTTGTCCAGATTGTGATTTGAGGAGCAGCTCCCATGATCAAATTATGATCATTTGATTATTGTACCCTGCGGGGGGAGAAACGCAACACTCTAGACACTTTGCATTCTATCTGATTTGAATTTGATTTGAAATACTTGCTTATGCATTATTAATCCTGATGCACGAGTCCATCTCGATCGGGGATGAAAATGGGGTGAGGATTTTGTAGATAGTGATTGCATGGAGCAAATGATGGATTGTATACGGGATGAATGTGTATAGGTATGATGATGTATGATGATGAATGGGGTGATTGCATATAAGGATGTATGTGGTGAAGTGAACCCTTTCCCATGAGGTGGGAAAATACATGAGTGATGATTGAGGAATGTATGGATGACATGATGCAGCCTAAGCAAGTCGGGGATGCTCCCGGGAGTACAGATTGCAACAGGTTGATTGTTGCTGATAAGAACAAGGTGTGTCGCGCGGCCGAGATGGCAAGTAGCAGAGAAAGTGCAGAGAATGCCTCGACTTTGAAGACATGACTAGGCGGAGCCCCAGTTGATAATGCAAAGCAAACCCGGAGAGAATCTGATAAGGAGAGCCTGAGAGAACAGCTTAACAAAGCCCCAGCTTGAAGAGCTGATACGGGAGAGCTTGAGAGGACAACTTAGCAAAGCCCCAGCTTTAAGAGATCCAAGGCAGCCCTATTGCAGATAGAATCATCATGTGGCCAAGGAGGCACCCATCTTTCAAATTTTAGTCAATTAGTCTTTGGAAAAGACTCAGAAATGTATACGTGCAGGGGTACATCTTTCGAAAAGTGGGAATGAATCCCGATTTTGTGTATAAACTCGCTTTAGGTTTGACTCTTTTGAGAGAGTATAAGCATCACAAGACGTTGAAGAGTGTATGGAAGCCCCTGCTGACAGAAAGACAGTGTTTGGCTCTATATTCCTATAATGGAGAGAGAGAAGACTTGTCGAGACATTTGAAAACTTGTCTTATTCGTGATGATCACAAGGCTGCTAAAGACCCTTTATTGATGTTCGGGTTATTCAAACACTAAATCTGATATGAACAAATATTTTGATAAATCATGAGGAGAAAACCAACTGACATCAAGAATCAAGCTCCGAAAGATGGAAAGGGGCTCTGTGTATAGGGATGGACCTTGAGGAGACCGGATTTTCTGAGATTTGTTTGTATTTGTGACCGGACCATTTCTGGTTGCCTACGTTCCCCTCCTTGGGAGGTGCTCAGGTCGCCGTAGTTCGGGCTTATCCCGATTGAGAAGAGAAGGAATGTGAAGATTCGAGATTTTGAGAACCTTTGAGGATTTTTTTTGAGAATTGGAGAATTGAAGCACATGCCTCCTTGGAGTGTCGATGAAAGACACGGATGCGTAGCCCCAGTGGGGCATCCACGGGAAGTGTCTGCGGAGAAGAAGTGACATATGCTCACACGGAATGTCAAACGAATTGGATTTGAATTTGCATAATCTTTTATTGATGATCTTGAACCGAGGTGGATTAGATTCCAACTTAAGCAAGCAATGAAGCATTAATCTGATTTAGATCTCGATGAAATTAGAATGAAACTGCTATTCGGTAGGAATTGTAGCTGGGTTTCAGGGTTTTGATCGGCCATCGGGCGATTTGGAACATCATGACCTCTTAAGACGAGAGGTCGACTGGGCCTTTTACTGACTGAACCTCTAAAGATGAGAGGTTGGCTATCGGGGATGTGTTTGGGATTTCTACGGCGAGGGAATTGATTGCCTCTAATAATGAGAGGTCAACTTTTGATTTTGGCCAAAGGCAAGGGTAATTGTAATATCCTTTAAAAATGAGAGGATGGCTTGGGATTGGTTCCAGAAATGGGAATGTCCTCTAAAAGCGAGAGGATGGCTTGGGATTGGTTCCGATAATGGGAATTTCCTCTAAAAGCGAGAGGATGGCTTAAATTGGTTGGAAGGTACTGGTGAGAGGAAGTCCAAGCTATCGAGAACTTTTGTGAACTTGTGAGGATTCGGGCTCCTTTTGAACATTGGAGAGCTTCTTGAGAATTCAGAGATTTTTGCTGAATCATGAGGATCTAAAGTCCTTCTTTTGAAAAGCCTCTTGAGAAGTTGAGGACTCTTGCTGAATTATGAGGATTTAAAATCCTTCTTCTGATAACTTGGAAGGCCTCTTGAGGAGTTGAGGATTATCTTTGTCCTTCCTTCATGACTTGAGCATTTTACGCACCGTCGATTCTCGAAGCTAATTTCTTGACATCGCTTGGACTTCTCTCAGCGAGGAACAAGGATGATGGCTAAACAGGTTTTCAAAACATGCCGATCTTGAAATGAAAGGGTATTGTTTAGTGAGGGTGAGGTAATGGCTTCCCTAGGGTGAAAGGCGTCAACCGCAATCCCTACCGGATGACCTAAATGAGATTAAGGCTTCATTGCTTGCTTAAGTTTACTTAAGGAAGATTCATGCAAATTCTTTGAGCAACAAGATGATGAGGATGATGAAAGAGATGTGAGCATATGAGATGCGAGATGGGGAGTTGGTAAGCCCCAATTTGAGAAAGATATCAATCGATTTTCTCACCCCTATCAAATTAAATATTAATCATTTTAATGTATTAGTGATTGAGCAGCACAAGTGATCACATAGAATAAAAACATTTCAATAAGGTGTAATGTGGGTGTGCAAGTGATGTCTCGAGTCTAGAAAGAAAAGAAACAAACACCTTTATTATTGAAAAGACAATGACATAAATGCAACAGACTCAAAATCTAAAAAAGAAAAATCTAGACCCTACGGAGACTGATTGACTTAATCAACTTCGGATGGGAGGACTCCTTAGATACTGATTTTATCAAACTCAATGGCATTCACAATTCTATCAAATCTGGAAGGTCGTGTACAATGCTGGGGCGAGAAGCCTTCTCAATTTTCCCTTCATCCACAAGCCTTTGAATGCGCAACTTCTGAGGGGTACAATTATTGGTTGTATGGCCAGGATATTGGTAGTATCGGCAATACTTACTCGTGTCCAGCTTTGGGTTGGGATGAGCGGGGCAGTAATTATCAAGGGGTCTAATCATCCCAGTTTTAATCAAGCCATAAAATGCCTCTTCTGTGGTCATTCCCAAATCATCGTATTTCCTTGGCTGGCGAGGATGAAACTTCCCACTCTTTCGAGTCTTTAGATGTGCAGTCCCATCGAACTCCATCTGGGGCATTTTAAAATTGGGGGGAGGAGCTTTCACTTGATCTCAATCAACAGCCTTAATCCCGCTCGATTCTGCAGTTAGCTTATCAATTTGCTGCTGTATTTGTTTTAACAACATAGCAAATTCTGGAGTCATCCCGGGAAGCGGAGGAATAGCAGGCGACACAGTCGAGGAAGGTACATAGTTGACCGACTGGAAAAGAGAGTCCTCGAGATTAGGTGTTGTAGCTGGAGGAAAACCAAAGGTGCTTGGTACATTCAAGTTGTTGTCAAACGGGCCAACCAGGCTAGGGAACTGAGCATTCTGGACTGAAGGATCTTGAAATGCAATGCCAGCAGTCACATACGGAACTGAACCGAGACCAAGAGATGCACCTACCATAGGTTGAGAAAATCTACCCTGAAACTGGGACTGATTAAATTGAGGTTGTAGGAAACCTTCTCGATTAAACTGGCTGCTGGAGAATTGATATTGAGAACCATCCTGTACTCGAGGACCCTGGAATTGACCATACTGGAAGTTGCCTTGCTGCTGAGGGCTTGGGGTCCAAAAACTCTATGAGTTTTGCTGAAACTGAGGTTGAGAATCACTTGGAAATGGCAATCAAAGCAGATGAAATTGAACATTCCCGGCTCCTATGTCACTACCATTAGCATCAGTGACTTTCTCATAAGAACCGTTTGCACAATGAATCACAGCGATGCCTTGGTTGCACATTGCTTCCTCAAACTTAGCATGCACTTCGCCCTCTCTAGCCTTAGCATCTTGTTCTCGAGCCAGGGTGGCCTCCAAAGAAGCTCGCAATTCAACAACTGACAGGTTAATCAAACTGAGCTGATCCAAAGTAGATAACCTTCCAGACTGGGCAAACGACACATTCCTCATACCAGACATCTCGGACACTGAATCAGATGAACAAACCGCTTGGACACTTGAACTGCTTCCACCTCGGGAATATGGACCACACAAATGCCGGGAATAGGAGCACGAACCCAACTTGTCGTAGCATGTAGAGGCGAATAGGAATTGATAAGGTGGTAGAGGAGAGAACCTGGAGAAGGTATGAGAGAGGGAAGAATGGGAAATGAGATGGACTCGTGCAACATCTTATTTATGTTCAAGTAGAAAGCTGTGTCTTTTAAATCCTAGGAACGGTTGGGAAAGGATAATCTTTTATTCTCGCAATCTAAACCTCGGAGGGAAACCTAGGGACACACCATCCAAAAATACACCAAAATGTATTGATTAAAAATTAATAATAGGCAATAATACCTAAATAAAATCAAAGCATTTATGGGACGGAGGAGCAATCCCAATTTCTGGGGAAATTTGGGCAGCATAACGGGTATTCCTGAAGAAATTCAAGGAAAAATCCGGCATGACCTCTCGTCGGTGCACATTGACAATGCGACATGATCTCTCGTTAGAACATGTCGTGAGAGCGACATGTCCTTACGCGAAACCATGTTGCAATGGCAACATACCCACACGTGCTAGGTTTTGGGATAGGTACGAAAGCCTATTATAAATTTTGAAACAATTCATTTTAGTGTATTTGAAAATGTTATGTCAAAAACCAACCGTTGGGTAAGCTGAAAAAGTGTGGCTCCACCTATGATGCGCTAAGGGGATAGGATTGATTTTAGGCGCTCAAGCGTAGGCGAATTACATGGCCGTCCGTGATGCCGTCAATCGCACCCGAGGGTTCTAGATCTATGTGACATAGTGTGCGGATGACTAGATTCTTTTATTTTGCGAAAAATGATTTTTTTTATTATTATTTTTATTTATTCTTGGAAAAGGGGGAAAAGGAAAAACACACACACCCCACAGCGATACAATAAATCAAATGATCATAATACAATCTCAAGGACTGCCCCATAATCTGAACCAAATCAAACAAATCAGTCTCTGCAGGTTGGCCTCTCCTGTCGCACGACCCAGGATTGAAGTGGCAGCTTTTGTCGCGTGACAGGAAAGGCCAGATTTCCAGAACCTCAGGCAATCAGCCTCAACCTCAGCCTTCAAGCATCGCTACGGCTCAACACCAATCAGCATCACATCGAAAAAAAATGGGATACATGGAGGAAAAGGCAACAAACAAAGAACATAACATCACATATCACATAATGTCATACACAATGCACACACAAATGAGTGAAATGGACGTTGAACAAGAATGAAAGTTTGACCCACTTTTGAAAAACAAGTTTCAATTCCCCAGCAGAGTCGCCACTGAATGTACGCTCGCCGAAAAAATAAATTTTGAGAGTCGCCACGCCGTTTTAAAGGAAACATTGAAAACCTTTGAAAAGAGATAATGGGTTCGGGGGTCAGGTTACGTGTTGGGAAGAACCGAGAGTTCACCCAACATGCCTCGTTCGTAAACGAGTCTTTCTAATGTTCAACATTCAAAACATTCAAACGTGTGTGCGAATTGTGTGTGACAAAATATGTAATGAAATGCACTTTAATGCTTTGCTTTATTGATAAACAGATGAATTACAACTTGTGAACCATTTGTCATGGGAAGCCACATCCCAATTACAAGGATGATTTAACATATTACAACTGGAAAGCTGATCTCTGTAGAGGGCTACTTGTGTCGCGTGACACAGGACTCACCAGGCAAGTTGTGTCGCGTGACACAGGTTGCCCATCTGCAGAGACCTTACAGATTGAACACAGAAGGAACAGAAATCAATCCAGATCTAACTACATCAACAATTTAGCTCACCCAGCATGTGAATCAACCTCAGATCGATCAAGGGGGTGTGGATATGGAGAGATCCACACTCCCTTGATGAACAAGCCAAAAATATGATCAAACTCACATCATAAGCACGAATAATACCAAGCACAGCAACTTAAACAGAGAGATGGCGATTGCCACTTGATAATTGAAGCAGATGGAGCTCAATTATCAAGTGGATGAATAGAGAGAGAATACAAATTGTGCAAGGAGCAAATGAGAGAGAAAGAGGAAAGGAATTCGTTACCCTTGTAGTCCTTAACCTCTACACCAAGTTAGGTGTAGAGACCTTCGATTCAGCTGCTGGAATGTGGATTTGAGCATAGATGGAGTGCTGATCTTCAGATCTTCAATAGTATGTGGAGTGTGAAGGTAGATGGGTGAATTGGATGAGAGAGAGGGATTTAATTGAGAGGATTGGTGTGTGTTGTGTGTGTTTTAGGATAGCAAGAGGTTTCTGTGCATATTTTGGCAGGGTAATAGTAGGGAGGTGGAAAAAAGGATCTAGAAATGAGAGGGGGAGGGTCTCATTTATAGGCTGCTGATGAGGGCGAGTTATGTTGCACGACCTTCTGCTTCAGTTTTCCGTGGCTCATTGTGTTGCGTGAGACAACATGCCACTAACCATTTCTGGCGCCAAAACCTGGTTCTGGACATTCCAAGCTAATTCTCAATAAGTCCAAATTGAATAATACCTTATAGGTCCTTTTGTCTGAGAAAAATACTTAAAAGTACCTCCTTCAAAAGAAACTTATAAAAAGTTTCCGGAAGTCTCGGAATGGACCGAGAATTTACCAAAATGACCCTTAGTGCCATTTTATCATATTAAAATGCACCTGTAAAGGGTCGCAAATTGGATTGGCATACTCACAATACCGGATGTGGATCTCACATTTGTTTAAATGTGCAGGGGCTAAAGAATAGAAAGCTACTCAAAGAGGGTGAAGTGGACCTATGAGTGGGGAATGGAGCAAGAGTTGCTGCATTAGCCGTAGGAACTTATGAAGTTACTTTACCTGGTGGACTAGTACTTGTTTTGAACAATTGTTATTATGTTCCGAATTCGAGTAGGAATATTATTTTTGTTTCTTGTTTGGATAAGGAAGGATATAGGTTTCTTATTGAGAATAAGAAGTTTTCTATTTATTTAAATGATATGCTTTATTGTATTGCAAATTCATTTAATTGCCTTTATATCCTTGATGTTGAGAAACAAAATGATGTTGAAGATATCTATAATGGAAATAAGAAATCTAAATCGAATGATGTGAACAACACATTCATGTGGCATTGCCGGCTTGGTCATATAAATGAGAAACGTATTTGTAAACTCCATAAAGATGGAATTTTAGACTCACATGATTATGAATTATACGAGATATGTGAATCTTGTTTATTGGGTAAAATGACCAAACCACCCTTCACTAAGAGTAGTGAAAGGGCTAGTGACTTATTGGCCCTAGTACATACAGATGTATGTGGACCATTAAGTAGCATTGCTAAGGGATGATTACGGTATTTCATTACATTCACTGATGACTTATCTAGATATAGCTATGTCTATCTGATGAAGTCCAAAAGTGAATCGTTTGAGATATTTAGAATATTTCAAAATGAAGTACAAAATCAACTTGGTAAAACTATTAAAGTACTTTGATCCGATCGAGGTGGTGAATATTTAAGCCAAGAGTTTGACAATCATCTCAAAAACTGTGGAATCGTTTCAGAGTTGACTCCACCCGAAACACCACAATGGAATGGTGTGTCTGAAAGGAGGATTAGAACCTTGTTGGACATGGTTCGTTCGATGATGAGTCAAGTTGACCTTCCTATTTCCTTTTGGGGACATGCATTAGAGACTACTGCATTCACACTGAACAGAGTCCCTACTAAATCGGCTCCTAAGACCCCACATGAGATGTGGCAAGGAAGAAAACCAAATTTGTCTTTCATGAAGATTTGGGGTTGTGAAGCTTATGTGAAGAGACTTGTCTCTGATAAGTTAGCACCAAAATCTGACAAAGTTATTTTCGTTGGTTATCCTAAGGAAACAAAAAGATATTATTTTTACAACCGCAATGAGAACAAAGTGTTTGTTGCCCAATATGGTACTTTTCTTGAGAAACAGTTTCTCAATAAAGGATCTAGTGGGAGTAAAATTAATCTTGAGTAAAATTAATCTTGAATAAGTGCAAAAGCCCGAAGATAACATGGAACCAAGAGTAGAGACATAATCACTTTCACAAGGAGTTGTGAAACCGGTTCAAGATGCACAAGTCCATCATAGATCTGATAGGTTATGATCCGAACCCGAGAGATATGGATTTCTCGTATCGGAAAGTAATGAAGTGGAAGTCATTGAGAATGGCGAACCTACTTCCTATCAAGAGGCGATGTCTACTCCTGATTCGGATAAATGGCTAGGAGCCATGGAATCTGAATTACAATCTATGCATGATAATCAAGTTTGGAACTTGATTGATCCACCTGAAGGTGTAAAAACCATAGGGTACAAGTGGGTCTTCAAGAAGAAGACCGACATGGATGGGAAGGTGCATACTTACAAGTCTAGGCTTGTAGCAAAGGGATATATGAAAATTCATGGTATTGACTATGATAAAACCTTTTTGCCAGTTGCAATGCTTAAGTCTGTTAGAATTTTAATTGAAATAGCCGCATATTACGACTATTAGATATGGTAAATGGATGTCAAAACAGCTTTCCTAAATGGGAAGCTACTTGAGGATGAGCATATGACACATCTTGAAGGGTTTGTCGATCCAAGAAATTCTATATATGGGTTGAAGCAAGCTTCTAGGAGTTAGAATTTTCGTTTTGATGAATTGATCAAAGAGTTTGGCTTCATCAAGAACGAAGATGAACCATGTGTATACATGAAGTTCTGTGGGAGCGTAGTACTATTTCTAATATTGTATGTCGATGATATCTTACTTATTGGAAATGACATTCCTACACTTCAGACTGTCAAGTCTCAGTTAGGGAAGTGTTTCTCAATGAAAGATATGCGTGAAGCCGCCTACATCCTTGGCATCAGGATCTATAGAGATAGATCCAAAAGGATGATTGGTTTGAGTCAAAGTAATTACATTGACAAATTTCATAGAAGATTTAAGATGGAAAATTCTAAGAGAGGAAACATGCCAATGGGTCATGGTGTTACTCTTAGCAAGACTCAGTGTCCTAAGACAACTGGTGAGCGAAAGAGATTGAATGAGATTCCATACGCTTCGGCTATTAGATCTATCATGTATGCAAAGATTTGTACTAGACCTGATGTCTCGTATGCTCTAACCATGATGAGCTTATACCAATCTGATCCTGGTGAAAACCATTGGATGGCAGTTAAGATGATCCTTAAGTTCTTAAGAAGAACTAAGGATGCGTTCTTGGTCTTTGGAGGGATGGAAGATGATCTTGTTGTAAAGGGTTACACATATGCAAGATTCCAAATTGACAAAGATGATTTTAGATCGCAATCGGGGTTTGTGTTTATGCTCAACGGAGGTGCAATTTGTTGGAAGAGTTCCAAGCATAGTACCATAGCCGATTCTACTACTGAGGCAGAATATATAGTGGCATCCGATGCATCTAAAGAGGCAGTTTGGATCAAGAAGTTCATTAGTGACATAGAAGTCGTTCCAAGTATCACTAATCCAGTGGAACTTTATTGTGACAACAATGGTGCCATTGCGCAAGCAAAGGAACCAAGGTCACATCAACGATCCAAACACATACTTAGACGTTTCCACCTCATTCGAGAATTCATAGAAAAAGGAGACGTTAAGATATGCAAAGTATCAACCGACGATAACATAGGGGATCCGCTTACAAAGCCCCTCGCACAAGCAAAGCATGATGGTCATGTTAGGTCCATGGGTATACGATACATATGAGATTGGGCCTAGTGCAAGTGGGAGATTGTTGGTGTTATGCCCTAGGCTTATAGTTATTTTGACTCATAACTAATATCGTTATGTAATCGTCTTTACCATTTATAATAGAGAATGTTTATCTTGAGTATTATATGTTTTACATGTTTATTATAATATTCTATGTCCCTAGTTATTATGACTAACTAGTATAAGTTGGTAATGGATAATCATAGAGATGATTATATGCATGGGGATGCACATTACACTTATAGGTACTTGTTAGAGAACAAGGTACTGGACTGACCCATCTATGAGATTTATGACATGGTCTATGGTCATATATGTCATGATTAAATCTCATGATAGTCGTGTCATTAGAATCCTTAGTACCTGAGATTATCATCGTCTTCCACATGATGAACGTTGTGTTTGATGTAGTCCAACACTATCTTTAATAGGATAGAAATAAGGGCTATGTTGGCGTGACTGGATTCTTGTAGGGAAGAATGATAAGTCAAGATAAGATGGGATTTGTCCCTCGTAAAGAGAGATGTCTGCTTGGGCCCCTCGACGAATTGTGTTAACGAAATGTGTGGCCACACTCAAGAGATTTGATAGAGATCAAATGCTCTTTGATTATCAACATATTCAAAGTCGAGAAAGCATTTAACAATATAAGTTGACGTGGACCATGACTTATGTTCAATATGACATCATGTGACAAAGGGATTGTGACAATGATCTATCGAGAAATCAAGCTTTGATATTATATTTAATTGGGTGGATATAATGGCTTGCTAGAGACCACTTATGTCTTGTGAGGATTGATGTTTCAACACACTACCAACATAAAAATAATTCCTATAGGGTCACACACAAAGAACAGATTGAAAAATGGCTCAAATATGAAATCCGGGGACACGAGACAAATCGTCCCCAAATGCACTAACTATTCCCCATAAGGGGGACGAGTGTATCAGGATGCTGGCAATAGGGGACGACTGGGGGACGACTCATCCCGTCTATGTTGGAAGGCCGTTTTTGACTTGGAAAATTAGGGTTTCTTCCTAAAAGTTAGGAATATTTATAATGTATAAATAGACCCTTTGTCCTTGATCAAAACACACGAATTTTAGGGTTTGAGAAACACAAATTGTTTGATTTTGATTATGAATCAAAAATCAAAACACCCTAGATTCAATTCCATAACACACATAGATTATTGAAAAGAGTTTCAACAATTAAGGATCACCTAGCAATCCAACAAGATACAGATCTTGGTTCATTCACGTGTGAATTACCAATAGAGGGTGGTTGCTTTATCACCTAAAGCTTGAAGACCTTTCATCGTTGATTCATCACAAGAAAGAACAAGGAGAAGATCAAAGTTTTGTCTACGATTCAAGGTGAATTACGATTTCTTGTACGAAAGACAAAACTGCAACAAAGGTTTGTAAATCTATATTCATAATTTTAATCTATTCATATTAGACGGATTCAAGGCTAGAGTTTTGATTTATGCCATGTCTTCCCCTGCGCTTGTCACCCCAAAACCCAACAGAAGAATACCCATAGTATTGAGAAGAGAGGTAACAAATTTACTAAAGAATTCAGTCCCATTATCTGAATGGAACCCTTGAATTGATTTTTGACCAACTGAATGATATTCATGAGCATAGTTAGAACTTGATCTTTGAATTTTAGGAGATAGATCCAAGTAGATATGGAATAATCATCTACAATGGTGAGAAATGAAGAAAAACCATCATAGGTGAGGTGTCTATATGGACCCCTAACATCACAATGAAGAAGAGAAAAAGGAGTAAGACTTTTGGATGTACTTAATGGAAAATGATATGTGGTTTGCCTGGAAAAATGGCATATATCACATAGAAAATCATTGCACTTGAAAATGTCTTTACAGTGGAGAGAAGGAAGTAGTTTCAACTTGTGAATATGTAAATGACCTAGTCTAAGATGCCATAGAGATACAGTAGAATTTTTACTAGTACAAACATGAGAAAGATTTACACTAAAATTGAAATGAGAAACTGTTGTGTGGGAACTTGGGAAATGTAGCTTAAAGAGACCCTCTTAAGCTTTACCAATCACTATGCACTTCTTCAAAACATGGTCCTATAGCAAGCAGTCACCAGAAGAAAATGAAATAATGCATTTGTTATCAAGAGTGAGCTAGCTAACTGAAATTAGATTGTAAGCAAAGTCAGGTACATACAACACATTGAACAAGGTAATGTGATTTGTCAAGTGTATTGTACCCTTATGAGTAATGAGAGACTTTTGACCATTTGGAAGATGAATATATGAAGAGATAGATGTAGGATTGACAAGATTATGGAAAGAAGATGGATGTGATCAGTTGCCCCAGTGTACAGAATCCAATCAGTGTATGCATTTGAGAATGAAGACATGCAAGCATGCTAACAATAGATGTATTACAAACTTTCATACCTGCAGAAGCGGACTCTCCACTTGCTGCAGAATGTAGATTAAGAATATGAATAAGTTGTTGTATCTGAGAGGGAGTGATGCCAGAAATGGTTGTTAAGTCATTATTTGTAGTGGTGCCGATAGAGTCATTATGATTTGTTGCACAAGTCTGATCTGAACTAACTGCAACAATATTATGTCCAGAATGAAATGATCCAGTAGACCCTTTTCTTGCTCTTCCTTTGTAATTCCTAGGCATTCTAGTCAAGTCTGGTTTGGAGCTATAAAGTGGATGCCATTCAGGATATCCATGTAGATAAAAACACTTATCCTTTGTATGTCCATCACCTTGACAAAAATCACCCACAAATTGAGTCCTTGTTTTTGACTTATAATTGTTTGTCCTGTAGTTGCCTCCCTTGCTCAGTAGTGCAGTAGATGGAGAAATGTCAATATCTTGCATATTCTGATTAACCATTGATTGTCCCATTTGTTGCTCTTCTTGTAGTAACATACTCAGTGCTTCATTCACATTAGGTAGAGGCTTTATTATAAGGATTTGTCCTCTTGTGTAAAACTCTCATTAAATCCCATTAAAAACTGAGTTAGCTTGTGAACAAGCTCAAATTCTTCTTGTTGTTTAGTATGACCACATGAACAATTACAAATACACTTGCTCAGGTGAGTGAGTTTATAATACTCATCCCACATACTCTTGAATTTTGTATCGTAATCAGAAACAGTCAAATGTCCTTGAGAAAAAGATGACAAATCTTTTCGTATCTGAAAATTTTTAGGTGCATTGTTTGAAAATATCGAATTCTCGAATCTGAAATTTTTTGTACATCAATCATTTTTAGAAAGATTTTTATGCTTCAATATATATATATATAAATAAATTGACTATATGAATAAATATTGTTACCTAATTTGAATTGAAGTGCATTAAGTGACAATTTACGAAATAGGAAGACTTCAACCATTTCCTTAAGAAGTTTCACGTTCAATTAGTTATTACTCCCTTCATCGTAACCAAAAATTAATTATTACTCCCTTCATCGTTTACACTTTTTCTTTGGATACGTTTCAATTTACTTTCACCCTTTGATTTATTTTGGGGTGGAGGGATTGCTTTTTATTGGGAGTATAAAGTGGTGAGAATCATGCATATACATGACATAAAATGACGCCAGCAAATGATATCGACCATAATAAAACTTTCATCCTTCGTTGATGCTTTAAGAATTCTGTAATGCACTTGATGAGCCCGGACCATTTAGACCGGGCCCAAGCTCGGTCTGGTTCAAAGGCCAAGCATGACGTGGCATACCCTAGACTGCCAGAGTCATGACCGTGGACAGATAGATCTTCAGGGTCAAGACCGCGATCCTCTCAGACCGTCCCCGTGATGACCGCGGACAGCTAGACCGCCAGTAGGGTGACCGTGGATATTGTGACCGCTCCATCCATGTCTGCATCAATATCATTGACCGCGCGCAAGATGTTGAATGCGGTCTCATACCAGACTCCTGGTTATCTCACCAGACTCTCGGTTAAAGCCAAAGCTTATACAGCAAGTTTCCTAACGTGCCCTGACATAAAGAAGCCGGCTTATTCTCATTGCATTGAATGCGGCTCAGGCGCCTACTATGTCATTTAATGTGCTGGGCCAACTCTCCCAAATAAACCACTCCTATCCACATCAATGACATCCCCTCTGCAAGTGAATCTTACTTTACTGGCAGACCCAATCCGATGCGGACACGTGTACCTGGTCAAACACTATGATATCCTTAGGGCTGATCTCATGGCTTACATCAACAAGCATCTCTCCATCAACTATAAATAGAAGCCTTGTCCCCTTGGACAAGGTAAGTACAAAATCATATTTGTAAGTCACATTGTCTAAACCTTAAACACACAAACACTCAAGACCTTCCAAGTCTTATTCCCTCAGTTAAAAACCTTAGCGATCTTACTCTCACACCCGAGGGCCTGAGCTGGATTAACATCCGTCTTTGTCCATAACGGTGCTTCTCTTTGTTTTGTTCTAGGTACCAAACAATATCAAGCCAGATATCCTACATCATTCAGACGACCCAAAATATTGGCGTCATTAGTGGTTCCATTACCGGGAAAGATCTAATTTTTCTCGTAAATTCGTGTCTGTCAAAGCAAACACCGTTTTCCCAAACACTTGTCGTAAAAAAACAATTCTTTTCCAGCCTTTTTACCGATAAAATGTCTATTCCTCTACAAAACGCTAGTTTTCTTTCTAACCTAGGGAATGACCAAGCATCTCCCTCACAAATTAATCCTGCTAGGCCAAGCACCTCGGCCTTTAATAGGTTGGGGGGCCGTTCTAACAGCTTAGGAGCTCTTACCCATACTCAAAGGGACTTAAATCTAGAGGCGTCCCACAAGGACAAGTCACCCCAAAATCCTAGCCCAAAAACCCCCACCTCTCCAGCCACTCCTATCACTCCGGAATTGATTTTTAAAAGGAACGAAGGCTTGGCCGTGAGGGACACTCCTATCACTCCCAATGAGTCCCCACGAAATCGCTTGCTAGCCAAGCTAGTGGGACGAAAAGGGCAGAACCGACCTTTGACCGCGGTCACGAAGATATGGAGGTGTAAGTACGCCAATCCAATTCGCAACCTTTTTAGATGCATTTTAATATAATAAAATTGCATTAAGGGGCGTTTTGGTAAATTCTCGGCCTATCCCGAGACTTCCGAAAACATTTCATAAGTTTCCCGTGAATGAAGTACCTTTTGGTACCTTACTCATGCCAAAGGACCTCTTGGGAATAAAACCTTTTGGACTTTTTGGGTATTTTCCCTGAAGGTTCCAGAATCTGGTTTTGGCGCCAAAAGCAGTTGAGCCACCTTGTGTCACGCGACAACTCGAGGCCTAGAAAGTGGCTACGTAAGGTCGTGCGACACATTGAGGCTACTAACTGCAGCCTATAAATAAGACCCTCCCCCTATCAGAAATAGATCCAACTTCAGCCTACTGTTACTCTGCAGGAATTGCGTCGTAACAAAGCCCTCCAAACACAATTCTCTCTCTCTCCTACTCTCAATCTACCCCAATTCCCTCCAATTCAAACCCATCTCCTAGACCAAACCACTTGGATCCTTTGCATCAATTCTCCCCAAGCTCCTAAGACCAGAAGCAGCCAATTGAAGGGTTCTGTATCTAACTTGATACAGAATTCGTGGAAGCAACAAGGGTAACGAATCTCAAACTCCCTCTTCTCTCTCCCTTCTACCCAATTCTTCATAATTCTATTGTTTACTTCTGTTAGGATTCAGTAATCAGACTCTATCTGTCTAGATTACTGAATCCCAATCGCAATCTCTCTGTTTAAATTGTTGAATCTGTGTAATTGAGCTTTTATTGTTGAATACTTGCTTGAATTTGGTGTTTAAACCCCAAGGGGGTGTGGATCTACCCATATCCACACTCCCGGGGTCGATTTGTTGTTATTTCTGTATTTCGTATCTAATCTGTTCAATTAATTAGATCTGTGTTAGTTGTTGTTGATTCTGGTGTTCATTGTGTAAGTTTCTGCAGATGGCCTCTATGTGTCACGCGACACATTGTTCATAGGTGATCCTGTGTCACGCGACATATCTGGTCACCTGTGTCATGTGTCATGCGACATATCGTGCCTGTCTGCAGAAACCTTTTCCCCTTGTAATCTGTTCTAGATTGTTGTAGTAGGGATGTGGCCTCCCTAAATAAATTGGTTCACAAGTTGTAAGTCTCAATTCATATCAATAAAATGTATGTTTGCCACACTTGTTCATTATCAATATTTGCACACACTTTTGGATTTGCTTGGATGTTTAATTGAAAGACTCGTCTACAAACGACGCGTGTTGGGTGAACTCTCGGTTCTTCCCAACACGTAACCTGACCCCCGAACCCGTTCTCTTTTCATAGGTTTTTCAAAGTGCACCTCTTAATCATGGCGTGGCGACTCTCTTTTTTACTCTTTCACCGTGAAACCCAAAAATTTCGCAAGGGCGAGCGCACATTCAGTGGCGACTCCGCTGGGGATTTGCACTTTGAAAACCTATTTTTCAAATGTTAAGTGGGTCAAGCTTTCATTAAATTAAACATCCAATACATTCGTCTTTGTGTGCATATTTGATAATCATTTGTGGTTCATGCATTTTGTTGATAGGAATATAGACTTGTGATCCTTGTGTGCCTTGTGGTCATTTTGTTGTGCTATTATATGTTCTTGTTTTGTCCCTTGCCATGTAGAGGCAGGGGTTGATTTAATGCTTGCAGGGCTCTGGTTTAGTGACCACCCAGGTCGTGCGACATCTCCATCCCTTGATGTCCTGTGTCACGCGACAAGGAGTGGCCACTGAACAGATATTCAGAAGGCTGGTTTGAGGGCAGTCCCTTGAATCGAATTTGGCTCAGTTGATTGTTGTACCCTGTATTTCCAGTGAGAGTGTGTGTGTGTTTCTCTTTTCTTTTCAAAATAAATAAATAAAATAAATAATAAAATTTTGTTTTCATAAATAAAAGAATTAGTCATCCGCACACTACATCACTTAGATCTAGAACCCTCGGGTGCGATTGACGGCATCGCGGACGGTGATGTATGTCGCCTACGCTTGAGCGCCTGAAATCAAACCTAACCCCCTAGTGCGTTATAGGTGGCACCACACTTAAACCTTACCCACGGTTGGTTTTGATACAACGTTTTCATCACACCAAAATGAATTGTTTTCGAAACATATCGTAGGTCCTTATACCTTCCCCAAAACCTCGCATCTTGTGGGCATGTTGCGGACGCAACATGATTTCACGTGGGGACATGTCACTCCCGTGGCATGTTCTAAACGAGAGATCATGCTGCATTGTCAACGTGCACCGACGAGAGGTCATGCCGGATTTTTCTTCGAAATTCTTCGAAAAGACCCGTTATGCTGCCCAAATTTCCCTAGAAATTTGGATAACCTCTCCGTTCCATAATGATGTTAGGATTTGGTTAGGTATCATTACCTATTATATATTTCAGACCAAGGCATTTAGTGTAATTTGAACGTTGTGTCCCTAGGCTTCCCCAAGGTGTAGTTAGTATGAATATAGGCTTCTCCTTTTCCAACCGTACTTAGGATTAAGATATTGATTTCTACTTGAAGATAAATAAATTTGTTTGTGCGAGTCTGTCTCGTTCCTTCCCCTCTCCCATTCCTCAAAATTTCCCTTCAATACCTTATAAACCCCTCTCTACCCCTGCAGCTACGGCGAGTTAGACCCATTCATCTGTCCCAGGAGCTCGTTTGGTTCGTGTGCAAGCAGTTCAAGCAGTTTCAGTCAGCGTAGAATTAGATATGGCCGGGAATGGAGATGTGTTTGCCGCTCAGTCTGCCGGAGGTTCGGTCTCTTTGGGTCTATCAAGTTTGAGCGAGATGTCTGGGGATGAGTTGAAGATGAATCTGGAAGCCGCTTTGACCAGAGAGCGTGAGGCCTGTCTATTGGCTCAGAATGCCAAGATCCGTGAGGAATAAGCTCATAACCGCTTTGTTGAGGCCATGAGAGCCAAAGGGATCGCAGTACTTCGTCGAGAGGACGGATCTTATGAGGAGATCACAGAAGACAGTCACAGTGAGATTGGATCCGCTTCACCTGCCCAGCCTACTCAGCCCAGTTACAATGTGATGCCTCCTCCAGCTATGCCCCGTGCCCCGATCAAATGTCATCTCCGGGAATGTTTGTGAGTGACCAAGGAAGGTTCATTCCCCCATCCTCTCAAGGGTATAACCAAGTTATTCAGCAAGGTGTTAGCAAGAATGGCGGTCAAACATCAAATTTCTTCGATCTCATTACCTCTCCAACTCCCAATGCCCCAGCATCGCAGTTTCAGTATGGATCTCAGTTTCAAGCAGGTTATCCCCAATCCCAGTTCAGAGTGTAACCCAACAGTTTTCAGGGTGGTCAGTCTAATGTGAAGCAGAATGGTCAATACCGTCTTTCAGGGAATCAGATTTGTCAAGACAATATCCCGAGGTATCAGCAGTCTCAAACCCAAGGCAGTTTTTCTCAGCCCGCAGTGTGTTCTCCCCTTACTTAGCATTTATATGGTTCTACTCCGCATTCAGCTCCCTGCATCGCATGTGATTTTCTCGCTCTTGGCCGATTCGGAAGCCGATCAGCCACAGTTCGGTCCCCGTAACCCGGTGCGCTTTAACGGCTATGATATGTATGGGAACAGGATACCTAGCTCGGTCGGCTTGTTGGACAAGAACATCAATATACCCAAGTACCTTTGGTCTCCCATCGCCAGCTTTGCCCATTAGATCCAGTTCGGAGTTCCCCGTGCCTTCATCAACAGTATCTCCCGCGATCCCCTGCATTCCGTGATTGACGCCTAAGTAATGCTACCTTATTGAAGCAGATGCAACAGCAGATCGATAAATTGACTGTGGGTTCTAGTGGTCTCAAGGTCGTGGACCCAGCTCAGGTAACGCCTTTGCCTCACAAGTTCAAAATGCCCAAAATGGATTTCGACGGTACTGCTTGCTCGAAAACGCATGTGGATACTTATGTTATGACAATGGGAGCAATGGGCTGCACGCCCGAGTTTATGGCATCCCGTTTCCATCTGACTTTGAAGGGATCAGCGCTCACATAGTTTTTGGCCCTGAAACAAGAATGTCGCTCCACTTGGAGCCAGATCACGAAAACCTTTTTGGAGAAGTACAAAGGCAATTTGGAATGCCAAGCTTAATGAGTTATCAGAGCCAATACCC
Source organism: Adenophora triphylla var. japonica (assembly GCA_022495995.1). NCBI lineage: Eukaryota > Viridiplantae > Streptophyta > Magnoliopsida > Asterales > Campanulaceae > Adenophora > Adenophora triphylla. The sequence goes on from JAFEMH010003688.1 coordinate 78,586, forward strand.
CTCCAGGACCAAAAAAGATATCTTCTTGTCGTGTGTAAAGCCAGTACTCAGGGAAGCCATCAGAAAAGGTTGGTATCCAGATCTACGAGAGATGGTCGGAATGGGAGCTAGAAGTGAAAACAGATTGTTCAATCAAACCTCGAATACGAATGTCGGTGGTAGCAACGGTAGTGGAGGATACCGATACCGAGCACCTAACCCTGTTTCAGCGATGGCGCCAAGGGGAAGGGAAGTGGCCAAAGACAACAGTATCAATAATCTGCAAAGAGGAGGTAGTAATGCGCAGAATGCAGTGAGATTTCAGCCTAAGCCGCAGCCGCGATTTGATGATTTGGGCATGTCTACAGAGGAAGTTTTCAACGGCCTGCTTCGGACTGGTATGATCAAGCCGCTAGAGAATTATAGCCCTGCCCGTCCTAATCCCCATCTGGATGCTAGCAAGTACTGTCGATTTCACCAGTTCCTGAGACACACCACAAATTCCTGCATAACCCTCAAAAAGATTATTCAAGGGCTCATAGATGACAAGAAGATCAAGAAATCTCCTCGCCCGAATGTTGTCAGCAATCCTCTGCCAAATAACACTATGAATCTCATGGACTTTGGGCAAGATTATTTTGTTAATGTAATAGAGTTTGGGGAATCCGTAGATGGAAATGTTAGCAATGGTTGTAATAAGGTTGTGACTGATGTAATCCCTCGTTCTAATGAAATGAAAGATAACTTCTGCTATGTTTTGTATCTTGATGACTTGCATGATTTGAATAATGATGTCGAGTATGATGATTATGAAGAGCGCTTGATTGTTAACACTATATCCTCCATGGCTCCTAGAGATTTCCCAATCTCTCTGGAGGAACTCAGGGTAGCGGCTAATGTAGAGGCGCCATTATCCATAAACGAGATAAGACAGACGACATGGCCCTACAACACTTGCCCTGTACCGCTCACGCTAGCAGAGCTCAAGGAGGCCAGCAGGGAATTTGTGGTTGATGATCATCAAGAAGTTAATCTGTTGACTCGGTCAGGGAGAATGTTGGGAATGAATAATTCAGATCCATCCGGGAAAGGTAAGGCAGTTGCGGTCTCTAATCCCCAGTCCTCTCAGAATCCTTACAGATCGGCATGAGGTGAAGAAGTCCAAGAAGACCCGATCCTAACACAGTTAAAGAGAACACAAGATGATATTTCCTTATGGTCTCTGCTCACGTCCTCCTACCCTCACAAGTTAAAGCTGGAAGAGGCCTTGTCCAAAACTAAAGTGTCTGTCAACGCCACCCCAGACGAGGCTTGTCAGCTGATTGGAACTGCGCAGTATGGTAACATCATCACTTTTACGGATCTTGACATGCCTGCTTACGGTGCGAAGCATAATGAGTCTCTACACATCACGGTACCCCTGGAAGGACGGCGGATTCCCCATGTGTTGATAGACAATGGGTTGGCTATGAATGTGCTCCCTGCTAAAATGATGAGTATGTTAGACATTAATGCTAGAACCTTAAACCATCCAACCAAACCATAAAGGCCTACGATTCGACATCTAGGGCAGTGTTGGGGATAGTCTCTCTGAATTTGATGTTTGGGGGCAAGGAAATGATGGTAGAATTCCAAGTTATCGACATTTCGGTCACATTCTCAGCATTATTGGGCAGACCTTGGATTCATGAAATTGGAGCGTGGCCTCCACTCTCCACCAGTGTTTAAAGTTTGTGCAAGAAGGAGTGCTGACAACCATTTACGGTGATAGCGTCGCAATTGGGGAAACCAACACCAATACCTTACCAGTGATGGAAATCAAGCTCGACCAGGAGAATCCAATGCTCAGTGGATTCACGATTGAGAAACCTAAAGGGCAGGTCTGCACCATAGATTTGACGACATCTTCAGACAAGATTCCCCCTGTGTTGAAAATGATGAGAGGTATGAGCTATATCCCTGGTCTGGGGCTGGGAAAACGCCAACAGGAACCATGTAAGCTTATGTTGCCAGAAGCCAAGAGGAACAGGCGAGGCCTGGGATATGTCGTGACTAGAGAAGATAAAGAGTACGATAAGACTGAAGGTTTTAAAGAAAGGATGACCGCAGCTGCTGGTAAAAGATACAAGAGGCCTGAGATGCGCCCGTATAGTTGGTCTTTGAACAAGCACTTTGTCAAAGAAGATGGAGATATGTTCGTTTGCCCAGAACCGAAGCTGAGCCAAATGGAAGAAAGAATGAAAACAATCCGGAGGTTTGCCAGCAGCCAAAACCCGGTGAAGGAAATGTTTAATAGCTTGCCCAAAGGGCCAGGTGTCACCGCCACTTACGAGAACAGCTACCATTTTGGGGGCCTGATTATGTGAATCAACTCGAAAATCTTGCCCTGGACGAGCCCACAATGTGCAAGATCCGCGGTGCTGACCCCGTGGATATTGATGGGGATTTGGCAGATTTGTTCAAAGAGCAGGGGCTGTCAGAGCCTGAGGATGGTGTGCATTTGACAGAAACACTTACAGAAAGGGCGGTTATTGCCAAGGAGCAGAGTGATTTGATTGAATTTTCCTCTGACAGCGAGGTGGTGGCTATGCTAGAATTCGAGAAAGAGCCATTTGTGAAGCTAAACAGTTTGGAGACCGTTGCAGAATTGGACTTCATTCCGAGGACCGATCGCCGACAGGGAGACTATGATCGGAAAGCTTGGGCTCAAGCCTCGTCCTTGTCCCTCTGAGTCTAAATTTGTCCCTCGTGTCTTGAGTCGGTCTCCTGAATCCCTTGTTATTGAATTCGAGTCTTCTGATCGGTCTGACGTCCTCACGACGGAAGACCGTCTTCGAGTTTTAAACACTGTGTTTCCCTTTGCTTTGAATAAAATGGTCGACCTTTCTGAGTATCCCATGATTGCAAATCTAACAATTGAACGCTTAACAAAGAATAATCATCAAGATTTAAAAATAATTAAGCCTAATTCAATTGAAGATAATGCAGACTTAATAGATGAGCAAATTTTAGAAAATGATTCAAAGCAGGTTTGCGAGCAAAAGGAAAGTCGGGCCCAAGCTGCCGATGAGGTATTGACAACAGTGAACCTGGGAACAGCCGAAGAACCCAAAGAAACACAGATTGGTAGCTTCTTCTTCGGAGATGAACGGGTTGCCCTGATCGAGTTGCTTAAAGAATTTATGGACGTCTTTGCCTGGTCCTACAAAGACATGCCTGGGCTGGATACATCTATCGTAGAGCACCGGATACCTCTAGATCCAGAAATTAAGCCGATCAAGCAGAAGTTAAGGCAGATCAAACCTGAGTGGTCCTTGCAGGTGAAAGAAGAAATTGAAAAACTTCTACGGGTGGGCTTTATCAAAGTGATTGAATATCCGACTTGGCTGGCAAACATTGTTACAGTCACAAAAGCAAACGGAAAGGTTCGGGTCTGCGTAGATTTTCGGGATCTCAATAAGGCTAGTCCCAAGGATGACTTCCCCTTGCCCAATATTGATATGCTAGTAGATGCAACTGCGAACTTCGAGGTCAAGTCCTTTGTTGATGGCTTTGCAGGCTACAATCAGATTAAAATGGCCGAGGAGGATCAGGACAAGACAACGTTTACAACTCTGTGGGGTACTTATTGTTACACAGTAATGTCGTTTGGTCTGAAGAATGCTGGGGCTACCTATCAGAGAGCCGTCACTACCCTGTTTCACGACATGATCCACAAGGAGATTTAAGTGCATGTAGATGATATGATTATTCACTCGAAAGGGTCAGATGGATCGCATTTCACTGATTTAAGGAAGTTCTTCAACAGACTTCGAGAGCACTCCATGAGATTAAATCCAGCCAAGTGCACCTTTGGAGTTATTCGCGGTAAAGTCCTGGGATACATGGTCACGGAGCGAGGCATCGAAGTAGATCCCAGAAAAGTCAAGGCGATTGTTGAAATGAATCCACCTAGAACTGTCTCCGAGGTAAAGGGCTTCATGGGTCGATTACAGTACATCAGCAGATTTGTCAACCAACTGACCTCCATGTGTGAGCCAATCTTTAAACTACTGAAGAAGAATCAGGAAGCGACCTGGAACGAGGAATGCCAACTAGCTTTCGAAAGGATCAAAGCTTACCTCGTCAATCCTCCCATTCTTTGTCTGTCCCACGGGAGCAAGCCTTTACTGCTATATTTGACGGTCACAGATACAACCACTGGGGCTATGCTAGCATAAGAGAAGAAGTATTCAAAGATTGAGAATGCCATATACTTTGTTAGCTGCAAATTCCAAGGTAGCGAGTTGAACTACTCTGCCCTCGAGAAGACATGTGCAGCTTTGGTTTGGGTGGTCGGAAAGCTAAAGCACTACATGTTATCCCACACCGTACACTTGGTCTCCAAAATGGACCCGATTAGATACCTATTTCAAGGTGACAGAGGTAACATCTCTACCAGATTGGCAAAATGGATCTTCTTCCTAGCCGAGTTCGACATCAAATATGTGATCCGGAAATCAATCAAGGGACAGGCTCTGGCAGATCAGTTGGCTGATTCCCCCAGTACAGAAGCCCGAGGACCAGATCTCCAGTTTCCAGATGAGGGGATTCCTGTTATAGAAAACGGCAACCGGTGGCAGTTATTCTTTGATGGAGCAGCAAACAAAAGAGGTAATGGCATCAGGATGGTACTAGTAGACCCGAACGACATGCATACCCCCATAGCTATCAAGCTGAACTTCTCAGTTACTAACAATGCTACCGAATACGATGCTTGCATAGCTGGTCTAGAGGCTGCCCTCGAGCGACACGTGGAGGAGTTAGAAGTGTTTGGCGATTCCCAGCTGATAATAAATCAAGCCGCCAACAGATGGAAAACCTCAGATCCATGTCTCCAAAGGTATCACGCTTACATTGCAGAGCTCGTCGGCCAGTTCAAGGAAGTGTCATTCCAATTCCTGCCGCGAGACAAGAACAGATTTGCCGATGCCCTAGCTACTCTGGCCTCGTTGGTGGAAATCCCAGAAGGAAAGTCAATCAAACCGTTCAGGGTCGGTAGGCGAGAAAATCTTGCATACTGCTGTGAAATAGAGATTGAAACCATCAATGAGCCGTGGTACAACCAAATTTTCCAATATCTCAAGCATGATGAAGCATCCTTCCCTGTTGACAAAGAAGGAGACTTAAAAGGTGTTCATGCCAAAAGCTTGCAAGCTCTAAAGAGACTATCAGCACAGTACATCATACTTGGCAATAAGTTATGGAAGAAAAGGGAAGGTTGCCCACTCCTGCTCTGTATCAGCAAAGAAAAGGCCCAAAGAGTAATGGAAGACGTTCACAACGGTGCCTGCGGACCTCATATGAATGCTCGATCTCTTATGCATAGTATTATCAAGCTGGGTTACTTCTGGATCACTATGGAGACTGATTGCATCCAGTTTGTGCGGATTTGTGATAAGTGCCAGCGATTCTCCAACCTGAACCACATCCCTCCTCATGACCTATACTGTATGACAACTCCGTGGCCCTTCGCAACATGGGGGATTGATGTCATTGGGAAGATAACTCTGCCCGGGAGCAATGGACATTCATTTGTATTAGTTGCGGTAGATTACTTCACAAAGTGGGTAGAGGCTGCATCTTACAAAGTGCTCACAGCTAAGAAAGTGGCTCGCTTCATAAAGGAGCAGATCTTCTGCCGCTACGGGTCCCGAATGAGATCATTTCTGACAATGGAACCCATTTCAAAGGAGAAATTGATCGGTTACTCACTGAATACAAGGTCAAGCGCCATAAATCTTCACCATACAGACCGCAGAGGAACGGTGCTGTTGAGGCTGCCAATAAGAATTTTGAGAGAATCATTAAGAAGATGGCCGAACGAGGACGAGATTGGCCGGAGAAGCTGCATTTAGCATTGTGGGGAAATTGCACTTCAGTTCGAACTGCCACCGGCGCAACTCCATATGCTTTGACTTACGGAATGGAGGCTGTCATGCCCATTGAGCTAGAGATTCCATCCCTCCGGGTTTTGCTCGAGAATGAAGTGAATGAGATTGAATGGCTCCAAAGTTGATATAATGAATTGGCTCTATTAGACGAACGCAGATTAAAAGCCATGGAGCATAACCGGGCATATCAGAGAAGAATGGCCCGTGCTTTTGACAAGAAAGTGAAACCCAGAGACATCAAAGTTGGTGATCTGGTTCTTAAGGTGAAGCCCTCGAATCAGAGCAGTGCATTGGGCAAATGGGCACCTGTTTGGGTCGGACCGTTTCTAGTGAAGAAAATATTCTCCGGAGGAGCCATGCAGCTGACAGATTTGGATGGCAACCCATTTCTGCACCCCGTCAACGGCGACAAATTGCGGAGGTATTATGTGTGATCGAGTCTTTTTCCCCCTCTGTAAAAAAAAAAGAAATAAATAAATAAATAAATAAATAAATAAATAAAGGCGCAATAAAATTGTCCCAGATGAGACTGAAAACCTCTCAAAAGGCAGTTCATGCAAAAATAAGGGACGCGCCCGATGCTAAAAGAATATACCCAGCTATACCGAAAACCCTAAAAAGGGCGGTCTAGGTAAAAAACAGGGTTGCACCATGTCCCCCTTCTGTCTTCCCCTTTCTTAAACACAAAAGTTGATTGAGTCGAACTACGGAGATCTGAGCCCCTTAGTTCTCTTTACAAAAGGGGAACGTAGGCAACCACTTGTGGTTCGGTCTAAAAATTGCTGCAAAATCTTTGTCCTGCCAAAATGTGTTTTGATTACAGTTCCAAAGCTTTTCAAAGGTTCATTTTGAGTTAATATTATTTTTGATGAGTTCAAGCACGGCCTACTTTTGACTCAAATAATTTGCTGCGAATAAAAAAAGAAAGCATTGCTATTATCTATTTCGTCTGCATTAAGTAATCAAAGGATACTCGTGTTCCATACAATAATTCCTACTCTCAAAACACAAAAGAAAAGAGTCTCCTATCTCTCAGAAAAGTGTCTAGAAACTCGTCCCCTCTCTCGAACTCGCTCCTCTGTCCTTCCTCTTCCTCGGTCCCCGGGAGGTCTTTGACTTAGGAATGTCGAATAAATCGGTTTGAGCCCGTCCCAGTTCAAGTATGACATGCGTCGGTGGCTCAATCAGACCAGTCTCCCTCAAAGCGGCCCTAGCAATGCTCTCTTGTCTCAAGGCCTCTCTGCGAGCCATCACCTCTGGATCATCCCTCAAAGCAGCCCTCCAGATCTCTCGCCTCCAATAATCCTTAGCAACATCACCGGTAACATTATCTGGGTTTCCCCGTGCCTCTGTATCCCTGAAAGACCGACTGGACGGATAATCTGCTCCCAAGTATTCCCGACGGCGAGCCTCTATAGCCAACTGTGCAAGACCCTGATGCTCCTCATACCAAATCAGATACTCTGTGGTCAGGAATGTAAATCCTCTGGACTGCTGAAGAAGTGCACGAGTGGGAAGAAAACCCTCCAGAAAGGATCTGCTGAAGAACTGCATAGTCTGGGGCTCAGTCATAGACATCAGAACAATATCAATCGTCAGCCTTTCCCTCAAAGCCTGGATAATCTGCTGAGGGTACCTATACTGCCTGCTCACCAATGATGGGATATAGAAAGAAGATACATGTAAGCCTGGCAGCCTGACTATCATGGATCCATCCTGAATGTCTCTCATAGTCTCAGAACTTCCAAAGTGTGAATCCAAAAGTTCAGATCAGTTGTCCTGTACTCCGTCAATCTCCTCTCCCAATTGCCAACAGCCTCGTCCCTCAGCACTCTGCATTGCCCCGTCACCCAAGGCATAGCAATTTGACCCGCTGGAAGTGTCATGATCAAGCGTAGCCTCTCAGAGAACCACAAAGACAACAAGCTGGGGCTGCCTGCTCCCATGAAATCCGATCCCCTTGCTAGCCTGTCAATACCATGGTAAGTCTCAGCCAGCAATAATGGTACGATGTCCATCTCCCCTTGACCAGACCTGATTTGACGAAGATTCACACCCCGGTCACCCCTCAGTTGCCTGACAGTCTCCAGCAACGCACTTGAACAGACTCCGGCATACCCACAGAAATAGTGAGCCGACAAGCTAAATAGCATGAGCATATCCAGAGACGTGGAAAGATCGAACAACTCAGGACTGGACAGGCATAAACTAGCCATCTGAGTCAAGTCTATGGACCCATCATCCAGAATCATAGATGACACATGATCCGCTGGCAAGTGAAGAAAGTCTGACAACTGCTCCACAACCGACCGGCCGTCCCGTGGGAATGCTACAATTGCCGCTTCACCCAAGCCTGCCAATGACCTGAAGTCTTCCATGTTTGGGGTCAAATCATTGTATGACAGAGTAAAGACACGCCGTTCTGAATCCCAAAAGGAAGACGCAGCCCGAAGCAAATCCCAATCGATTCTCCAATCCTTCAACGACCAGAGACACGGCATACTGTACCTCCTGTCAATGAGCTCCCTATGATGCCTCCGGTGATAATGTGAAATTTCGAGAAAGTCTTGGCAGAATTGATGCTCCCGAGAAGCTATTTCCCTGTTATAATGCTCCATCACAGCCGAAAGTATCAGTCTTGGCCAAAGAATTCGCTTATCCGACAAGTCAGGGCAGCTGGTTTTCTTCACTGAAGAGACAGTGTTTACAAAATGAAGCCTGAGCCGATTTTAAAAAGAGCCTGTTACGAGTCTCTCCTGGTCGTACGACACAACATGCCAAGCAGACATGGCATGTCGAGCGACACACTTGGTTGACATCAGACAGTATGGAAAGGCCTGCAATGGTTACCCCAGAGCACTCTTCGACTCGCCGTCGCTGTAATACACCTCCTATCCCCGCATACATGCCCATGAAAATGCACAGGGGAGGACCCCCTACTATACACATTTATCCGAGACAGTTCCAACATCTCATGTACCAACCTGATAAAGCCGACCTTTTAATACAATGATCGCATTTCTTTCCTGCAACGTATGCACTCGTACAAATAAGCTAACATAGGTTAATCTTTGCTAACGAGATAGCTTAGTTAGATGTATCTCTGTAGACCCCCTTGCAGGTACAATGATCAACTGAGTCCCGTCAATCCTTGGAGACTGGCCCTCAGGCAAAGCCAAAAAAAAAAAAGAGAGAAAAAGTCCGTATCTATGTTAGCCTCCCAAGCAGAGCACACCAAGATCAAAAATTCCAAGATCAGTGGCCCCAAAGTATAAGCAAAAGCCAACTCCCAAGCAGAGCACACCAAGATCAAAAATTCCAAGATCAGTGGCCCCAAAGTATAAGCAAAAGCCAACTCCCAAGCAGAGCACACCAAGCAGAAATTCCAAAGATCAACGGCCCCAAAGCACCAAGAAAGCCAACTCCCCAGAAATCAGAGTCCCCGGCTTACCAAGAAAAAAATTCTAAAAAGCCAGCTCCCCAGAAAGCAGAGTCCCCGGCTTACCGAGCAAAACTTTCAAAGATCAGTAGCCTCGAGGCACAGACAAAAGCAGAGTCCCCGGCTTACCAAGAGAAGTCCAGGACACAAAAATCAACAAGCAACAAAGACCGTCCAGCAGCAAAACCGGTAAAAGAACAACAAAAGGGAAAGCAGTAGCGTGAGACCCCTGGCAGCTACACTTATCCCCAAAGAGCAGGAAAGCAATAGCGTGAGACCCCTGGCAGCTGTACTTATCCCCAAAGAAGAGAAAAAGCAGCAGTAGTGTGAGACCCTCCGGCAACTACCCTGCCCTAACAAAGTGGTATGAGTCCCTCCGGCATCCGCAAAGAGAAGCAACAGTAGTGTGAGACCCTCCGGCAACTACCCTACACCAACAAAGTGGTATGAGACCCTCCGGCATCCATAAGAGACCCGTTGCAGCATGAGACCCTCCGGCAGCTACAACCCGTCAGCAGCAGTAGCATGAGACCCCTGGCAGCTACCCTGCACCAGCAAAGTGGTATGAGACCCTCCGGCATCCACAAGAGACCCGTTGCAGCATGAGACCCTCTGGAAGCTACAACCCGTCAGCAGCAGTAGCATGAGACCCCTGGCAGTTACCCTGCACCAGCAAAGTGGTATGAGACCCTCCGGCATCCACAAGAGACCCATTGTATCATGAGACCCTCCTAGCCTACAACCCGTCGGCCAGCTAGCAGCATGAGACCCCGGCAGCCTACCCCGCACCAAAGAAAGTGGTATGAGACCCTCCGGCATCCACGAAGACCAGTTGCAGCATGAGACCCTCCGGCAGCTACAACCTGGCACCAAAGGCAGCTACTAGCCAACAGCAGTAGTACCAACCCCTCAAGAAATCCTGCAGGTAAACACAGTAAAGGTATGAAGACACATCTCTACCCCTTTCTTGCTTGTAGTCAGTTTTGGTAATTCCGAACTACGATTTGGCTTGATTCCCTTTTTAAGGAATACGTAGGAATCCTTTCTCAGAAAGGTCCAGCCATCCAATTCCCCATATTCACCGTCCATCCCTCAGCCTTATCCCTGATGCTCATTGGGATTGGGTCTTATTTTATCGACAACCCTACTTTTTCCAAAAGTGACGTTGCTGAGGGCCTCTGTAAGTATGCCAATCCAATTCGCAACCTTTTTAGATGCATTTTAATATAATAAAATTGCATTAAGGGGCATTTTAGTAAATTCCCAACCTATCCCGAGACTTTCGGAAACATTTCATAAGTTTCCCGCGAAGGAAGTACCTTTTGGTACCTTACTCATGCCAAAGGACCTCTTGGGAATAAAACCTTTTGGACTTTTTGGGTATTTTCCCTGAAGGTTCCAGAATCTGGTTTTGGCGCCAAAAGAAGTTGAGCCACCTTGTGTCACGCGACAACTCGAGGCCTAGAAAGTGGCTACGTAAGGTCGTGCAACACATTGAGGCTAATAACTGCAGCCTATAAATAAGACCCTCCCCCTATCAGAAATAGATCCAACTTCAAATCTTCATACTCTGCAGGAATTGCGTCATAACAAAGCCCTCCAAACACAATTCTCTCTCTCTCCTACTCTCAATCTACCCCAATTCCCTCCAATTCAAACCCATCTCCTAGACCAAACCACTTGGATCCATTGCATCAATTCTCCCCAAGCTCCTAAGACCAGAAGCAGCCAATTGAAGGGTTCTGTATCTAACTTGATACAGAATTCGTGGAAGCAACAAGGGTAACGAATCTCAAACTCCCTCTTCTCTCTCCCTTCTACCCAATTCTTCATAATTCTATTGTTTACTTCTGTTAGGATTCAGTAATCAGACTTTATCTGTCTAGATTACTGAATCCCAATCGCAATCTCTCTGTTCAAATTGTTGAATCAATGTAATTGAGCTTTCATTGTTGAATACTTGCTTGAATTTGGTGTTTAAACCCCAAGGGGGTGTGGATCTACCCATATCCACACTCCCGAGGTCGATTTGTTGTTATTTCTGTATTTCGTATCTAATTTGTTCAATTAATTAGATCTGTGTTAGTTGTTGTTGATTCTGGTGTTCATTGTGTAAGTTTTTGCAGATGGCCTCTATGTGTCACGCGACACATAACGTGTTCATAGGTGATCCTGTGTCACGCGACATATCTGGTCACCTGTGTCATGTGTCATGCGACATATCGTGCCTGTCTGCAGAAACCTTTTCCCTTGTAATCTGTTCTAGATTGTTGTAGTAGGGATGTGGCCTCCCTAAATAAATTGGTTCACAAGTTGTAAGTCTCAATTCATATCAATAAAATGTATGTTTGCCACACTTGTTTATTATCAATATTTGCACACACTTTTGGATTTGCTTGGATGTTTAATTGAAAGACTCGTCTACGGACGAGGCATGTTGGGTGAACTCTCGGTTCTTCCCAACACGTAACCTGACCCCCGAACCCGTTCTCTTTTCATAGGTTTTTCAAAGTGCACCTCTTAAGCATGGCGTGGCGACTCTCTTTTTTACTCTTTCACCGAGAAACCCAAAAATTTTGCGAGGGCGAGCGCACATTTAGGAGGAGATTGTGGAGATTGAAGAGGATGAGGAGAGAGAGAGGAGAAGAAGCAGAATCAACTCCTCTCCATGAGAAATCCAAAGCACGATCCTTGCCTCACGCTAGGGGGAAGGCCGTGATTCCTCGTTCTAAAAAACCCAAGATGGATAGCAAGAGCCCGAAATTCATCAAGTTTATGCATCAGATGTGGGAGACCCATCAGCAAACTTCCAAGAAATGTGGCCGCACCATGGATGCCTTTGCAGAGAAAATTGCCTGCGCACTAATACAGAAGGGAAACCCCCCCCCCTAGATCAAGACCTATGATGGCTCCACAAATGCAAATTCCATATGGGGCAGTTTGAAGGGCATATGGCCCTGTTATCTTGCGACAAGGTCGTGATGTGCAAAGCTTTAGATGCCACTTTCACGTGCAAGGCCTTGTCTTGTATGCTGGCCCATAGGCCTAAATCCATAAAAAGTACAACCAATTCAGGCACATTTTCTTGAATTCATTTGCTAGAGCAGGCGAGCCCGCGAGGCTAAAAACCGACCTGATCAGAATCAAGTAGACTGGGACAGAAACCACGAAATCGTATATCACTCGGTTTAGGAAGATGTTCGAGCAGATAGTAGACTTATCCGAGAGTGACATCCAGCTCTATTTTGAAGGCGGTCTTTCTTCCAGTTTCTTAAAAATGAATTTTGCCTCCAACAGACCTAAAAATGTGGAGGAAATGTATGAGAGAGCTTCCGCCATTGCTTCGGCCGAATAGCCAAACGAGGCCGCTGCCCACGGATCAGCCAAAGAAGTATTAGTCAAGTCAAAGAAATGGGTGAAGGATCTGGCCGTGGTAATACTCAAGGAAAAAATCAAAGTCGCGGCACGGACAAACTCAGAAAATTGTCAGAAGAAACAGTTTTCACCCCCTTGAACTCGTCACGGGCAGCAATTTTGAAAACCATGGAAATTCCTCCTCCTCCACCAATGGGCAGAAAGCCAAATGAGAGGAGTCGAGCTAAATTTTGTGATTATCATAGTGACCACGGTCACAACAGAGAGGATTGCTTGCAGCTGAAGAGAATCATTCAGCAAAAAATTAATAATGGGGAATTGACCAAAAGGGTGCAAGGCCATCAACAACAACAACACCCAGTGGGCACAACCTCAGCGTGGCCCCAAAAGGAGGGAGAGAGATAACAATGAAAAGGATGAGTTGGAAACTTATGATATCAATTTTATTGGAGTAGAGACTCCCTCCAACAAACAGCCCTCCCTCCAGATCAGGACTATGGAAAAATTCTTCTTGATTCAACCCCTGGCTCCGAAAGAAGAGCAGGAAATTGGGTTTAAATGGAGTGAACTTGCCTCCACCCTTTTTCATTCCACCCATCCCCTCACCATTCGTATGAGAATCTCCCGGATAAATATTGGCAGAGTCCTAAATGAGAAAACAATGTCTCAGTTTTATACTCATGTGTAAACAAATGTAAAATTGAAATATGAATTTATCAGTTATTATACTATATTATGAACAAATGAGAGTTTATACTCATGTGTAAACAAATGAAAAATGATTTCCTCATATTTATACAAGTGCTGAATTTTTTATTTCTAAAATTTGAATCGTATGATGAGTGAACTTGTTTGATTCGTCTTGGCGATTCGAATAAATTTAAACAAACGATGAATTTTATCAGTTTTATACTCAATTATGAACAAATGAGTAATGAATGTCTTAGTTTTATACTCATATGTGAACAAATGATATACTCCCTCCGTCCCAATCTAAATGTCCAAACTTTCCATTTTGGGCGTCCCATTTAAAATGTCTCATTTCCAAAAAAGGAAAAAAAATTCACTATTCCACCCACTCATTCTCTCTCCTACTTTACTTTTACACTCACAACATTCTCTCTCCTAACTATTCCTCCCACTCATTTTCTCTCCTATTTAATTTTTCATACTCACAACATTTAAACTTTTTCTCTTTCCTACCTCACTTTTTCTCTTTCCTACCTCACTTTCCTTAATTCCCGCGCCGGACCCATTTTTGGACATTTAGATTGGGACGGAGGGAGTATGATATTCCCATATTTTTTCAAGTGAAAAATGATATTTTAAATCAAATGTTGAATATACTTGTTTGATTCGTCTTGACGATACGATTAGAACGGTGATTTCAGATCATTTTTTCGATTTCTTGATTTTGAGATATTGCGTTTTAAAATTTTGAGGGAAAAAAGGAAGAGAGAGAAAGAAGAAAGAGAAAGAGAGGAAATAAGGATAAAACGCATGAGATATATGCGCTTAGCGCTGGAGCAACAATGCATGTTCACACCTCCGGGTATTCCTGTCCAACAAAAATTCCAGGGACTTATTAATAGTTTCGAAAATGTCAGTACTTAACGGTTGTTTTCATTTCGACGAGGGACTTATTGGTAAAAGCCTAAAAAAGCCATCAAATTAAACCCACCACCAGGCCCTCCCCTCCCGTCAAATCCTCCCCTCATAATCAGGGGCGGATTTAATGCATTAAAAGGGGGTGCATGTGCACCCGGTCAACTTTTATTTCTAGTTTTAAAAAATTATATAAAAATGTACACTACTTATTAAGTGCACCCGCATATAAGATTAGTTAATTTTCCCATTTATTATTGACAGGTCTTATGATTAGTTCAGTTGATAAGGTGTTATAGTTTATTACTAATGACCAGGTTTCAAATCCTATTAGCTACAAAAAAATTTTACTATATCTTTGTTTTTTTACTTCTTCATGACATAAACTTACTTTTTTCAAGTAAACAATAAGAAGAAAATGGTGGGTTAAAAATAACATATGTTAATAATTAACTAATGTTTAAAGTTATGTATTATAATTTACTCGCGTTTGAAAAAAAACAGTTTGTACTTTTATAGTGTAAATTGTGCACCCGCTGTCAAAATATCCTAGATCCACCACTGCTCATAATCCAGCCACTTCCACCCCTTTCCCAGCTCCCTTCTCCATTCCCTTTCTTACACAATCACATTATCCCAAATCTCCATCCCTTTCCCTCTGTTCTTCCCTCTCTCTCAATTTCTCTCTCAAGATTTCAATTTCATCTATCTAGATTTGTGATCTTCTCTCAATCGTGTATGTGCGTCTCGGTGTGAGGGTTTGATTGTGTGAGCGTCTATTCATTTTGGTTTAATTTGTGTGTGTGCATGTTTGTATGCGTTTGATTTTTGTGTGTGGTTTGATTTGGGGTTTCAATAACGGTGGATTTGGATGTAAATGTTGTTTGATTTTATTTACAGCTTTATTTTTGGAGCTTGGGTTAAAAAAATGAAGTGAAAAGGATGAATTCGATATTTATTTTTGTCAATGGTGGTGGCACGGTGGTGGTGGTGGTGGCATGGTGGTGATTTCAAGTGGCGAAGATAAGTGGTTGGGCATAAGGTTGAAGACGAAGGGATATTTCCCATTTGACCCGTTAATCTATTGTTTCGAACTATTTGAAATTTAAATATTTTCAATTAACCCCTTAAAATGTCAATCAACTTTGATATAGCAGGAAATGATCCAGATTAGCCTTTGTTCAGCAATAGGTTGTAATTTAGCTACTATGACCTGAAACCACGAATAAACGACTTGCCGGGATGGTCTCTTGCTAAGTCCTCCAACATGATTATGAGATGTCGAGTTATATAGTAGTATAAACTGTATGGAAATGACGTAATCTCAAAATAGCCAATATGACATTCCCTTTTTATATTGGATATAGTCTGGTATATATAGTGGCGCCATAGGATGATAAGGAATCCCTTGAGTCGTGGAGATAATGCAGGCGTAACAGTCTCCTTGATTGTAGGAGGCGGTTATAAGTAGAGGTGTGGATAGACGCACGTGTTTGTTTGGTCAAGGAAGCCTGAGTATTTGAGGTTGACCTGACTTCTTGCCTTGGCTAGGCAGAGGTTGCTTAAGTAGGAGATCATATGGTGGGCGAAGCTAGGTCGGGACCAAGGATGGTCGGACAATGAGCTTGGTTGACTGATCTAAACCGTTGGGCAGACAGAGTTATGATAGCTGGATTGGCACATTCGTTAATTGCTCCTTTGTTATGGTTGAAACGTTGGGCTTCGTACGTTGGGCCTGGCCCATCACTTTTATTCAGTTCAGTTGCCCCCAACTTTTTGAGTTGACTTTGTCGACCAGGAAGTTATTAAAAATTTGTAATGACTTACGTAGTCCACTTTCGAGGGTCGACAGGGTAGATGTAGGTCTCTCTCGACGATGGACTTCTGACGGTTGGATACGCTGTTTAATGCGCCGTATTTTTCGCCTTAATGGGACAGTTCTGGCCATTGGACAACTGCATTGAGAACTGGCGCGAAACCTTTACTCTGACAATAGAACGGTTGTGTCTCCCACCCTTTCCAATTCAGGTAAGGATAAGGAGTAGTATAAAAGGAAGGATTTTATTCCTTTTCAATCTTTACCATCTCCAAGTATTCAATCTTTACCATCTATTATTCCGCCATGGCTAGTACCTTCGACTTTGAGCTAGGGGTTAGATACGGTTATAACTGTGTAAACCTTAGGATTTACAAGAGGCTAAAGGGCCCATGGGGAGATTGACCAGATATGAGTGTATCACCATCTTAAATAGGTGTATCTTGTACTATGGGGAGATAGGGTTTCCCGCAGGTGAGAACATGGGGGATTTCGAGGCAGATGATCCACAGATTATTCGCTTTCGTCTCTTAAAACAAATTGATAGACCACCTCATAATTTTCTATATTAAGTCCAATAAACCCCCTTTTCCTAGAGATAGATTAGCCTTCTCATGGGAATCTAGGTCGTTATTGGATAGTTCGGAACATACTTCAACTAGGTCTGATTCCCATGCTTTTCTATCTTCTGTATATATGGCAGCTCAACAGACTTCGACCTCCTCAACGTCGAGCTCTTCCTCCGGCATTATCGTGGACAAATTTTGCTCGATCGTAGTACCAGGTCGCAATGGAAGGGGGCATGTGGCCCCCAAGCTGGCCATAGGGAGGAAGAATGCTGAGTCTCGCATCAAAATATTTCACGACTTCTTTGAGGTCCCCAAAGATGATTTCCACCTAACCCATTTTACTGAGAGGTAAAGGAAGGCTCAGTCTTGGATGCACTGGGGCTTGAGCAAAACAAATGTAGCCTTCTAATACGGCCAGTTCGAGGTTGGCCTACGCCTACCCCTTGATCCCTTCATCTGTGATTTTCATGAGTGTTTGGCCGATGTCCCCATACAACTGGGCGCCAACAAAGTTAGGGTGCTAGAATGCTTTGCCATGGTGAGTAGGTTGGTAGGGTTCAAACCGAGTATGCACGTCTTCAGGAGGTTCTTCAAGATCGTGCTGAATGAGAAAAACTGCAGGATAAGTACGCCTTCCAAAGCTATAGACCCAAAACTATTCATCAACTTACCCGACAAAGTATCAGGGTGGAACATCTATAGGATTCTGGATAAGAGTAGGAACATAATAACAGTTGTTCAAAAACAAGTACTAATCCACTAGGTAAAGTAACATCATATGTTCCTACGGGTAATGCAACAACTCTTGCTTCATTCCCCACATGTAGGTAAACTTCACCTTCTTTGAGTAGCTTTCTATAATTTAGTCCCTGCACATTTAAACAAATGTGAGATCCACATCCGGTATCTAATACCTAAGAACAAGAAGTAGAAAGGAAAATATATATCATATAGATACTTGAATCAGTAGCAATCGTATTGCCCTTCTTCGCTTTTAGGCCTTCCTTATAAGCCTTGCAATTTCGCTTTCAACGCTCAACCTCTTGGCAGTGGTAGCAAATTGCATCCTTTTGAGACACTTTGGGTTTTGCCTCTTCGGCATTGGCAACTTTTGCCTTAGGTTTAGCAACCTTTGCTTTACCTATTTTGCCTTCCTTTTTGAACCCCTTTCCTTTGTTAACCATTAACACATTTGCGGTACTAGGCTTCTTGATATTTTTCTCTGCAGTTTTAAGCATCGCATGCAATTCTGATAGATTTTTCTCCATTCCACTCATGTTATAGTTCATAATGAAATGACCATAACTTTCAGGCAATGAATTCAATATCGTATCCGTTGCGAGTTCCAAACTCATATGATATCCAAGCCTATCAAGGTGCTCAATGTATCCTTTCATCTTAAGGACATGAGGACCAACCAACTGCCCCTCTTGCATCTTGCATGCATTAAGAGCCTTCACCACGTCATACCTCTCTTGCCTAGCTTGCACTTGGAAGATTTCCTTTAATCGCTGTGCTAGGTCAAAGGTCATTTCCATGTGTTCAAGGTCCTTCTGAAGAGTCTTACACATGGTGGCAAGCAAAGGCAAGCAACATCATTAGAATCATCAACATGTTTCTTATGTTGCTCCTTATCTGCCCTTGCAGTATTGGCAGTGGGTTCTGTAGAAATAGGTTCGTCAAGAACGTACAATTTCTTCTCTTGCCTAAGAACAATTCTTAAGCTTCTTATCCAATCAAAATAGTTTGTACCATTCTCTTCGAGCTTGTCCTTCTCAAGGACGGATCGCAGCGACAAGGGTTGATTATTGTGAGATGCCATTCTATAATAAGATATACAAACAATATGAGCACATATAAGTATCAAAACATTTACCATCTAAGAGACAAATAATGTATTTCGCAAATACTCTCACTAAATTATATACCTTTAAATACAAGCATGTATCATATAATTATAATGGGCTAAGATCCATAGTTCACTTGATTTTGGTTTAACTGAGTCAATGCCCGAAATCAAGCTATTTAGGTAGATAAGACTTATCAATCATATCATATATGACTCTTAGAACTTTTATGAGATTCTAGACATCTTATGTCAACACATGTTTTAATCTCATCTATGCCTTGGGTCAAAACTCTTTTGAAAACACCAATTAAGTTCAACCTTTTTCAAACGTATGAGACACAGAACGATGCACCCAACTGAGTCAAAACTACATCAACCGTTATCTCATCTTGATCCATATTAAGATATAATTATGCACCCAACTGAGTCGAAACTACATCAAAATACCTGAATATTTTACAAGTGTTCTAATCAAGGGGTGGCATTAAACTTAAACATTTAAGAAGGTTTTTCCATATAGCAACAAACATCGCATGGTTGTATATGAAACTTATTTGTTCAAAACCATGAACATGGGATTTCACATAATATCCTACTTTAGGATCATACAAATAATCATGTAACAAATAACAATTATTATTTAGATAATTATTCAATTCTCAAAATTTAAGGATTCAAATAATCATGTTAATCAAATTAAATATAAACATCAAATCCTAAACAAACAATTTGTTTCAATTCGAAAATTTACTAATCTAATTAATCAAATTAAAAAGATCAATAACACATGTAGAAGATTAATTACACCAATCAACTATTAATCATAATCATGTTATATCACATATAATTGTTTCACAAACTATACACATAAAATCATCAATCTATATCATATAGCAGGTTAAAGCATGTAATCCAATTATATCTAGCATGCCGATTTTAACCTAATCATGATTAAACGCGACTCTGATACCACTGTTGGGTTTCGGGGTTACATACGCAGCGGAAGATTTATATAATTCACAAAACCCTAGCCATAAATCTGTCTAACATGAAGAGATTAAAACTATGAATATAGATTTACTAACCTTGGTTGCGAGTTTGTCTTTCATACACGATCAACAATGCTAGGCCTTCAAGCTTTAGGTGATAAAGCAATCACCCTCTATCGGTAATCTACACGCGAACGAACCAAGATCGAATCTTGTTGGATTGCTAGATGATCCTCGATTGTTGAAACTCTTTTCAATAATCAATGGCTGATATGGAATTGAATCTAGGGTGTTTTGATCTTTGATTCGTAATCAAAATCAAGAGATTTGTGTTTCTCAAGCCTTAAAATTCGTGTGTCTTGCCTGAGGAGAAGGGGGCTATTTATACTTTATAAATATCCCTAACCTTTAGGGAGAAGAACCCTAATCCAAGCCAAAAACGGATCTGCTAAATATCGCCTTGCACGGCCGTGTACTTAAGTATGCACGGCCGTGCAACCACTTGCACGGGCGTGCCCTTTATCTTGAACGGCCATTCCATCCTTCTTGCACGGGCGTGCAGATTACAACGCACGACCGTGCAAACCCTTTGCACCGGCGTGTCCTTTATTCTGCACTGCCGTGCAACAGCCCCAGATTCCTTTTTCCAGATTTAAGCCATTTTTCAATCCGTTCTTTGTGTGTGACCCTATAGGAATTATATTTATGTTGGTAGTGAGTCGAAACATCGATTCTCACAAGACATAAGTGGTTTCTAGCAAGCCATTATGTCCACCCAATTAATATAACATCAAAGCTTGATTCCTTGATAGATCATTGTCACAATCCCTTTGTCACACGATGTCATATTGAACATAAGTCATGGTCCATGTCAACTTATATTGTTCAATGCTTTCTCGACTTCAGATATGTTGATAATCCAAGTGCATTTAATCTCTATCAAATCTCTTGAGTGTGGCCACACATTTCATCAACACAATTCATCGAGGGGCCCAAGAAGACATCTCTCTTTACGAGGGACAAATCCCATCTTGACTTATCATTCTTCCCTACAAGAATTCAATCGTGCCAACATAGCCCTTATTGCTATACTATTAAAGATAGTGTTGGACTACATCAAACACAACGTTCATCATGTGGAAGACGATGATAATCTCAGGTATTAAGGATTCCAATGACACGACAATCATGAGATTTAATCATGACATACATGACCATAGACCATGTCATAAATCTCATAGATGGGTCAGTCTAGTACCTTGTTCTCCAACAAGTACCCATAAATGTAATGTGCATCCCCATGCATATAATCATCTCCATGATTATCTATTACTAACTTATACTAGTTATTCACAATAACTAGGGACACATAATATTATAATAAACATGTAAAAAGGGGCGCTGAATTGGGCTTTTGATGATGATTCACCTGTCGGGGCGCTGAATCGGGCTTTATGATGACGTGGTTTACTGTCTTCAACCAATTTTTCCATGTTTCCTTGCTAGGGTATCACTTTCAAGGGTAAATTGTCAAAATTTTGAATTTTGACATTGCGCAGACGCTTATTGTCAGGGTCAATTTTGTACTTTTCCAGTGGGGTTGTCTCGCGCAGGAGAACCTGTATCGTGCGGGACAGGGTCTATCGAGGCAATAAAACCAGCAGCAGTCTACTCATTTCAAACACTCCCATTTTAAAACTTTTTCTTCAAGTTCGAGCCAAGGGCATTTTCTTCTGAAAATTTTGTGATTTCTTCATTGATTTCTCTTTCTAATCAACTTTTCATTCTCCCCTTTTTCCATAATCAATGGCTCAAGAAAGGAAAAGTTTACCATTTGGCAGTCATTTGCTTGGGAAGGATTATCCCCGTGACGACATTACTTTAGTTCGTCCTACGTATGTCTCACATGCTATTCGTGAGGGCTTGGTAAGAATCTCTTTCTCGAACTCATTTCATGCTTTGCATTGCATCAAAACCTTGTTTTGAATCCCCTAATTCATCAAATTTGTCATTTCCTTGTTTGTCAAGAACTTGGTTCCGTGTTGATGCATGCTAGGTTTCTCATGTTTTTGTTGGATTTTGTTGATGCCCTTGTGTATGTATGTATGAGTGCCTTACACAATTTGGATTGTAGGAGGGATTGATTTGAGTAGCCAAACGCAATTTTGAACATGGTTCTTTTGTATGCACGCCATGTGTTCGATGAAATGCCCCAATGGAAAATTTCTTCTATTTTCTTGGAGTTTTTGTCATGGATGATTTCTGACACTGTTTATTTGTTTGTCTTTTGTTTCACAGCCTTATAGATCAACTAAGGACTGCCAAGGTAGTTCAAAATTCGCCAAGGCTATGTGGGACAAAGTCAACGCTTTGGACGGGGTCCGAGCTAGGGTGGTGCAGACGGGGCTCCACACTTTTGTTGACAATATTCATGGAATGAGGAGGACTCCTCAAGTCCTTCAAGCTATTCGGGAGAGATAGTGGGATACCACCCACACAGTTCATCTTCACTTCGGGGAAGCTACTATGACCCCTACTGATTTTCTGGCTATCATTGGGTTAGAGTTTACCGGTGCTCCTCTTCCGATGACCGGGGGTTTCAAGCCGACGAGTCCAGTCGAGTGGAGAGGGTTGATTGGCTTTGTCCCTAACAAGGTTAAGGGATATGCTGCCGAGCCTTTGCCTCTTCGTGGCCAGATTGAGGCCTATGCTGATAAAGCCAATGCAGTCATGGATCGAGTGGTGAGGGGTGCTCTCTGGTACATCCTATCAGAGGCCATCTTTGCCAATCATTCCTCCACGACTCGCATTGCACTTTTGGATATCTTGGAGGATCTTGACCTGGTGAGTACCTATGATTGGGGTTCAGCCGGGCTGGCTTTCTGTTATCATGCCATGGATGAGGCATGCAGGCATACCAAGGATACCATGTCGGGGTATTCTTATGCTTGGGAGGTACACTTCTGACCTTTCCTTGTCATTTATCTGTTCTTTTTCATTTGCTTTATACTGAATTCTGCTTTGTTTCCTCATGCAGATCTGGGGGTATGCTGTCTTTTCGCTGCATAAGTTTGAGCTGAGTGAGCATGGGCCTCAGTTTCCAGATATTAGGAGATGGAGCCACTCCAACCGCACAGTGGATGAGGAGGAGGGTAAAGATTGGACCCTGACCATTGAGGAGGCGCGGGCCTTGCTGAACGGCTTTAGTTTTGAACGGCAGGGCTTGTATCCTTGGACCTTGTTGGAGAATGAGGTTCACCGAGCGTGGGCTGCCACTAACATGCAGAGGATCTTGGTATCGCTGGAGGGAGATGCCATGTATTTGGGTGAGAGAGTCTTCCCTCAGCATGGCTAGGGTTCACTCATTCGGCGAGTGCCGGAGGATCCACCTAGGGTGATGCTCAATCGGATCCTGCTAATGTACGGACTGTTCCTACCCAAGATTTCCTTGATGGGGATTGGTATGAGAGAAGAGGTAGCGGTCTCCCCGGAAAGATACAAGCTTTGGATCAGAAAGTTTTGCAGAATGAATTTTAAATGTATATACACAGATGTATTATGATGCATTTTTTTTTGAAAAAGCAAAAAAAGTAAAGCACATGCACACACACACAACAGTTAAAGAAAGGGTAAAAAATGAAAGTTTGACCCTCATCATTGTTTTAAAAATCTTTTTTTTTGTTTAAAAGTTTTTTTTAAACAAAATCTCCCCGGCAGAGTCGCCAACTGAAATTACCCGATCCGGGATGCGGACGGCATCTCTCATTTTTGAAGGTGTGCTGTTTTTGTAGAGTTGCCACGCCGTTTTGATTATGCCCAAAACATTGAGAAAAGGCTTTTTTTTGTTTTTGTTGTGTGATGAGATTTTTGAGTTCGAAAGTCAGGTTACGCCTTGGGAAGAGATAGTTGAGCTCACCCGAGTCTCCTCGTATACACGAGTCTTTCGATACCCTTCTTTCTTTAAATGTTGTGTGTGTGTGCTTTTAAAAATGCATTTTGAAAATGATGTCTACATTGTAGACGATGTATTTAAAAGAAATATTTAAATACTGAAATTAATTAAATGAGATTTGGAAGGAGATCGTACCAATGTTGGTTTGTGTCTATCTTCCGCGGGGGAATGTGTTTGATTTGAGACATTCGGGGGTCGATTGGGACGGACCGGGATGGATCGGGATTGCCTCAAGATGGACCGGTGCATGCTGGCAGAGCTTCGGGATGCTTTGGGATGGACCGGTGTGTGCCGGCAGAGCTTTGGGATGCTTCGAGAGCGCCTCAGGATGGACCGGCAGAGCTTCAGAATGCCTCGAGATGCCTCGGGATGGACCGGCAGAGCTTCGAGATGCCTCGGGATGGACCGGCAGGGCTTCAGGATGGCTCGGGAGCACCTCGGGATGGCTCGGGATGGATCGGCTGGGCTTTGAGATGGTTCGAGAGCGCCTCAAGAAGGCTCGGGAGTGCCTCGGGATGGCTCGGGTGGACAGGTAGAGCTTTCGGATGCTTCAGAATGCCTCATAATGGCTCAAGATGGACCGGCAGAGCTTCGGGATGCTTGGGGATGCCTTGGGATGGACCGACAGGGCTTCAGGATGCTTCGAAATGGCTCGGGATGGCTCGAAAAAGCTTCGGAATGCCTCGGGATGGACGGGCAGGGCTTCTGGATGGCTCGAGAGCGCCTCGGGAAGGCTCGAGAGGGCCTCGAGATGGCTCGGGATAGCCAAAAGAGGCCGGGAAAGCTTAGAAGGGTGCCTGAAGGTTGGGGGAGAGAGGAGAGAAGGGAGGTGTGAATGAAATGAGATGGGGAGCCCTCTATTTATAAGCCCCAAAAAATAGCAAAGTGGTCCGCACGAACCATTGTGCAATATTTTTTCATCATTTTGGCGTGTTGAAGTAAGTGTCTGTACGGACCACTATGTCAACTGGCTATTTTTTGTAATTCCTGCAAAGTCCTTGAGTTCCCTTTTATCCCTGAAAGGCCCTCCCTTGGTATGGCTGGTGGTTTTGGACCTTTTGGACTTTACGGGTCTTTAGGATCACGTATGCGTGAGTCCTCCATGTTTCCCGTATGCTTAGATGGAGATCGGTCCGGATTGGGGTACATACAGGTATATTAGGGTTTGAGGCAGCTTTGGCAGGTTCATGAACGACGGCGGGAGTGATGTCTCATAGGGAGTGTTTGCTTTATGCGTGATAGCCACTCTTTTCATGGTTAGCTCCCTCGGGATATGTGACGGCACTTTGTTGGATGTGGTGGGCCACTGCCAAGCCGATGAGGACATCGTTCCCTTGGTTCCGGGGGAAACCTTCCACGGAATAGATCGCTTGGCACCGGGGGACAAGATTCATGCATGGTGGAAACCCCACTTTACTTGCCTTATGGTCGCGAGAGAGACTTCAAGCTATACTTGTGCTTCCGACATCTTTTAGTCCGTGGACATTTGCTCAGTGATCCCTTGTCTTGGATATGGATCAGTCCGCTTGGAGAGGTGGATGGCTCAGCTTGGCATGCATCAGATCCGTTGGTGGGTTCCCCATTGGGGAATTGAGACTAGGAGGGCCGTTCAGGAAGGTTCCTATGTTGTAAGAGTTCTGGGGTTGTCTTGGTCCTCTTTCTATATCCCGTCGCTCGTTTCTCGACAGTTTGGGATGAGACAGGAGCCTTTGCTGGGCTGGAGTGAGATTGCTACTATGAGGGTAGCTCCTTTCTCCATGGCGGACCTATTCACTTTCCTTCTCTTTCTGGAGATATGGAAGTTTGCTGCTTTTCCTCTTGGGTGGAAGTTGCTGCTTTTCCTCTTGGGTACTTCTCAGATACCGGGAGAGTGTTGTTCTGACCACTGAGTACCTGGATTGGTACGAGTAGTATCTCGGGCAGCCCCAAGTGATTCTGGGGCAAGATTGCCATTTCAGCTACAACCTTAGGAGTGCGGAAGCTTGGGCTAACCCTCAGGATGTCACGGGAGACGCTTTGTTTGACTACTGAAATTACCCACGTTCGCTCGAGGTCGTGAAGGCATCGAGCGGTTTGAATTTCACGGAAAGAAGAGAGTCACCACGCCATTTTTATTATGAGCCAAAACTTGAAAAAAGGCTTTTAAACAGGGATCGTTTTTATTATGAGCCAAAACTTAAGAAAGGCTTATGAACAAGGATGGTTTTTATTATGAGCCAAAACTTAAGAAAGGCTTTTGAACATGGATCGTTTTTATTATGAGCCAAAACTTAAGAAAGGCTTTTGAACATAGATTGTTAGGTTCGGAGGTCACGTTATGCCTCGGGAAGAGATAAATTGAGCTCACCCAAATTGCCTCGTATTGACGAGTCTTTCTACCTTTCTCGAAAATTGTGCATGTGTGTGTTTGTGTTTTACTTGAAAATGAGTTTGAATAGCAGTTTTTTGAATTGAAAATGAGTTTGAATGGCGGGTTTTGAAATGAGTCGGGCTTTATAAAACTACCCCTTTTTGATAAAAATGATAGTAAAGGAAAGATTTTGATTTTGATTGGGCATTATAACGTTACCCCTTTTTTGATAAAATGACAGTAAAGGAAATACATTTAAAGTAAATGACAGTAATGAAATTGTTATGGGTATTTTTCAGCATGGTGACATCTTCAGTTGCTCCTACATGTCAAGATGTTACTCCACTGTAAGTGTCGTTTTAATATTTACTTATTTGATTTTTCCTAATATCTTTATTATTATTTTCCAGTGAATAAGAGAGAAGAATACGGGATATTTTTCTAGCACGTTCAACACATCTTCAACGGCAAGGATGACTTGGTCTCACGGACATTGAAGAGGATAAGATTATTCCCGAGATTATAGGAACAACTTTTACCCATTCATACTTACTTATATTTAAGGGGAGATGGAGACGAAAAAACACACGCACTCTCAGATGCACACACTCTACGCACACTCTACTTGTAATTCTCTCCATCATCTTCCACAGTTGTATTCATAATAATCATAGTGAAACTTTTAAGGTTGGAGACCTAACTCCCGGGGTTTTTTCCAAAGAGGTTATCACCTCTAAGGTTTTCCTCGTTAACAAATCGTGGTGTCATTCTTTCTTTTCATGTCTTTGTTCCATTTAGTCGAATTCCACAGTCCCCTCCTTGTTGTTTAATCCACACACTTGTCAAAGTTAAGATTCAACAAAATTGTTTTTTCTACCAAAACAATTTGGCGCCCACCGAGGGGCCTCGTGGTTTATCGGTTATTTGGATCATTTCCTAAGCGAATTCATTATGTCTGCACCTCCCAATGTGTCCGCCGCCGGCAAGAGTCCCGCCGTTGCTCCATCATCAGGAGGTAGAACCAGCTTGTTGCCGCCACCTCCTCAGACCGGACCTCAGCAAACTCGACCTACAAAGACTCCACAAAAGGAAGCCTCCTCTTCCAATGTAGATGCCGACATTCGGAGTATCCTGACCAGGTTGAATCAGAGGTTGGACCAGCAAGACAACCATTCAAAGGTGCTGACCAATTCCATGATTAAGATGCAGAAGGATCAACAGCTCATCGCATCTCGGCTTGACAACATGTCACCACTGCGTGCAAGGAACCTCAACTTCGACAACACCGAAGGATCTACACTTCAGAGTGAATTTATCCCGATGGGTAGTCCGCCTCAAACTCATCAACCGACATCCTTAATGACGTCAGCATCTTTGCCCGGGGACACCCTAATGACGCCACCCTCCGCAGGATTCACCCAGTTCATCCCATTCATTGACAACACCACTGTCACAACTACTACGGACAACTCTGGTTTGCTAAATAATCTTTTCAATAATAATAATTTCAATCGTATTCCTATGGCTGACCCTTTTGCAGGAAACCCACTAGCCAAACAGATGCAGGATCTCAGAGAGCTGATAATGAACGTGCCGGGCATAACTCCTCCAATCCAACCAGTGACTCAGAACTGCTACAATCAATCCCGGTTTGTCCCAGCAATTGCAAATGTTGACATCCCGAAGCGTTTCAATGTACCATCTATGAAGTTGTATGACGGCACCACAGACCCAGAGGAGCATGTTGCTCACTATCAAGAAAAGATGGACATAATCCATATTCCGCTTCAATTCCGGGAGGCCTGCTTATGCAGGGGATTTGGATCGACCTTGGCTGGACCAGCTCTCAAATGGCTGATTAGGCAACCCCTAGGTTCAATTGGTTCATACGCCCAGCTTATCAACATGTTCTATAACCAATTCTCATGCAGTCGACAATTTGAGAAGTTGACAAGTGATCTCTACTGTTAATGTTAGATCATGTGTTGTCATGAATGTCATCCCAAGTGTTGCAAACCAGTGTTGCCACTGGTGTTGCCAAAAGTGTTGCCATTTGGAATTGGCGACACTGAGTTAGTTACTGTATTTTTCACAAATATTAATGGGTAAATTAATGTTTATATAACAGTAGTTAGTCACCTTAAAATGAGCTTAAAATCAGCAATGTAAATGTACCTCAGTGCGTTAATCACGAAGAGAAGAAGAAGTTAACAAATAAACATGTGTTTATTTGTTTAATTGATGACCAAGCCAGGAGATATTTTATTCAGCTATTCTGGGGGAGAACAAGTCAGAGTACAAGGCAATCAAAGCTAAGAGGTACAAGCATGAGAAGCAAGAGAAGACTAGGTCTCCTACAATGAAGGCGAGAAGGCTATTTTGGAGGAAACAAACCCAAGGCCATTGGCTGATCATTTGAGTAGGCTCCAAGACTTTGTGGCCTATAAATAGTGCGGATGGATCTTCATTGAAGATCATCCAATTCGTAAAACGCAAATCTGCACAAGAAAAGTAGAATTCGCTCTCAAGTGTTGCCATTCGGTGTCGGCAACACTTTGTCCAACACTCGAATATTTCATATAGATTTTTATATTTTTGTGAGGTTTTTGAGTGTTTATTTACCGAGAGAATTCGTGTATGTTGTTCCTTATATCGGGGTTCGTTTATCATTAAGGAACAACCTCGACCTTGTATTGAATTCATATTATTAATAGAAAGGTCTTGCCTTTTAGGCACCCATCAAGTTATATATTTATATAACTTGATAAAAATTATATTCTTGTGTATTGCTTTAATTCTTCCGCTGCAAATTATATTTATTTCTATTGATTTGTGCTTTTTCTAGAATTGGTGAATGTGTTGTTGTTAGTGTCATCAACACTAAGAACAACACTGTGAGTTTTATCTCACCTTGTGAGTTTCGTCTCATAAGTTCTTAGCCATAGACAATTTCAATTGGTATCGAGCCTAGCACTTGATATACTAAGTGTTTAGATCCTTTTGTCATGTCTTATGATCCAGCAAACCCTAATCAAAAGAGATTACCGGTTTTAGACGGATCTAATTATGCTTATTGGAAGATTCGCCTACGCTCGCATATCAAATCAATTGATCTTCGGGCTTGGCGATCTATTTTAAATGGTTATTCTGTTCCAATGCTTCCTCCGGATGACGATGGTGACGTACAAGTCAAACCTGAATTCGAGTGGACAATTGAAGAGAATAATCTTGCTAGTTTCAATGAAAAGGCACTGAATGCCATCTATGAATGGGTTGACATGCATATGTTCAAACTCATTCAAAATAGTCCCTCTGCAAAAGATGCTTGGGATACTTTACAAAGATTTTGTGAAGGAGATGGCAGTGTCCGAGAAACAAAGCTTAGAGGTCTCACTAGTAGATTTGAAAGATTAAGAATGGGTGAAAACGAAGACATCTCGTCTTATTTTGAAAAGTTGATTGATATTTCAAATGCTTGTCAAGTATTAGGGGAGCCTTTTACAAATAAACAACTTGTTTCAAAAGCTATTCGTACTCTTCCCGAACGTTTTAATATTAAAGTTTCGGCTATTGAAGAGGCCCATAATCTTTCAACAATGGACATCAACTCCTTAATGAGTATTTTGAAAAACTTTGAGTTGAATCTCAATGAACAAACGGAGGCTTCTAAAGGCAAGAATATTGCCTTAAAAGTCGAATCTTCGGACACATGTGTGGACGATGAAGATGAAGTCTTCGAGGAGTTAGATGAAAATACTAGTGTAGCTTTACTTGCAAAGAGATATAATTCTATGGTTAGAAAATTTAACAAAGTGCGAGGTAAAGGCTAAGGACCAAATGGCCAAAACCTCTAGTTTTGTGCCAAGGAGAAGTCCTCCTCCAAATCAAAAGGATATCCCACCAAGGCGTGCATCCTCGGAAAAGATCCGGTCCGATCCTAAGTACATTGAATCTATTCAATGTCATGCTTGTTCCGGTTGGGGTCACTATGCCAATGAATGTGCTAACACCTTGAGAAAGGCGGGCAAAAACTTGTGGGTATCTCTTAGTGATGGAGAGGAGGAAGGAACGGAGAAAGAAGAACAGACGGAGCAAGTAGTCATGATGGCCACGGTAGAGGAGCTACCTTCGACTGAGAGTGTTACTTCAAGTGTCATTACAGATTTGACAACACTTGACACAACATTGGTGACTTCTTCATAAAGTGTTGCCCCAAGTGTCGTCCAGGAATTGGCAACACTTGGCACAACACTCAGCAGGTATGATTCTTTAAATGATCTTAATTTGCATGGTTCAACTGATTTAAATTCAGAAGAGATTATAGAGGATGATCTTGATAAAGATGATCTTATTTGTGAATTAAAAAACCTCTATAAATCTCTCCTCGTGGAATGGAAAAAGGAGAATAAGATGGTGGTTTTCTTGAAAAAGGAAAATCAGGATCTTAAGAACTCCTTGACTCGGCTAGAAGCTCAACTCAGTAGGAGAGAATTGGATCTTGATAAAATCAAGGCCAAACTCAACCTAGCCGAATCCACCTTCAAAAACTCAACACGAGTTCATCCAAATTGGATGAAATACTCAAATTGAGTAAGCCTCTGAAAGCTGGTCTTGGGTTCCAAGAATCACTTGAAAGTATTACCTCTTCCTTGTTTGATGTTGAAACTAAAAATTGTTTTGTAAAAGAGCGTGTCAAGGAAAAGGGTAGCACTTCTAGTGATTCCTCTGATCAATCCAATGAGTGTGGATACTGTCACAAAGCTGGACATTTAAAACCGCATTGCATTTTCCTACAAAAGAAAATGTCCAGTCTTCAAGTGTCGTCTCAAGTGTCGCCGGTTTCTCGGGGCAACACTTATGGCAACACTGGTGAACAGAAATCCCGATTTTCAAAAAAGGGTTGGTTACCCAAGGAAAACCGAAATGCTATGTTGTTTATACGGCCTTAAGGACTAACATTGCAGAACTTGGTACTTTGATAGTGGTTGTTCACGTCATATGACGGTACAAAATCATTCCTACAGTAGTACCAACCTATTCAAGGAGGCTCAGTGACTTATGGTGGTGGAGGCAAGAGTGAAATAGTTGGTAAAGGAACATCGGATATTGTTGGTTTTCCTCCTTTGAAAAATGTCTTGCACGTAGATGGTTTACTTGCTAATTTAATTAGCATTAGCCAACTATGTGATGACAATTTGGAGGTAAAATTCAATAAAAATACTGTGAAGTGTTTGATAACACTAACTTTTGTGTCATGACTGGAATAAGATCAAGTGATAATTGCTATCTGGTTGGTAATAAATCAGTGTGCAATTTGACAAAACTTGATGATATTAGGTTATGGCATCAAAAGTTAGGTCATTCTCATTATAGGAATCTTGAGAAGATTATCAAACATAATGCCGTCAAAGGTGTTCCTAAACTAGACCTCAAAAACACCGTGATGTGTGGTGACTGTCAAAGGGTAAGCAAACTCGTGTTGCTCACGGTGTTGAACAACACAATGAGCAACACTCAGAACAACACATTGTTTTCGGCTTCTACATATGGACTTGATGGGTCCTATTGAGGTAGAAAGCTTGGGAGGTAAGAAGTATGTTTATGTAATAGTTGATGATTTTTCTAGGTTTACATGGGTGTATTTCTTAAGAGAAAAATCTGAAACTTTTGATAAATTTACTCACTTAGCCTCTAAAATCAAAAACATGTTTTGTTCTCCTATTTTTCGAATAAGATCAGATCATGGTAGAGAATTTGAAAACATCTCCTTTTCTACTTTTTGTAGTAAAAAGGGGATACACCATGAAGTTTTCAGCACCCAAAACACCACAACAAAATGGTGTTGCCGAAAGGAAAAATAGGACTTTAATGGAAATGGCTCGTGTTATGCTAATTGCTAGAAATATTTCTAAAGGTTTTTGGGCCGAAGCATTAAACACGCCTTGTCACACTACAAATAGAGTTTTCTTAAGACCCGGTACAACTATGACACCCTATGAGATTTTAAATGGAAAGAAACCTACGGTTCACTATTTTCATGTGTTTGGGTGTTTGTGTTACATTTTAAATGACCGGGAATACTTAGGAAAACTTGATTCTAAGAGTGACAAAGCCATCTTTCTTGGCTACTCTCAAAACAAGTCATGCTTATCGTGTCTATAATTTGAGGTTAAAAGTAATTCAAGAATCGGTAAATATTGAATTTAACGATTACTTGAGTGCCACAGAGAACCAAATGATGATATACCTCGACTTTACTAGAAGAAGTCGAACAAAGGGTCGGGAACAGAATCCGATTCAGCCATTGCAGCCTACAGATTCAAGTGTTGCTCCAAGTGTCGCCCCGAAATGGCAACACCCGAGGCAACACAGAGAACAGAACAGTGGCTGGAAATTCCGAGAGCAATGACTCGAAGGAGAAGATGGATTGGTGTACCATCAAGGCGGGGAGAGATCCCCACTCGAATTAGAAATTATCATCCCATTACTCAAGTAATTGGTGATGTTAATGAAGGGGTTAGAACAAGGAACAAGGAGCCAGTTGATTACGAGAGATATGGTTAGATATGTGTGTATGTCCTCCACATACTCTCGGGTAAAACACTCTGTTTCGTTTCCTCTGTTGAACCAAAAAATGTGATTGAGGCCTTAAATGATAAATTCTGGATTCAAGCTATGCAAGAAGAGCTTGAACAATTTACCCGTAACGAGGTTTGGTATTTAGTTCCACGTCCTTTAAATACTAACATTATTGGAACTAAATGGATTTACAAAAACAAATCGATGAATTGGGTAATATTGTTCGTAATAAAGCTCGTCTTGTGGCTCAAGGCTATACACAAGTGGAAGGAATCGACTTTGACGAGACCTTTGCACTGTGGCTAGAATTGAGTCAATAAGACTTCTTCTTGCTATAGCCTGTTATCTCAAAATCACATTGCACCAAATGGATGTCAAAGCGGCTTTCTTGAATGGGTACTTAGATAAAGAGATCTATGTTGAGCAACCCAAAGGGTTTGAAGATCCATTCCACCTGACCATGTATACGGACTTGATAAGGCCTTATATGGCTTAAAACAAGCTCCTCGTGCATGGTATGGGCGTCTAACAAGCTTCCTTCTTGAATATGGATTTGTTAGAGGAGAAGCCGATAGGACATTATTTATTCTTAGGGAAAATAAAGAGCTTGTCATTGCTCAAATCTATGTTGATGACATAGTTTATGGTTCCACATCTAAAACATGTTTACAAAATTTTGTGGAAGCTATGACATCTACATTTGAGATGAGCATGATAGGAGAACTTAATTATTTCCTAGGATTGCAGTGAAACAATCGAATGATGGAGTCTTCATCACTCGAGCAAGTATGCTAAGAGTCCGGTGAAAAGATTTGGATTGGAGAGTGCCAAGAGCTCTAAAATACCTATGGGATCATCTCTTAAGGTAACCAAAGATCGGGCAGGGAGGATGTTGACCCAACTCGTATAGATCCATGATAGGTAGTCTTCTTTATCTTACCGCGCAGTCGTCCGATATAATGTTCGGCGTAGGTGTTTGTGCTAGATATCAATCGCTCCTAAAATTTCTCACCTAAATGCCGTCAAGAAAATCATCAAGTATGTGTCCTGGGACAAGTGAATTGGGAATCTGGTTCACTAAAGACACTAATACCAACTTAGTTGGTTTTAGTGACTCGATCAAGGTGGGATATAGATGACAGAAAGAGTACTAGTGGGGGTTGTTTTTCTTGGGTAATAATCTAGTGTCATGGTACGCCGCAAGCAAAACCGTGTTTCTCTCTCTCGACCGCCGAATCGAATATGTGGCGCAGGAGTTGTTGTTCACAACTAATATGGTTAAAACACATGCTTGATGACTATGGTCTTGATAGTAATATCTTGACCATGTATTGTGACAACTCGAGTGCTATAAATATCTCCAAAAACCCCGTACAACACTCACGCACTAAGCACATTGATATCCGCCATCATTTTTTAAGAGATTTAGTAGAAAAGGAATTGATCCAAATAGAGCATATTGATACAAAACATCAACTTGCCGATATTTTGACCAAAGCCTTGGACCATGAGAGATTTTCAAGTTTGAAAAATCTCTTGGTCTATGTTTTCTATAAATCTGTTAGTGTTGCCGTCAGTGTTACCAACACTCTCAAGAACACTTTGTATGAGTTGTATATTATCTTTAAAAAAAAAAAAAAAAAAAAAAAAAAAAAAATTATAGCTAGTTTAATCCCAAATGGGGGCATTTATCGACCTTTTTGTTCTAGTATGTGTACATTCTAAAGGTTAACATTTTTTTTATAAAATACCCCTTTGTGCTAAAAAGTGACAAAGTCACTCATATTGTTGTTGATATTTAAAAAAAAAAAAAAAAAAGGGCAAAGCTTGTGAAAATTCCCAAAGGGAATATAATGTAGTGTTTTATACTAAGTATTAGGGACATGGAGCTCGCTACTACAGTGTACCCTACTTGAAAGGTATAAAACTTACTAATTGTAGCTTTACACTTTAATAAAAAACTCGGGGCACGGAGCTCGCTACTACGATGCTTCCTTGTAAATAAATAAAGTGTAAAGTGTGCTTAAAAATTGCCTAAGAAAGTATAGTTATATATGTTAAAAAATATCAAGGGGATTTTATTTAAAAATGTTGCCTTGTGTGTCACGCAACATTGCTAGTAACACATTAGTAGATGCTACATTAATTTTTTTATTTTCTTATTTTTGTTTTTGTTAATTAAATTTTAAATCTCCAAAAGTCTATTTGCTTATATTTAGAGTTTGTGAAATTTAAAAGGTTTTTAGCAAAAATTTTTATTTTTGTCAATCTAAGTGTAATTTTGTAATATCTATTTTTTAAAATTCATCTCTTTGAATTTTGAAAAACACAATTTTATGGATATTACTAAAATTATGTTTAGTTATTATTAAAAATTATAAAAATTAAAAAAAAAAAAAAAAAGGGGATTTTTTTAAAAAAAATGTCGGATAACACTTGAGTTTGTTGGGATTTTTAGAGATAATTGGAGGATTAATTAATTTGACCTTGTCAAATCAATTAACTCCCTCCACTATTCACTCATTAAAACCCACTCCTAAACCCTCTCTCTCTCACCGTGCTCTCTCTCTCTCTAGGCGGAAAGAAGAAACCCTTCCCCTGCTCCTTCTTCGTCGTTCTTCAATCCTCCATGGCAAGCACCAAAAATTCACCCCAAATTTCATCACCCATGGAAATTTCGCCTCTAGCTCCCTCTAGTGTTGCCTCAAATGTCGCCGTTCCAATGGAGATATCCCCGCGACACTTTCGGCCACACCCTCAACCTCCCCCCCATTAGACATTGTTGTCTATGATCCTTCCAAAATTCCCATTCCTATTAATCTTCCGTAGCTACCCCTCCATAGAGCTCACCTTCGCCCCTCAAAAGAAGACCAAGAAGAGAAAGGCGGTTGATGCCTCTTCATCTTTTAGGGGTGGAGTGCGTAGACAATCCGAGAGGATCAAAACCTTGTTCGAGTCCAAGATTCCTTCCAACACGGCCGATGATCCAAGAATGTGGAGGATAGCTCGAGTTCTTCTCTCAACATTTCGTCCGAGGAAGGTTCTGACCCGCCTTTAAAGAGACAAAGGAGCCCTCATCATCTTCTCGATGAGGATGAAGAAGCTTGGTTGGAAGATGAGGAAACTCTTGCCGAAGCCCACCCAAAATGAAGAAGAAACAGAAAATTTCATCAAGTGTCGCCCCCAAGTGTTGCCGATGAAATGGCAACACCCGAAGCAACACCCGCCGCCAAGACCAAAGCACAATCGAGTTCTCCTTCGTATTCTCCTATTTCCTGGCCCGAGGCACACTCTCCTAATCCCTCTCAGATACAAAGTCGATTATGAGTCCTTTGGATTTTATGAACGTCCTTTTCTTTCGGATGAATTTTATGGCGAAACAAATTTAGACAAGTTTGTTGAAGATTCCGAGAAGAAAATTCTGAATGAAAAGAATATGTATGTGACTCAATTCAAGGAGTTAGGTGTGTATCGCTTTTTGGAGGATAGGATGTTTTTGCCTACGGTGACTAAAGTGTCATCGTACATTGAAAGTGTGGTTAGGAATTTCTATGCTCATCTTAGGGATAATATTGATGATAGGAATACCCCTCATTATGGAAAGATTTTTGTTAGGGGCAATATCTATGATTTTAATCCCTTGATCATCAACAAGGCATTCGGCCTCCCTAATGTCGAAGATGAGAGTTTGGAATATGATCCTAATGCCTTAGCCACCTTTTTAACTGGAGGGAGAATCACCATTTGGTCTGATCACTTTAGGTCTACCCATCTCACTTCTTTGTTTAGCGTGAGCTCCACAAAATTTGTATAACAAATTGGCTTCCTACGGCAAACGAGAACACGGTCACTTTTGAGCAAGCTAATTTGTTGTACAAACTAGGCAAGAAACAAAGAGTTAACTTTGGGAGACTTGTATTTGCTCACCTTGCTGCATGGGCTAAGAAGAAAAAGACTTCCTCCTTCATATTTCCTTCCCTTATTTTCCAAGTCCTCATGTTCCAAAACCTTAAGCCTTGGAATGGTGATAATATCTCTGAAAAGCCTGTTTATTACAGAATTACCAAACACTTTACTGAAGGTGATAGGCACAGGGATTTACCTTGGGTTTTGGTTACAAATGCTCCTCCTGTTACTGCCCCTGCTACCAGTGTCGCCCCAAGTGTCGCTCCTGAAACTGGCAACACTTCTGGCAACACTGCTCCTGTTATGGTTGATGCTGCGATGATTCTTAATTTTTTCAATGGTCAAGTGAAGCACATTGACTCGCAATTCAGGGATGGTTGGATATGCGCACTGACATGATGAAAATGGTGGATTTGATTTCTTCCAAAATAGGGGGAGATAAGCCACCAAGGCGTGATGATGATGATGGAGCTGGGAATGGTGCTGGGCCAAGTGGGACAGCAGAGGGAGGTGAAGGAGCTGGAAATGCAGTTTAAAGATGGTTGGTTTGAATGGTGGTTGATTTTGGTGGTTTGGAACAAAAACAATTTTATTTGTTTTGGTTTGTAATGCTTAAACAAATTTTTTTTCTGTTTTTTTTTCTTTGTTTCAGCTGGAATTTTCTTCAAAAGATGATGGATGGTTTTTGTTAAATGGTTGGTTGGTTGTTTAGAATTTAATAGTTAGTTTATTTAATTATTAAATTTCGTATTAAGGGGGAGATTTTTGTAAAGATTTTGATACTTCATTTGCTTAATGGTTGATGTTTTGGATTGAAAAATATTTCAAAACATTGCCTGAAGGTTGATGTTGCCTCTATCAAAATCTCGTGGCATTTTTTTGTGGTTTTAGTTAAGTTTGACTAACTGTTTTTGAAAAGATCATCACATTGGTATTTTGTGAAGAAATCAAGAACTATGGGGAGATTGTTAATGTTAGATCATGTGTTGTCATGAATGTCATCCCCAAGTGTTGCAAACCAATGTTGCCGCACGGGTGTTGCCAAAAGTGTTGCCATTTGGAATTGGCGACACCGAGTTAGTTACTGTATTTTTCACAAATATTAATGGGTAAATTAATGTTTATATAACGGTAGTTAGTCACCTTAAAATGAGCTTAAAATCAGCAACGAAATGCCCTGTGCGTTAATCACGAAGAGAAGAAGAAGTTAACAAATAAACATGTGTTTATTTGTTTAATTGATGACCAAGCCAGAGATATTTTATTCAGCTATTCCGGGGGAGAACAAGTCGAGTACAAGGCAATCAAAGCTAAGAGGTACAAGCATGAGAAGCAAGAGAAGACTAGGTCTCCTACAATGAAGGCGAGAAGGCTATTTTGGAGGAAACAAACCCAAGGCCGTTAGCCGATCATTTGAGTAGGCTCCAAGACTTTGTGGCCTATAAATAGTGCAAGTGGATCTTCATTGAAGATCATCCAATTCGTAAAACGCAAATCCGCACAAGAAAAGTAGAATTCTGCTCTCAAGTGTTGCCATTCAGTGTCGGCAACACTTTGTCCAACACTCGAATATTTCATATAGATTTTTATATTTTTGTGAGGTTTTTGAGTGTTTATTTACTGAGAGAATTCGTGTATGTTGTTCCTTATATCAGGGTTCGTTTATCATTAAGGAACAACCTCGACCTTGTATTGAATTCATATTATTAATAGAAAGGTCTTGCCTTTTAGGCACCCATCAAGTTATATATTTATATAACTTGATAAAAATTATATTCTTGTGTATTGCTTTAATTCTTCCGCTGCAAATTATATTTATTTCTATTGATTTGTGCTTTTTCTAGAATTGGTGAATGTGTTGTTGTTAGTGTCATCAACACTAAGAACAACACCTGTGAGTTTTATCTCACCTTGTGAGTTTCGTCTCATAAGTTCTTAGCCATAGACAATTTCATCTACAATGTGATCCAGCAGCCTAATGAAACTCTGAAGGATTATGTCCACCGGTTCAATAAGGAAGTGCTAGAAATTCCCAATCTTGACATGTCGACAGCCACATAAGCATTCAAAATGGGACTAAAGAAAGATTCACAGTACTATCAAGATTTGGTGATGACTCCTTGTAAGCGGTTGGAAGAAGTCAGGAGCAGGGCAGTGAGATTCATAAGACTGGAGGAAGATGAGCTGCGAAGATCGAAGTCCTCATCTAAGTTGTCGACATATGACAACCCTGACAGAAAGACTGAATCGTCCCATCGCAGGAACAACCGTTCCAATCCTTATCCGAGAATTGATACTAGCAAAATTAATTCAATAGATGGTGAGGATGAAGATAGCGATAATGTGCCTAACATTTCTGATTATTGTTTTTCTGTTGACTTTTCAGGTGTACTCTGTGCAATGGGCAACCTTGGGGACAAAGCCAGATGGCCAAAGAAGACGGATAAGACCACGGGGTGGCGTGACAAATCAAAATGGTGCGCTTACCATGAAGACTTTGGACATGTTATTGAAGATTGCATCGCACTAAGAAAAGAGATCAGTTACTTGCTCTCGAAGGGACATCTTAAGGAGTTGCTGGGATCCAGAAAGAAGAAGGCTGAAAGTGCGGAAGCTCCTCATGAAGCCGAAAGACCAGTTTCTCCCCCAGCATCAACAAAGGTGATCAATTTCATTAGTGGAGGTTCAGAAATATGTGGCACATCCTATTCTGCCGCAAAACGACATGCTAAGGAGTCAAAAGAGGAGAAGCCAGAAAGACAGCCCAGGATGTTGACACCCTGCCAGGATCCAATCACCTTTGATGAGAGTGATCGAGATAACTTGCTGGAACCCCATCACGATGGTCTAGTTATTTCCTTGCAGATCGCCAACTGTACAATCCGGCGCATCCTGGTTGATGGGGGTAGCTCTGTCAATCTCATTATGTTGGGTACTCTTAAGGAAATGAACATCCCAGAATCGGAGATCATCAAGAAATCCTCAGTATTGGTAGGCTTCAGTGGTGAAGTCAAAGAAATGGTGGGGGAGATAAAGCTTCCAATATACTCAAAGGGCCTCAACACCATGGAACGGTTCTGTGTAATTGATTGTGCAACATCCTACAATGTCATCCTTGGAAGACCGTGGATTCATGGAATGAAGGCTGTACCCTCCACTTACCATCAGTGTGTGAAGTTTCCAACACCTTGGGGTGTCGCTAAGATATACAGTGATCTATTGGCCAAGGAATGTTATAAAACTTCAATGAAGGCGTCAACATCTCTAAAACAAGCATAGCAATTATAGAGGAAAGTACGTGAAGTCCTGGAAGCTAGGGAGGATGATGTGAAGGAAGTATTGCTAGACCCTTCCAACCCGGACATCAAGGTACTTATTGGCAGTGACATCCCATCAGATATAGAAGAGAAGCTTGTGGACCTATTAAGAAGCAGAGTAAGGAGTTTTGCTTGGAGACATGATGACATGACAGGCATCAGCAAAGATGTCATCACTCACAAACTTAACATAGATCCTAGTTTTAAACCAGTGCACCAGAAACGTAGGAAGTTTGCAGAAACAAGAAACCAGATCATCAAGGAAGAAGTAGAGCGCTTACTCAAAGCCAACATGATACGAGAGGTAGATTATCCAAGATGGTTAGCGAACGTGGTTGTGGTTGAGAAGAAGAATGGGAAATGGCGAGTCTGTGTTGACTTCACCGACTTGAATAAAGCCTGTCCAAAAGATCCTTTCCCTTTGCCACACATAGATTCGTTAGTTGATGCCACCTCCGGACATGAGCTCCTCACATTCATGGACGCATCCTCAGGATTTCAACAAATCCAGATGGAACCA
This sequence comes from Adenophora triphylla var. japonica, assembly GCA_022495995.1. Taxonomy (NCBI): domain Eukaryota; kingdom Viridiplantae; phylum Streptophyta; class Magnoliopsida; order Asterales; family Campanulaceae; genus Adenophora; species Adenophora triphylla. The sequence goes on from JAFEMH010003688.1 coordinate 118,764, forward strand.
TCTGACCAAGAGGACACCGCCTTCATAACGCCCACAGGTATTTATTGTTATATTGCTATGCCTTTTGGACTAAAAAATGCAGGTGCAACATATCAGAGGCTCGTCAACAAAATGTTCAAAGATCAGATTGGGGACACAATGGAAGTATATATTGACGACATGGTAGTAAAATCCAAGAAAGCCGAAGATCACATAAGCAACCTATCTCAAGCCTTTGATATCTTGGATTGTTTCAATATGAAACTTAATCCAGCTAAATGCAACTTTGGAATGAAGGCAGGGAAGTTTTTGGGTTATATGGTTACTAAAAGAGGCATTGAAGCTGCCCCAGAACAGATACGTGCTATTATCAACCTGTCGTCACCTCAATCTGTCAAGGACGTCCAAAGATTGACGGGAAAGATTGCTGCACTCACCAGGTTCATTTCAAAATCCTCGGATCGATGCAAACCTTTCTATGATATCCTAAGGAAGAACAAGAAGTTCCAGTGGGAGAACCAACATGAAGAAGCCTTTCAGGAGCTCAAAACTTACCTGTCGACACCTCCATTATTGGCCAAACCTCAGGAGGAGGAACATCTTTACATCTACCTAGCAGTATCAGAAGGCGCTGTAAGTGCAGTCTTGGTGACAGAACGAGATGGTAGTCAGCAACCCATCTACTATATAAGTAAGACACTTTTAGATGCGGAGACCAGGTATTCTCATTTACAGAAGTTAATTTTAGCTTTGATAACTGCTTCTATTAAATTAAGGCACTATTTTGAAACACATACTATAATTGTACGCACTAACTATCCTATTAAGAATGTTATGAGAAAACCAGAGATGTCAGGTCGAATGGCGAAGTGGTCTGTACAATTAAGCACATACGACATTAAATATGAGCCCAGAACAGCAATAAAATCTCAAGCCCTAGCTGATTTTGTGGCTGATTTTAGTCCAACCATGCAACAAGAGGTGGAATTGGAGGTACATCAACTTCAAGATGATGACATCCTGAAAATCTGGACTCTCTACACAGATGGTGCTTCTAACATGAGAGGTACAGGTCTTGGAGTTGTACTAAAATCGCCACAAGGGGACATAATACCACAATCCATCAGTTGCAGTTTCAAGGCCACTAATAATGAAGAAGAATATGAGGCATTAATTGCAGGTTTAACAACAGCCCAGGACCTAGATGTCAAGCATATCCGGGTGTTTATGGATTCTTTGCTAATTGTTAACTATTACAACGGATCCTACATAGCGAAAAATGCAAAGATGACGACATATTTGGAAATCGTAAAAATTCTTGCGGCCAAATTCAAATCATTTGCCTTGGAACAAATTCCACGAGAATAAAATTCTCAAGCGTATGCTCGGCAAACTTAGGTTCGGCCTTCAAAAGCATTTCACAGACAAGTATCCCAATTGTGCATTTGACATCCCAGCAATTGATCATCTTGAGCTGTTCGTTCTAGATGTTGACGTACCTTCCTCTCCAGCAGCAACCTCTTGGACAGCTCTTATTATCAAGTATCTCTTAGATGATACGATCCCAGCCGAGGAGAAAAATTCTAGAGCCTTCAGGGTAAGAGTATCTAAGTATTTACTTATTGATAACCTTTTGTTTAGAAAATCTGCTGCAGGTCACTACTTAAGATGTCTAGAAGCAGACCGAGCCCATCAGGTTCTCAAGGAGCTGCATGAAGGACAATGTGGAAATCATACCGGGGGCAGAAGTCTGCATACCAAGGCTCTTAGAATGGGCTATTTTTGGCCCACAATGAGAAGAGACGCCGCTGACTACGCAAAGAAATGTGACTCCTGTCAACGACATGGGGACATCCTGCACCAGCCAGCTGAACTACTACATCCTATCCTGTCGCCATGGCCATTTATGGTTTGGGGAATGGACATCGTAGGAAAATTACCCAGGGCACCAGGAGGAAGAGTATTTCTACTAGCTATGACAGACTACTTTTCTAAATGGGTAGAAGCTGAGGCGTACGTACAAGTTCGTGACAGAGAAGTTATATCTTTTATCAAAAGAAATATATTCAGCCGATTTGGGATACCTTCAGAGATAATTTGTGACAACGGCTCCCAATTCATTAGTAAGAAAACCCAAGATTTCTTGACATCTTGGGGAGTCAAGATGGTGACATCTTCACCTGTTCACCCTCAAGCCAATGGACAGGCAGAATCTAGCAACAAAATAATCATAAGCAACTTTACCGTAGACGAACTAAGGGACATGGCCAAAGTTCGGATGCCAGCATATCAACAAAGGGTAGCCAGATCTTACAACAAAAACGTAAGGATTAGAAGATTTCAAGTAGGAGACATAGTCCTACGAAAGGCATTCCAAAATACAAAGGAGCTCAATGCAGGCAAGCTCGCCCCAAAATGGGAAGGACCCTACCTAATAGATGCACAAGCCGGGAAAGGAGCATATCGCCTGGCAACCTTGGATGGCCAAATGATACCACGAAGTTGGAACGCCATTCACCTTAAAAGGTATTACATCTAAACGAAACTCCCCTTAAACTCATCTCTTCCCAGGTATGGATAATCTTTTATTTATTTGTAACCTTTCATTTTCCTATGTACTTTTTTTTTACTTCACTGCAAATCAAGATGTCACTAAAGCACCTTGTGGAGAGGCATCAACATTAGTTGATGTCCGTTTTTAACATGTTTCTGTCTTATGAGGTGTTGACATACATAAATGGGGACATGTCGAAAGTACGCAAATTCAGAAGAACAACGAATTCTCCTCCGTCAGAGACTGGCCATCTCTTCTCAAGTAAAGGTACACAATCCCTTCTAAGGTTTAAAGAGTTAATTACCTCTTTCTTAAGATGTTAGGTTACCACACCTTCGCCTGGAGCGCAAGTTATCTCTTTAATTGAGGTGTGGGGTGGGCCTATATGGGTGGACTCATATAGCTTACCCATTCCCACTCAGTTAAATGATTGATCTCATGTTTTATTCTTATGGTTGTGACATATACGTGTCATCTTAAGTGTCTACAGCTTTGACATACTATCATGTCACCTTACGAGCATAACAAATAACCATACAAAGAAAAATTTCATCCAAAAGAAAACAAGCCTTGACATGCTTGAAAATTACTAAACCATAACTAAATTAAAGTTACCATAAGAACATCCAAACTACCAAAGTTAAAATGCAAAAGTGTTGGACCAACCCAACACATAAAAGAAATTGTCTTTGGTCCTTATGGACCTATTACAAAACCAAACAAAAATTAAAATTGTCTTTAGGGATTCCACCCCAGTAATACCATCAAAAAACCAGAACAAAGTTATTTTACCTTTTTTCAGGTGGCATCCGCCGCAGGTGTTGCTTTGGGGGTAACTTCTCTAACTTCTGCTGCATCCTTTACAATCGCTTCATATGGGCTTGATGACACCTCACCCTCATCTATTGGCTCACCTGTCAGCTTGGAGAAATAGGCATATTCCTTGTTGATATCCCAATTATGGGCCTTCCCTTCCTGGAACTCCTTCATCATCTTGATCTTACATTGGGAAACGGTTTTAGCAGCAACCAATTTGCAAGAACTTTTCACTTCTGCAATCTCCTTAAGATGATCCTCCTCACTTTTGCCAAATTGTTCAATAAATCCTTAACCGTCTGCTCCTGCTCTTCCAACGACTTAACTTGTTGCTCCAAGGTCTTTTCATGCCCTTTCACCTTGCTCTCTAACATTATCTTCTCTTTCTTAACCAAAGCAATATCAGCCTTAGATTTCTTCTTCAACATCTCCATTTCTTTTACCAGATCTTCCAAATACCCTACAGCCTGTAAAATAATATACTTGACATCAAAAGATATTATAAAAAACTTTGGAAATAGTCTATACCCAGTTAGTATCATCTTACCCCAGTTGCAAAACTCATGCATTTCTTTTTTAATTCTCCCACTGGCATTCCTTCAAAAGTATCTCCAACATCAACCACCTCCTCTTGAATAGCTTTTCTCTTTCTCACCCTAGAGCTAATACCTGTGCTCTCATCTAAAATAAGGATCTTCTTAGGAACAGGCGGAGGTTTCATATCAATCTTAAGAGCGGGCTCATCAAACATGGCCTCAATGTCATCAAGATCAAAGTCCGATCCTGAAACAACTGGTTTGGAGACTGCATTGACATGTGAATATTGTCAAGAAGTGTAATGCATCAAATTGATAAAACTATAGTGAAAAGACAACATGCTTACCTGTAGACATAATGACAGAAGTTGACACTTTCTGATCTTCCGGAACAACCAGAGGTGATTCCAGTAGTCCCCTAGGAGATCTCTTGTCCAAGGGAAGCTTGAAAAATTCGTCAATTTTGGCCAAGGTGTCCTCAGCCGGTGGAAGTAGTTCTCCCCTCAATATCAAAAGAGGTAAGAACAATTACGATTTCGCTTGTTTCAAGAACAGGAAGTCAAAAAGTTAGGAATTCAAGTACCTCCCTTGTTCCATTTGCTTGATATCTCATTCCCTTCTCCAATGGATGCCCTATCAACAAAGAAAAACCTATTTTTCCATCCCCTATCACTAGAAGACGTGGTGCTCATTAAGGAGTTCCTACCTGACCTTTTCTTAAAAAGATACCTTTTTGAACCGAAAGGTTGGAGATCGTACGAATAGGCTATCTCATGAAGCCCTAGATTTAACCCATTTTCCCTGTTCACTTTGATAATAAAAGCAAAAACTCTCCAAGCCATGGGCATCAGTTGAGGATAGGCAAGATGGGTCTTTTGAAAAAACTCTGAAACCAACGATGGGAAGGGGTAACTAAACCCTAGAAGAAAAGGATACTCAAGAAAGCAATTCCATTTGGCGGAAACAAAGTCAGACCTAAGGTTTACAGAGAAAGGGTGAAAAATCGCACCTTTGGGGAAGTAACATTTTTGTTTTAGTGATTCTATTTGAGTATCACTAAACAAACAAGTCTCCTCATCCGGTTTCGCAAGGAGATTTTCACAAACAAAATCGATAAGACTGATCCCTATGGGACCTTGTGGGGATGGGGCACTCTTAGTTTTGGACGAACTCCACCTAGTTCTACCCATGGTTGACAGACGAAAAAGAGAAGTAAACAATGGATGAAAATAAGAAACGGAGAAATTTTTACCTTGAAGAAGAACAGCGCCGTAGCAAGCAGGGGTGAAAAGGAAGGTTTGAGAAGCTTATTAAGCCTTCCAAGCGGTTATTTCAATTAAAAAAGAACTCTTTTTCCAAAAAAATCACTTTTTCCTAAGCATTACTCCCCAACCGTCCATTGTCTCCACGTTTCACAAATACCCGTCCCATCATGCAAGCTGGCAGTTGAGCATTTATTGGGAGAAAAACATTTGCCTCTTCAATTGACAAGATAGCCAAATGTTTTTGGGGACAAATTGTTGTGGGTATTTTTCAGCATGGTGACATCTTCAGTTGCTCCTACATGTCAAGATGTTACTCCACTGTAAGTGTCATTTTAATATTTACTTATTTGATTTTTCCTAATATCTTTATTATTATTTTCCAGTGAATAAGAGAGAAGAATACGGGATATTTTTCTAGCACGTTCAACACATCTTCAACGGCAAGGATGACTTGGTCTCACGGACATTGAAGAGGATTAGATTATTCCCGAGATTATAGGAACAACATTTACCCATTCATACTTACTTATATTTAAGGGGAGATGGAGACGAAAAAACACACGCACTCTCAGATGCACACACTCTACGCACACTCTACTTGTAATTCTCTCCATCATCTTTCACAGTTGTATTCATAATAATCATAGTGAAACTTTTAAGGTTGGAGACCTAACTCCCGGGGTTTTTTCCAAAGAGGTTATCACCTCTAAGGTTTTCCTCGTTAACAAATCGTGGTGTCATTCTTTCTTTTCATGTCTTTGTTCCATTTAGTCGAATTCCACATTCCCCTCCTTGTTGTTTAATCCACACACTTGTCAAAGTTAAGATTCAACAAAATTGTTTTTTCTACCAAAACAGAAATGACGATCAACAAACCAATTTCTTGTCTTGGATGTTAAAAGTAAATACGATCAACAAACCAAATGGTTTGGACGGTACAAGATAGTATTGAAATGATGGTATCAACAAATAAAATGATTCAGACTGTAAAAGATGTGATCAATGAATCAAACGATTCGGACGGTAAAAAGCGTTATTTAAATGACAATAACAACAAATCAAATTATTCGGACGGTAAAAGATGTGATCAACGAATCAAACGATTTGAACGATAAAAAGCGTTACTTAAATGGCAATATCAACGAATCAAACGATTCGGATGGTAAAAGTGACGTTCAACGAATCCAACGATTCGGACGGTAAGTGACATAATTAAGATAAAGTGATAAACAACGGGTCAAGATCTCCATTTTAACTCTAAATCACTCTTTTCGAAAGAGAAAAGTGATAGAGAGAGGATCATTTCTTAACCCGTAGACAATGTAGTATCTACATTTTGAAGAGTTTGATCAGAGCAGAAATAGCAAAAAAGGCGTAAAAAGGGGAGAAAAGTTTAGATTGAGAAGGAGAGTTTACCAATGGCTAGGTTTTGACTCTATCTCCCGAGGGATCATATATCGGATATGAAAAGTGTTTAAAAAGTGTTTGGATTGTGTTTTGTTTGGGAAAAATGATGTTTTCGCGCAAATCGAGACGTTTCTGGGGCTTTTGAGGGAGTTTGGGACATTGGAATTGAGGTAGGAAGGGAGGAGGGTTAAAATTTCTTCACCGTTTACTGAATGACTGAGGTTGTATTTATAGGCAGTAAAATTGCAAAACAGGCCGTCCGGCCTTTCCATCAATTTGAGGGTATTTTGGGCATTTGAAATTATTGATGTGACTGGTTAGCAACGTGCTGATTAAACAAGTAAAACAGGCCAGCCGGCCAGTTCTTCAGTTCGGGGTATTTTCGTCTTTTTTGTTTTTGAAGTGATTGATTTGACCTTAGGCTTGTGAATGTGTGACACATGGTATGCTTAGTCACCAAGTAAGGGCATTTTGGTCCTTTTGGCTGTATTTTGACTGTTTTTTAAATAACTGTCTGAATAAATATCGAAAACAGTCCCGAAAAGTCCCAAAAAATGCATATTTTTGGAAAAGTGATATTTTTCACGTGTTCGAACGTGATTTTAATACACTTTAATTTTAAATGATCAGGGCAGTCCTGGAAAGTCTCGTTAACTTGGAAAGTGCGAGTTAACAGATTCTAACGATCCAGATTTGGGTACTTATAGTAGCCCCTCGGCAACGTTACTTACGGAGGAAGTAGGGTCGTTGAAAAAGATAAGGATCCCAAATCTGGGAAATGCCTTATGTGACCTGCATAGTCAAATGGCTGGACCCTAAAGCAAGGATTCCTACGTATCCACGGGGGAATCAAACCGATCGAAGTTCTCGTCTGTTGAGTATAAGAGACTTAATTGACTGACTTTAGGTAATGAGACCTCACGCTGGAGATCTAACGGAGTGATAGGAACGGTTGTGTTAAACAGATGTTATGACAACACGGTCTAAGTCCGAACAGGAGATTGAAGTTCTAAGGACGTAGTTAGAAATGGAATTTAACCTCGGGAGAGGAAGGTATATTGTTGGGGAAAAGCATCCAAAGTTCTAACGAAAGCGGTTAGAGATGGAGGAAAACGTTTGACGTTCTAACGAAAGCGGTTAGAAACAGAAGAGATGATTGACGTTCTAACAAAGAAGTTAGAAATGGAAGAGATGATTAACGTTCTAATAAAGCAGTTAGAAACAGAAGCGATGATTGATGTTCTAACAAAGCAGTTAGAGACGGAAGAGATGATTGACGTTCTAACAAAGCAATTAGAAACGGAAGAGATGATTGCACTCTTGTTAAAAGGACGGGCTTATGATTCTGTTGGGGAGAAGTGTTCGGGCTTACAATGACGGTCGAAAGTTAACCTCGGGAGAGGGAACGTTAGCGATATATAATGGGAAATTTAACCTCAAGAGAGGGTACGTTAGCAAAATCTAACGGGAAATTTAACCTCGGGAGAGGGTGTGTTAGCAAAATCTAACGAGAAATTTAACCTTGGGAGAGGGTGCGTTAGCGAAAATTAACGAGAAATTTAACCTCGGGAGAGGGTATGTTAGCGAAATCTAACAGAAAATTTAACCTCGGGAGAGGGTGCGCTAGCGAAATCTAACAGGAAATTTAACCTCGGGAGAGGATAGATATGTTAGCAAAATCTAGCGGGAAATTTAACATCGGGAGAGGGTAAGTTAGCGAAATCTAACGGGAAATTTAACCTCGGGAGAGGGACGTTAGCGAAATCTAACGGGAAATTTAACCTCGGGAAAGGGGACGTTAGCGAAATCTAACGGGAAACTTAACCTCGGGAGAGGGTACGTTAGAACAAGAAAATTATAGGAGCATTTGAGCAAAAAGCATAAAATCTGAAAAGATGAGGGGCTGAATGGTCATTTGGCAAAAAATGGCCCATCTGGCCTTTCCTTCAATTTGGGCTGATTTAAGTCCGTCGTCGGACAGGAAGAAAGAAAGAGAAAATTTGGGAGTTTTGGCCGATAGAGAAGAGAGAAAAGAGAGAAAAATCTTGCCATTTTCTCGATTCTTTGCCGAAACTTTAAGAGATTAATGCTATGGAATGGAGATAAGGACGACGGGGTCGCCATAGGAGAACCGACAACGAGAGGAAGAAGCTCAAGAGGAAGGTGCGAGCGACCGAGCTTCCTTTTGATCCATCCGAGTTTTACAAGGCTCGGGATAACCACAAATCCAAGGCGGGGATCGAAAGAAGGGTAAGCCTTCTTGAATTTCTTTGAATGTTTTCAAGTTTTGCATTTTGAATTTTGAATTGATTTTGTAAGATTTAGGGTTCTTGTTGCCCGATTTGGGGCTTTTGATCTTGTTATGCTTGGTTGTTGAAATTGATTGTTGTTTGATGCAATTGAGGGTATGGGTAGACAATGTAGAAAATTTGGTAAAGAAATTCCATGCCTAGCTATGTTTTCCAAATTTAAAGTGTGTTAATTTGGGGCGGAGATTTTGAAATGATATCGAAATAAATTTCGAATTCAGATGAAAAAAATTGAAATGATTCCGAACTGAGACAGAAATTTTTGAAATGATTTCGAACTGACACGAAAGATTTTTGAATAATTCGAACTGACTCGGAAATTTTTGAAATGATTCCGAACTGACACGGGTTTTTTTTTTGAAATTTGAACTGTAAATACCCCGAATTGGGATAGGAATATTTTTAGGAAATGGTTGGATTATATCTTTGTGATGACATAATTATGTGATTTTGTTTCATGGCATGTACATTTTGCATACGTTATTTGGGTATTAACATACCTTTGTTGTGTCTAACCTGCAGGGGAGAGGCCCGATAGACTTGTCCACTACCAAGAGTAGGGGGAACGTCGAGGCAGTGAGCAGGTTGTAGGGAATGCTCCCAGACGTGGGTCGGGGTGAAGAGAGAAGTCCTCGACATATGGTAGTAGATTCCGGTCTGGGGGGCTTCATTTGTGCAGTGGTTGTAGTAGCGTTGACGCAGAGGGTCAAACTTGTTCGCGTGGCCTTGAGTGAGCATTGGTGGGATACGCCCCCACACTTTTCATTTCAGGTGGGGGGAGGCAACGATTACCACTGATTTCGCAGCCATCACCGGGTTGTCCATCTGGGGTAATCCCATAGAGTGGTTTGAGGAGTTCACTACAGAGCATCTCACGAATCTGCTGGGCTTCGATATCATGGATGCCAAGGGTACTGGCATTCTGTACGGTCAGATGGAGGGACACCTTAGAAGGGGTATTGATGCGTATTTGGCTTGTTCTGAGAGGATGACAGCCGATCGATTGGCTCGGGCATTCTTATGGTTTGCTCTGTCAGCAACCATTTTTCCCAATGCTAATACGAAGTGTCGGTTTGCCTTGCTTAGCTCTTTGACTAACTTGGAGGTGGTGAGAGGATTCGCTTGGGGAGAAGCTAGCTAGGTCGAGCTCTATTTTGCCTTGGATAAATACTCTCGGGGGGAAGAGAATTCCCTCTGCTGCTTCCAATTTGCTTTGGAAGTGAGTCTTCTTTTTCTCTTCCTTGTCTCGTTTCTTCACTTGTATGTATCTGTTTGTAGTTCACACTCTTTCCTGTCTTCTTTTCAGGTGTGGTTCTTTGAAGTGTTCCGTCCACAGTGGTGGGGTATTAAGGAGGAGTACGATCTCCTGTTTCCTGCTATGCTGACCTGGCAGAAGGAGGCCAGGAAACTGGGGAGGATGAGGGATAGCACCAGGTTTACTTATGAGGAGGTGTCCAAGGCTTTGGAGCAGGACTTCTCGCCCAAGGTGAACCTGACTTGGTGGGACCGATGCTATCAAGTGGTTATTGATGTTGCCAAGGAGGTGAGGAGCCAGAGGAAGCTTCTGGTGGGGCTTCATTGTGACATCATTTATTTGGGCGAGAGGGTGACTCGCCATTACGCTCCGAAATCGGATCCCATATTTCCTAGGGATCCTCCTGTCTTCATGTTGCAGCCTTTGCTTATGGACGGGGAAGAGTTGCACCGGTGTAGGCTGGGAGTGCCTTTTACTGAGAATGTCCAAGCTTTGCACACATCATTTACGATGGTGGGTTCCTCATTGGAAACTGCGGATGTATCGGACCGTTCAGGATGGTCTTCTCATTGTCAGAGTTCCGGGGCTTTCCCGGTCTTCTTTTATATCCCATCTTTGGTATTACGGCAGTTTGGGAAGGAGCAGGTTCCTTTGACGGGCATGAGCGATGCTGCTACCTTTGAGGTGGGATCACTTTCCATGGACGATCCTTCGACGTTCTTCTTCTCATGCGATTGTGGCAATATTTGTCTTTTCCAGTTAGGTTTCTCTTTCACCGGAGAGGGGGCATTATTTTGTCCACTGGCTACTTGAACTGGTACGAGGAATGTATGGGGGAGACACAAATGGCACTTTAGTGGAGGCGAAGTGAGCTTTAGGGCCTTAACCTCCGTGACAGATCAACATTGAGGAGGGCCAAAGCGAAGGCTAACCCTCAAGATAGTATGGGGGATGACATGGCAGACTATGAGGTTAACGCAAGCCGATTGGCTGACATGAGCATGGACATGATGGCTTGAAGAGAGGCAGCTCATAGTAGAGCTAGGGAAAGGGATGCCTTAGCGGCAACGGGTTTGACAAAGGCATCGGGAAGGATCCCAGAGCCTGGCAGGAGAACGACAGGGATATTTCCTGTGAAAGCGAAGAATACCCGCCGTGAAAAAGGGAAGGGAAGAAAAGATGAAGGACGGAGCACAAGTGGCTAGATTGACCTTGTCGTACCGAGTATCCACCCACTACATTACAGACACATTAGGTTTAATTAAATTTTTTGTTTTGCTTTGCAAGTATGTAGTGAGTCGAGAGTAGACCGTGCTTGAACTCATCAAAAAGTATTTTAACTGTAATGAATTCGCAGGTTAATTTAAGAGTTTTTCGAGACACAAGTGATTGGTGTCGAATTTGAAATATTATTTATTTTTTAGATCGAACCAATGATGGTTGCCTACGTTCCCCTTTTACAAATGGACTAACGGGCTCAGGTCATCATAGTTCGACTCTTTTGAGAGAGGGAAAATAGAAATGGGATGAATAGTGCAACCCTAATTTTTACCTAGACCATTTTGAGGATGTGTCTAGTTGGGTATTACTCTTTTAGCACTTTGATTTTACTATTTGGAAAATAGGGGGAAAGAGAGTTGACTCGATTTCTTCTTCAAACGAAGTATCTGCGGAGCTTGCTCCCGTTTACTGGGTTGACGAAATGGTTTCCATCCAAATCGGCTAGCTTCATTGCTCCTCCTGAGAAGATCTTATGTACCACGAACGGGCCTATCCAGGTAGGTTCCCACTTTCCGAGGGGATTGGTCTATGTGGGAGGCTTTCTATAAGCACTAAGACACCTTCTTTGATGTCTCGGGTCTTGACTTTTTTATCAAATGCTTGGGCTATTCGGCTTTGGTAAGCACGAGTATGTTCCATGGCTTTCAATCTTCGTTCGTCGAGTAGAGCCAGTTTGTCATGTCGGCTTTGGAGCCATTCAACTTCGTTGATCCCGTTTTCCAAGAGGACTCGTAGGGAGGGGATTTCTAGTTCAACTGGCAACATAGCTTCCATCCCATAGGTCAGTGCAAAAGGAGTTTCCCCAGTGGCGGTTCTGACTGATGTTCGGTATCCCCAAAGTGCTAAATGTAGCTTTTCGGGCCAATCTCGTCCTCGTACGGCCATCTTTTTTATTATCCTTGCAAGAGTCTTGTTTGCTGCCTCTACTGCGCCATTAGTCTGTGGTCTGTAGGGAGAAGACTTGTGGCGTGTAACTCTGAACTCGATTAATAGCTGATCGCAATCTCCTTCGAAGTGGGTCTCATTATCAGATATGATCTCGTTGGGCACTCCGTATCTGCACATGATGTTTTGCTTGATGAACTCAGCCACCTTCTTGGAATTCAGCGTTCCTTTCGATATCAGCATTTTTCTTCATTAGCTTGAATATTGGCTCATAGAGAGACGTCAGCTGGTTGATAAAGCGGCTGATGTATCGAAGTCTTCCCATGAAACTTTTCACTTCTATCAATGTTCGCGGTGGTTTCATGTCCATGATGGTCTTGATTTTTTGGGGGTCGGCTTCGATGCCTCCTTTTTGACCATGTACCCTAGTACTTTGCCTCATTTCACATCAAATGTGCACTTTGCAGGGTTCAGTCTCATGGAGTGCTTTCTAAGTCAGTTGAAGAACTTCCTCAAGTCTATCATGTGCTGCATGTCAGATCCTTTGGAGTGTATGATCATGTCTTCTACGTACACTTCGATCTCTTTGTGGATCATGTCATGAAAGAGGGCAGTTTCAGACCTTTGATAGGTAGCCCCGGCATTCTTTAAACCAAACGGCATGACCGTATAGCAGTATGTTCCCAATGGAGTGGTGAAGGCAGTCTTGGCCTGATCTTCTTCGGACATCTTGATCTGGTTGTATCCGGCGAATCCATCTACAAAGGATTTTACTTCGAAATTGGTCGCGGTGTCGACCAACATATCGATATTTGGCAACGGGAAATCGTCCTTTGGGCTGGCTTTGTTGAGGTCTCAGAAGTCTACGCAGCATCTGACCTTTCCATTGGCCTTAGTGACTAGCATGATGTTGGAGAGCCAAGTCGGGTACTCGATTACTCTGATGAAGCCGATGCGGAGCATCTTCTCAATTTCTTCCTTTACTTGCAGGGATCAATCTGGCTTGATCTTGCGCAGTTTCTTCTTGACGGGCTTGGCTTCGGGATCCAGAGGGATTCGGTGTTCCATGATGGAGGGGTCGAGCCCTGGCATGCCTTGGTATGACCAGACAAACACGTCAACATATTCTTTGAGGAGATTTATCAGGGCTTCTTTTTCTGCACCGGTGAAGAAACTGCCAACTTGTGTCTCTTTAGGCTCTTGCACCGACCCCAAATTTACTTTGGTCATAACCTCTTCGGCAGCTTGGGCACGATTTTCCTCTCGGTCAACTACACGCTTGAGAACTTCTTTAATGTATTGTTCATTTAGTGTGTCTGTTTCTTTATCAAGTGAATCATTATTAACTTCTTTAAAGTTGTTAGTTAATTTATCAGTTGTTAAAGTGGCAATGAGGGATAATCCGAAATGTTGAACTTTTCATTTAAGATGAAGGGAAATACAACGTTGGCTACACAATCATAATCTTCTGGCGTGAGGCCTTCAGACGACTCAGAGGACTTAAATTCAACAACGAGAGACTTAGAGGGTTCGAGATTAGATTCAGGGAAATAGGGGTGTAGCCCTAATTTGTCTGTCATTTTTTTCTTCCTTGCCCTTGGTCCAGTGAAAGTCACCCAGTTCATTAATGGTATTGAAAGATTTTTGGCGAGGGTTCGGGGGTCAAAAGGCTTGGCTTCTCCTGTCCCGATCACGGCAATCATGCTATCCTTGGAGCCCAGATCAATCAGGTTTGGAACTTCCATGACTTCTTCGAAGAGGTTCTGTAAAGTAGGTCCACTTAGAGCGTTTTCCACAAATTCTGGTTCCTTCTTCTTTGGGATAATGTTTCGAATGTTGCTTCGTAGGCTGGACCGAACAACCTGTCTCCTAAGAAGAGCATTTTGAGTTGTTCTTCTATGTTGGGGATCCCTTTGAAATAGTATTCATGTTGAACGGTGATGGCGATGGGTCTAGGTAGTACAGTGACGTCGAGGAACGCTCCCCTTATCGGATTGTCCTTGAGTCCTCTGAAACATTTGAGGTTTTGTGCCAGCTTCTCCATCTTTTCTGCAGTTTCTGTGTTGACCTTTTCCTGTTCGCTTCTCATCTTCATCGGTTCCTCTGTCAGTTTCCTCAGTTCCTTTCCCATCTTCATCAGTTCCTCTGTCAGTTCCCTCAGTTCCTTTCCCATCTTCATCAGTTCCTTTGATGAAGTAGAGAGCTAGGTCGAAGCTGTAAGGTCGGAGGTTGGGTGTGATGTAGGAGGTTCCCTTTTTGCGGGCCGTGGCTTTGGTGCTTGCGAGATTCTTGTCTTCTCTGACGTCATCAGGTGTAGGCACATAATCGAGCCCCTGGACAGTATTGTGGTCCTTGACTTCAATGACTTGGTGTTGGCCCTGTAGCCTTTTGCCGAGCCCCAGTCCTGGGATGAAGTTCATGAGCTTCATCATTTTTTTGGCAGGAGGGATCTTATCCCAGAACAACGGAAGGTCTACGCTGCATATTTGGATCTTGGAAGCTTCTATTGTAAATCCAGTTAATGCCATATCATCGTCATCGTGCTTGATTTATAACACTGGGATGCCATTGGTGCAGGTCCTTTCGGTGGTGAGGCTATCCCCGTAGACAGTTGTTAGTTCATTTCCTTGCATGAATTTGATACATTGGTGAAGAGTGGATGCTACGCCGTTTATTTGGTGCTGCCATGGTCTTCCCAAAATAGCTGTAAAAGTGATAGGAATGTGCAGGACTGTAAGTACCCAAATCTGGCTCATGCCTTCCGGATAAGTTTCCCGGTAATTCCCCGGACTTTCCTAGAGTTCCGAAGCAATTCCGGAACTGTTCCAAACCTCCTAAGGGCTGAAGGGATTGCTCTAACTTAAAAGGGCACGTTTTAATTGATTTAGGCATCCTTCTAGAATTCCCACCTTTCATGATTCTAGAAACATGCTGAGTCACACAGGATAATGCCGCACGGCTGCATTAGCCAAGAACCCCTAGCCGCACGGCCTCATTAGCCTTATCCAGACTGCCTATAAATAGAGCCATCCTCTTCCCATTTTAGATACAAAAAACACACACAATACACCATACTCAGCTCCAAAACTCTCCCAAAACACTGCTGCAAGATCAAGAGGTTGAAGAAAGCCAAGAAACCACCTCCCTCCTCCTTGAAGCCTCCAAAGTTGGTCCTTCCCACCAAGCAAGACCCAAAGAAGAAGAGGTCACCACCATTGGTAACCTCTCACTCCCTTACCTTGCATTATACTTTCTCTATGTGATTTAATTGCTCATTGCATTCATATATTGTCATTATCTTGCTTGGGACTTGGCATTTATCATTAAAGATCCTATCTTTATCATATCCCCTTTCCCTTTGCATCCTTTGCATGAAATAAGCATCACTTGCTCTTAAAAATGTAATCTTTATATTCAAAGGTGCATCCTTTGCACCTAAAAATTCCTTTTTTACATAAAAATATCATCTTTATGCATCCTTTGCTCATAAAAATGCAATCTTTATATTCAAAATGCATCCTTTGCATATAAAAATCATATCTTGCATCCTTTGCACCTAAAACCCATTTTCATGCATCCTTTGCATTAAAAGTCATCTCTTTATCATCAAAGTAGCATCCTTTGCTTTCAAAATGTAATCTTTGTGCATCCTTTGCATATTAAATACTATTTTTCACCATAAAAATGCATCATTTGCATAAAAATCATGTATTTAATTAAAAAGCATCCTTTGCAATCAAAAGCATCCTTTGCACCCAAAAATGTCATCTTTTCACTAAAAATGTCATTTTTACATGCATTCCCCCATGTCCCCATTAGCAACCTTCGGAACGGACCGGTGTAAAGATCCTATCTTTACATCGTTTCTTCCATTAAAGGTGCCACAATCTCTTTAGAAAGGGATAAACCTTGAACCTATATCTCCGATTATCACTTAAGACGAGCATGAAGCATCTATATAAGCTCAATCGTCTTAAGGTGTAGGATTGATGGGCTAAGGTCACTCCTTTCCTAAAGAACCTCATTTTGGACTATAAAAGAGAGTCTTTCTCTCGATCACACAAGTCCCAAGGTTAAAATAGCGATGATCACAAGTCCAAGATGAGGACGGGATCAAAATCCCGAATACAAAAAATCCAAGGAATCCCGAACGATAACCAACTAAATGGTTTGTACGTTCGGAAGACAACTTGGGACATTCCCCCCCCCCTCTTTTCAAACACATGCACACAAGAAGCACGCAAGCAAGCACGATAAATGGAATCTTGGGAGACTTGCTACGGCAAGGCACCTTGGGTGAACGACGATCCGTTCTTCCCAAGGGGTAACTTAACCTCCGAACCCTAAATCCTTTTTTTCAAAGTTTTGAGGAAATCAAAATGGCGTGGCGACTCCGTTTTTCAAATTAAACCGGATGTTTTCAAACTCGCGTGAATCCAATCTAAAAAAAAAATTTAGAATTTGGGCACACATTCACAGTTTGGCGACTCCGCTGGGGAAATCCCAAAGGAGAAAAGCTTTTATTTTCAAAATAAACGATACC
The DNA here is from genome assembly GCA_022495995.1 of Adenophora triphylla var. japonica. Taxonomy (NCBI): domain Eukaryota; kingdom Viridiplantae; phylum Streptophyta; class Magnoliopsida; order Asterales; family Campanulaceae; genus Adenophora; species Adenophora triphylla. The sequence continues at coordinate 135,594 of JAFEMH010003688.1, forward strand.
CGGTATATAGGTGGAAACCATTTAACCTTCCTGTATCGCTCCCTAACCCGGGGCTTGGGATAAACGGTGGTTTAACAATCCCACGTACCGGTATCAATTTTCGAAAAAAAATAAAAGAAATCTTTTTTCCTTTGAGCGGGTTAGACTCCCATCGCGGATTCCAATTATCGTGCTTGCTTTCTTTGCCTTGCATTGCATCATTTGCATCTTGGGAATTGTGCATACTTTGAACAGGAAGCCTTCTCAAGGCTAAAAGGTGCCTAAAATATTCGGGAAACAACCTGAAATAGCAAAGGAGTGGAACCTGGAAAATTGATCCATGCAGTCGTACGGCTCAATCCTCCTTGGATTCTGACCGGGCGGCCTAAGTGGCAATTCCATCAGAAAAAATTGAGGTTAATCGCGGTCACAGCGGCTTGGGGCTACTCGGTTCCAAGGCGGCGGGGCTCCCAGAAAATTTACGTGCCTTTAACTGTTGCATTTTCCCCCGTCCCGAAAATCATTCCTTTAAAACACATTTCTGAAAATCTCTGTTTTAACTCAAAAAGGAACATTTTTAGGAGGACGCACACTACGCGCACATTATATATCCTGTACACTTTGCACGCACGTCCCTTTAAACCTGGGGTGGTTTTTCAGCTGCAGTCACGGACAGCCTTACGATGCTCCCGGGCGCGCACGGAATCACCCCAAACTCCCCATGGCAGCCAGTATCGACCAATGCACAGTCCGTGTCACACGTTTCAAAAAACCGTGACTTTTGGTTGGTTTTTGGTCTAGTCCGTGTCATATAGCCCAGTTTCATGTCCCCGTAAAGGTCAAGCCTTAGTCCATAACGGAAGTCAAGATCTTTTGCTCAAGCGAAACTCTACCGAAATTCCGACAAGAAAAAATCAGTAGAATCTTGACTCCGACATTGACTTTGGCCTTGACCTGTACGGAATGTGTAAAAGTCGAGACCGAGTCCTTGCCAAGAAAATCCAAAAGATCTTTCGCTCAAGCGAAGCTCTGCCAAAATTCCGACAAGGAAAAATTGGCAAGATCTTAACCGGGCATTGACTTCGATTTTGACTCACGCACGGCGTATGCAACGAAGTTCAATGTGACACTGTGTCATCCGGCTTTTACCGCCCGACCCATGCCTATTATCTTCTCGGACATTACCGAAAAGTCAAAACGTCAATCGCGCAAGTGAAATTCTGTCGAAATTCTGTTAAGGCTGAAAGACGAGACTTTCCCGGTATTGCCTTGACTATAATTCGCATCGCTCGTGCGTTAAAAGTTCCTATGACCCGCTAGACCCATTAGGAGCGTTCTTCTCTCTCGGTCGGTGGGATCCGCGTGCCCTATAGGACCCTCGCCCGGAGCTGTCCACCATGGGAGGTCGTAATACAGGTGGAATACGAGGGGCTTATATACGTAGTGACGGAACCCACTGATCCAGGATCTAGAGTAGTTGCGAAAAAGAAGGGAAGAACCCCTTTTCCAACCAAATAGAAATTAATAAAAGACACTGTTTTAAGTAAATTGGAAGATTCTTAATTTGCATATTGCTTGAGCCTTCAGCCTAAACACCTACCCCGAGTCTAAACCTCTCCTATCCCTTTCCCGCAGTGAGAAAGAAGTGGGTGAGAACACCGGGTCAGCGACTTGTTAGTGCAGAATTCTCAGACAGTTCGCCAGAATCCTCAGCTTTGTCAGTCCAGAGAGTCAGAATGGCCGATTTGACAAAAACGATCTTGGTTTGGGTAACCAGATGACTAGGGAAGAAGAGCTAGCCTATGACCAATGCCCTCCTCCAGTCACATATAATCCTTTACCAAAGACTGTCCCTTTTCAGTCCTTCCCAATGTCTCAAGCCATCAGGGTCCCGACACCCTCTCCTCCTCAGATGAGACCCAGCTTTGTTCCCTATCAACAGAGAGCAAACGCCACAGCTATCCCCGTAACGCAGCCTCTGCATTACCCCATGGGACTCTTTCCTTCCCCTCAACCTGAGCCAAATTTCCCTACCTTGGAATTCCAGTACCAGCCAGACCTTTCTAACTTTGTCAACGCCTGTGAATTTGCCTATCTCCCAGACAGCGGCAGTGAAGAGTCAGTCGGAAATGAGAACAGGAACGGGTGGATTTACAGTGACAATGACAGTTCAGTAGAAGGAATGAACCTGGAGTCAACGGAAGTGAAACCCAGAGGGCAAGATGAAGTAGAAAACCACAGACCTGGAATAGAAGATGGAATCACTTCAAAGTGTATACGCCTTTTGTGTGAAGGTTCGGAAGAGGAAAAGGATGAGGCAGCGTATGAATTCTACATCCTAGAATTCAATACCCCTTACAAAGACTTAGTCAGTGAGTGGAGGAACTTGATCGAAGCTTTAGCTGAAAGAGGGAAGTGGGCTCCGCCCGCCGATCTAGAACATGTAAGCGTCATTGAGGCTAAACCCCTATCGGGAAGAGTAGACTCCATCGCAGTGCTGAGAATCACCCCTGAGACTTTGTCTGAAGAAGAGTGTATGGATGCCCTGGAAAGAGTCCTAAAATTTGAAGCGACCCCGGTCCCCTTCATATCCTACGATGACAGCGATGTTTTCTTGGTAATTCCCCAGTCAGAGGAAGAGTCCAAGATACCTCTTATATGGCGCCAAGTGTCCCGACCTGCTTTTGCCCTCATTGGACATCAGAGTCAAGATGAAAGTTCTCATGAGAGTTACTGTAGTGATACTGAGGAAGACACATTCGAAGTGCCGGAAGGAACAGTAGAGGAGTGGTTAGCCCAGAAGCCGAAAAGCCCAGAAAACCTTCCCGACAGTAAAGAACAGGAACCCGCCATGAGGTTTGACCCCGCAGAAATCCTTTTCGATGATGGAATTTCCCACTTCAGAAAATGCTTGGCCAATGTCAAAGATGCCGTCAGAAAGCTAACCCCTAGAGAAAGGAGGGACATGCTTGACAGTGATGAGGAATGTGATCCCACTCTGTTGAAAAAGTTACTAGCAAGAGCCCGCCTCTAACTTTGAAAGAGTTGACAGAATCCTCCAGTAGGAATGATGACCAAGGAAAATCTAATGTCTATGTGATGACTCGGTCTGGACAGATGAGTATTGAGCAGCCTAAGGGTGACAAAAGCAATGTCGTCTCTGAGCCGAAAACAGATAAAAGACCTTATAAGCCAGAAGCAGAAAAGCCTGACTCTGATAAAGAGGATCCGGTGCTGACTCAGTTGAAGTGTACTCAGGCCAACATCTCCTTATGGTCCCTGTTAACCTCTTCATATCCTCATAAATTGAAGCTAGAAGAAAGTTTGGCCAAGACCATGGTGCCCATAGATGTCACCCCAGATGAGGTCGTCCAGATGATTGGAAGTATCCACTATGGAAACATCATTACCTTCACCGACTTGGACACCCGCAAAGTATGGGGCTAGTCATAACGAACCCCTTTACATCACAGTCCAGTTGGAAGAACGTCGGTTGCCACGGGTATTAGTTGATGGAGGGTCCGCAATGAACGTCCTGCCAGCAAAAATGATGGACTTATTAGATTTGAAGCCAACGGATTTGAAGCCTTCTAGTCAGACTATTAAGGCCTACGACTCCACTGCACGATTAGTTTTGGGGATTGCTACTCTCAAGTTATGGTTTGGGAAAAAGGTCATGGACGTTGACTTTCAAGTAATTGACATTCCAATTTCATTTACTGCTCTGCTGGGACGCCCTTGGATCCACCAGATAAATGGGGTAGCCTCTACTCTGCACCAATGCATCAAATTTCAGTCAAATGATGGTACTATCACCACTATTTACGGAGACAGTGTCATGGTGGAAGGAACCAGCACGGGAGGTATTCCGATATTGGAAATAAAGCATGATGATGAAGGGTTTGCCTTGACCGGATTCTCTGTAGCTTCTTCCAAAGCACAAGTATGTTGCACTGACCTCACTACTACCTCTGACAAGATTCCTCCTGCCATGAGAATGATGAGAAAAATGGGTTATCTTTCGGGGCTTGGATTGGGCAAAAGACTGCAGGGTCGCAATACTATCATTGATGTAAAGGAACAGACTACCAGATACGGCTTGGGGTACAAACCGAACTCTCGGGATGGCAGAAAAGCTAAAGGCACAGTTCCAGGAATACAAAGTGAAGGGGTCCAGCTCTATCCCTACAGTTTATCCCTGACCCATTACTTTACAAAAGGCGGGACACAATATAGTGAGAGTGATCACCAGATCTCCTTGAAGAAAACCCTTCTGGAAAACCTTGAGAAAGTTAGGGGAAAACCAGCAAATCCTGTTCGAAGGATGTTCCTTGACTTTCCTGGGGCTACCACTACCGTTCAGAACGAGTATGTCTTCGAAGCAAATTCAGACAGTGTCAAAGAGTCAGCATCCGGGGTAATGGATTTCTCCGCCTTTGAGTTAGCTCTTCCGAAGATCAGCCAGATAGAAGCTGCCAGTAGTGAAGACAGTGAATGGGGCTTGCAAAAGTTGTTTGATGAGGAAGCACAGATCCCTGATTTGATCGACTTCAGCTCAGATGATGAGGTAGTTGCTGTAATTGGAGACGGTGGTGAAGAGCCTTTCGATCCCCGCACTTTGGTGACTAAGACAGAGATGTCATTGAAGAATTGGGAGACATTCTCAGGGCCGATAGCCAGCCGACAGCAAATGATCATGGAGCTTGGATTGGTACCCCATCCTTCTCAGCCCAGTCGTGTCAAACACCCTGTTGTCCATACAGTTGAGTTAGGAATCTTTGAATTCCAGTCCTCTGAGTCATCCAAAGGCCTCACGCCTGAGGATTTTGAACATGTAATCAATGTCATCTTTCCCTTTGCTTTGAATAAAATGACAGATCTTTCTGAGTATCCTCTTATTGCCAACTTAACAAATGATAAATTAACTCAAAACTTAACAACAGTTAATAATGAATCATTTGAACAAGATGCAAACACACTAAACGAACAATACATTAAATAAATCTTTAAGCGAGTTACGAAAAAAGGAAAACCGGGCCCAAGGCTGCCGAGGAGGTTTTGACAAGTGTTAACTTGGGTGCGTCGAGGAACCTAAAGAGACACAGATTGGAAGCTTCTTCCGAGGGTTGAAAGGGACGGCGGTTAATCTGCTCAGAGAATACATGGATGTCTTTGCGTGGTCGTACAAGGATATGTCGGGGCTAGACAGTTCAATAGTAGAGCACAGAATCCCTCTAGCACCAGATGCTAAGCCAGTAAAGCAGAAATTGAGGAAGATCAAGCCAGAATGGTCTCTATAGGTCAAAGAAGAAATTGAGAAGCTACTGCGGGTAGGATTCATCAGAGTCATCGAATATCCGACATGGTTGTCCAATATTGTGACCGTAACCAAGGCCAATGGGAAGGTGCGGCTAGCTTGTGTAGATTTCGGGATGCGAACAAGGCCGGCCCCAAAGACGATTACCCCTTGCCAAACATAGACATCCTGGTGGACTCCAGCTGCCAACTACGAAGTCAAATCCTTTGTTGACGGCTTTGCGAGGCTACAACCAGATCAAGATGGCCGAAGAAGACCAAGAAAAGACAGCCTTCACCACACCGTGGGGAACTTACTGCAATACAGTAATGCCATTTGGGCTCAAGAATGCCGGGGCTACTTATCAAAGGGCAGCGACCGCGCTTTTTCATGACATGATCCATAAGGAGATTGAGGTCTACGTCGACGACATAATAATTCACTCCAAAGGCGAGGATGGGCAGCACTTTGTTGACCTGCGAAAGTTCTTCGAGAGGCTACGACAACATTCCATGAGACTAAACCCTGCTAAATGCACCTTCGGAGTGACAAGGGGAAAAGTGCTTGGGTATATGGTCACGGAGCGAGGTATTGAAGTCGACCCCCGAAAGATCAAAGCCATTATGGACATGAGGCCACCTCAAACCCAGAAAGAAGTCAAAAGCTTTATGGGTAAACTGCAGTACATCAGCCGTTTCGTCAACCAGTTGACCACTATGTGCGAGCCCATTTTCAAGCTCATGAAGAAGAATGTAGATACAGAGTGGACCGAAGAATGTCAGGATGCCTTTGACCAGATCAATGCATACTTAGTACGTCCTCCAGTGCTATGCCCCCCACATAGATAGAAACCTCTTCTGCTCTATCTCACTGTCACTGATACGGCAGTTGGGGCTATGCTTGCTCAGGAGAAGAAAGACTCTCGGGTAGAAAATGCCATTTACTTTGTCAGTCGGAAGCTGCAGGGAAGTGAGCTCAATTACTCGGCATGTGAAAAGACTTGTGCAGGACTGGTCTGGGTAGTCAGTAAGCTGAAGCATTATATGCAAGCCCACCCTGTGAACTTGGTCTCAAAAATGGACCCCATCAAGTATATCTTTGATAAACCTTCCCTCTCGATGCGTCTAGCAAAATGGTCCTTCTTCTTAGCTGAATACGACATCAACTATGTGACCAGAAAGGCCATCAAGGGTCAAGCATTGTCAAACCATCTGGCGAACTTCCCCAGTAATGAGGACCGTGGGCTTGAACCCCAATTCCCAGATGAAGGGATCTTCGTAGTTGAGCCTGAGAACCGGTGGTAGCTATTCTTTGACGGAGCTGCTAACAAAAGAGGAAATGGCATAGGGATGCTACTGGTCGATCCGAAAGATGAGCATACACCCATAGCCCTCAAGCTGAACTTCCACGCCACGAACAATGTTGCAGTCTGGCTTTGCATTGCTAGTTTAGAAGCTGCCCTAGAAAGGAATGTCAAGGAGCTTGAAGTTTACGGAGACTCGGTCCTTATCATTAACCAGGTCTCCAACAAATGGAAGACTGTAGACCCTAATCTTCAGCGGTATCATGCCTATATGGAAGAGTTGACTGGACAGTTCAGAGAAGTGATTTTCCACTACTTACCAAGGGAAAAGAACAGATTCGCAGATGCCCTAGCTACTCTAGCCTCACTGGTAGAGATCCTCGAGGGAAAAGCCATAAAACCCTTGAGTGGGTAGAAGAGAAGCCCGACCTTCTATTGTGAAGTAGACTTGGGACTGAGCCTATCAAGGAACCACAGTACAATCAAATTTACCGGTTCCTCAAAGATGGAGAGTCGGCTTTCGAGACGAAGAAGGTAGACCAAAGAAGGTGTCAAAGCCAAGAGCTTGCAAGCCCTGAAAAGGTTGGCCTCCCATTATGTCATTCTAGGAGGCAACCTGTACAAGAAACGGTACCAAGGACCACTCCTCTTGTGCGTCACTCAAGAAAGGGCCAAAGAGTTGATGGCGAAGTCCACAATGGTCCCTGCGGTCCTCATATGAATGCTAGAGCCACGATGCAAGTGATCCTCGAGAATGGGTTACTACTAGATTTCCATGGAGACGGCGTGTTCGGCGTGTCGAGCGTGCGACAAATGCCAACGGTTTGCCAAACTCAACCATCTCCCGCCTCATGACATGTGCTTGCATGACGACTCCTTGGCCGTTTGCAACTTGGGGTATTGACGTAATAGGGAAGATAGCCACAGCGGAAGCAATGGGCATGAATTTGTGTTAGTAGCCGTCGACTACTTCACCCAGTGGGTAGAGGCCAAGTCCTATAAGGTCCTCACTTCCAAGAAGGTGGCCCAGTTTGTCAAGGAAAACATAATGTGTAGATACGGGGTACCCAATGAGTTCATTTCTGATAACGGGTCGCACTTTGAAGGAAGGCTGCGATAGGTTCTTGTCGAATTCGAGAATCACTCGCCACAAGTCATCCCCATACGGACCTCGGACTAACGGATCCGTGGAAGGCTGCTAATAAGACGCTCGAACGGATCATCAGGAAAATGGCCACCCGTGGTCGTGGCCCGGCCCGAAAAGGCTGCACCTAGCACTGCAGGGCTACAAGACATCTGTCGGAAACGGCTACGGGAGAAACTCCTTTTGCCCTAACTTACGGGATGGAAGCGGTGTTACCGGTGGAGTTGGAAATCCCGTCATTAAGGGTCCTCCTGGAAAATAGTGTCAACGAAGTAGAATGGCTACGTAGCCGGCATGATGAGTTGGCCTGCTCGATGAAAGAAGGTTAAAGGCCATGGAGCACACCGAGCCTACCCAGGCGAATGGCGAGCATTCGACAAAAAGGTCGAGGCCGGGGACATCAAAGAGGGTGACTTATTATTGAAAGTGAAGCCCCCTACCAGAGACAACCCCCTGGGAAAATGGGAACCCGTTTGGATCGGCCCGTATGTGGTGCAGAAGATACTATCGGGAGGAGCCATGAAACTTGCAAACCTAGACGGCAATCCCTTTGTCCACCCAGTTAACGGTGATAAGCTCCGAAGGTACTATGTCTAAAAAAAAAAATAAAAAAAAAAAAAAAAAAAAAAAAAAAAATCTTAGTGCAAAAAGAGTAATACCCGGCTAAATTTGAAAACCCAAAAAGGGCGGTCTAGGCAAAAAACGGGGTTGCACATAAAAAAAAAAAAAAAAATCTTAGTGCAAAAAGAGTAATGCCCGGCTAGGCGAAAACCCAAAAAGGGCGGTCTAGGCAAAAAACAGTGCACATAAAAAAAAAAAAAGAAAGTTCACCGAGAATGAACTACGAAGACTGACCCCTTAGTCTTTCTTGTAAAAGGGAACGTGGCGGCCATTTATGGTTCGGTCTAAACAATAAAAAGGGCGATTAAGTTTCCATGAAATGTGTCCTAAACAATAATAAAGGATATTCAAGTTTTCATAAAACGGGTCCTAATCAATAAGACATCTGAAATTTCCATGAAATTGTGTCTTGATTAATTTGTAAGATAATATCTCTTGTTCATTACAAGTTAAAAACTTCTTGATGAGTTCAAGCACGGTCTACTCTTGACTCTTGCTAACACCTACAAAGATCTAAAAATACAATAAAATGCCTAATAAAACTACGTGTTTGCAAAAATGGCAATAAGGGAATCCTAAGAAAAGATCGTCGGTTGTCATTATTTGAGTCTTCTTTGGTCTTCTTCCCTTTACCTCGACCCGTCGAGTTTTCTTTCTCTTCTTCTCCAAGATGTCGGTCTCCCTCATCCCGATCTCCGGTATCCTCTGGAGCCTCCATCAAACACGGTGTCAATAAGTGCCCTCTCAACTCGGGCACGAGTCCGCACTTCCTCCCTGCGAGCCTCGGTCGAGGAGCGACTTGAAAGCCTCTTATATCGAGCTTCCATATCTTTGATAAGGTCACCCATTGGTTATGGTGACTCGCCTTAGCTTCGGTCTCCTCGAGTCCTACTCGAGTCGCGATCGGCTCCTAGTAAAGCGACGTCTCTCTCCCAAGATGACTGAGTCGCTCCCATCTCTCTCTCGTACCAATCCAAGTAGACCGTAGTCAAGATGGTACTCTTCACGCTCCTGAAGATAGCCACAGGTGGGAAGCGAGTGTATGTCCAAGCCCTCGAGAAGAATGAGAAGGCTGGTGGATCCCTCATAGCTAATGGCACCACCTCCATGAGTACGGATGTCCTCCCAATCGCCCAGCGGCTCTGTAAGGCCCCGAACTGCTGGATACCAAGCGGGGTATGTAGAAGGATGACCGGCGAGAACCACTGGAACCCTCACTATATAGGACTCCTGAAATATCCTCACTGATGCAACCTCCGAGTGAGGTACCCACCCGGCGAATGTCTGAAGTGGATAGCCTAGCCATCATCGGCTCCCAATCATCTTGGCCTGCTTGCCTAGGCAAACCTCTCCGAAATCACCCAAGGGCAGAGTCGGCAAAGCCCCAGCAAAGCCCCGAGCCTCTCTGCAGACCATAAAGTCGGCACGCGGACTCCCGAGACCTCATGAAACGGTCTCCTCTAGCCATCCTATCGATGCCATGAAGGGTCTCACCCAAAACCAATGGGACAATATCCTTCCCGGCCTGCAATCTCGACCATGTCCAAGAGACCGCCATGACAGATCCCCACGGACTCGGCGGTGAACGAGAGCGAAAATATGCGAGAGGATAAAGGCATCCATAGCCACCATGGTCGTAGCCATATCCGGAGACCCAAACCTGCCGGGATATCGAAAGGTCAATCCTGTCCGGAGCAATCATCATCCTCTCGGCCTCTCCCTAGAAATCTGCGAGAAAAGATGCCAACTTTGCCGCCAGGCACGTCTTCGATTGTGACGGAATCGATATAGCCTCAATTTCGGGACCCCCAATCAAGGCTCGGAAGTCTTCATGCGTTGGGACAATCTCATTGTAAGAAAAGCGATAAACGTGTCTCCGGACGTCCCAAAACCTTCTTCTTTGCTCTCAAAAGGTCCCAATCGGGCGGGAGATCCTTCAAATGCTATAAAGACTTGATCTTGAATGAAGAATCAAACAACCCCTTGTGAGATTGAAAGTTGTATCTCACCCAAGGCGAAGATCGGACGAGAAAGCGGTCTCTCTTCCCCCTTTGCAATCGACGGGCTTCTCCATTGCAAAATGATCAAAGATGGTGTCTTTAGGTCCAATATGTGCTCTGGGAACAGTTGGGACAAGTCTAGGTTGAAAATGAAATGAAATGGCCAAGCCTTGATTTTATTCTAAAAATAACCAGTCCAGACAGAACTGTGAGCCGCACGGCTTCATTTGCTCCAGAGACCAGACCGCACGGCCTCATTTGCCTGATGTGGAAAGCAAATCTGCAGCAACCAAGTTGCTGCCCAAAGGGAGTTTTCACCCCACTTTTTCAACCAAAACCTGTACAAAAGCATGTCCAAAGACCATCCAAGCAGTTATATATCATTATATATCATTTTGGCCCAGTTTCAGCCCCAATTCCAAGCAAAAAACTGCCCCGAGGCTCAAGTAATATGCAAATTAATAAAGCATAAAATAGAAAAGTAAATAAAATAGTAGTACATTGTTTTCGCCCCATCGGCGCCCAAATAAAGCAAAAAATAAGCAAAATGTGCATAAAACTTGTTCATTGTTTGTTTTTCTTCCTAAATCAACTCTAGAGACCTCCTAGGCCTCCGATCCTTCCTCTTCATCGCTACTCAGCTCATAGACGCTAGCCTCCCTCATCAAGTCCTCCGTGTCACTCACATCAGATAGATGGACATTCTCGTGCTCGTACTCAGCCAGCTGCTCCAGGATGCCAGCATTGGGTCCTTGCCCCCGAGGAATGGCACTAGAGGAGTACTCTGAGGCTGAAGAGGTGGATGTCGTGCTCCCGACGTGCCTTCTTTTGCGCACGGGCTCCTGCACGTTTGCTGCCGCCTTTGAAGCGCAGGCCAGCTTCCTCAGAAGGGACCGGCACACGTCCTTCCAGCCCCTATTCTGCCTGACCAAGCTGTCATAAGTCCGAGCTGGAACCTGAGAAAAAAAAGAAAAGAAAATCTCAGAAAAATCTCAGAATTGCAAAAAAGCAAAGAAATCTGAAAGAAAGGGAAAAGACCCTAAAGTGTACTTACGGTCTTTGTCCGTGGCGAGTATACTGGGGCTCCCTAGTATCGGGGACAGGTATCCTGAACCTCCTTGGTACCCCATTGACCACGTAAGAAAGATGAGCAGGAGGGATCGGCGGATCAGAAGGCTCGACCTCCCCATATCCCTGAGTGATAGCTAGCTTCACTAGCTTCTGTGGTGTCCTCAGTCGCTGCTCCACAAACACAGCATATGGGGTATCCAGATCAAAATACTCCTCAGCGGCCACGCCTGCCTGATATCTCTCTATCTCATCCGCCTGCCAATCCGGGGCTGCAGCATCCGTCTTTGGAGGATCATGAGGGGTAATGGCATCCAATGGAGGGATGTGGCCATGCTGCCTGGAAAACCGGTCCCCCAGATAGATGACATCACATGTCAGCCCGGTCAACCACCACCTCTGCCTCGTCGCCTCCACGGCCTCTCCTAGCAGAATCTCCGGGTACCTCCCCCAAGGATAAAAATCCACCCCATCGTGCCCATCTCTGTTGATAACTGGCCTCACCATCTTGTAATCAAAGGTGATCCGGGTCTTCCCGGTGAACTTATCCCTCGCATCTCCCCTCCAGCGGACCATAGCGGGAAAGATGGTAGCATCGCTCTGTTGGTTCCACGGAAAGAACCTGATCACCTCACAAAACCAGACCTGCATGTTCAAAACATCAAAAAGGGTCATTTTCTCTCATGAAAGTCTCAAAGACAGAAAGTAAAAGAGAGAAAAGAAAGTGAGACTACCTCAAGAGCAAAAGAGAAGCAATCCATGGAGGCAGCCTTGTTCCGGCTGTACATATCCAGGGAGAAGTATAGCTCCGCCAATCCGGCCTCGCCCCAAGAGACCGTCCCAATCCCATCAACATCCTCCAGAGAGTCGAGGAGGCAAGTCATAGCCAGAGTCCCAGAATTAGCAAAGATGGTGACTGACAGCATCAACCACACAAAGGCTCTAGCAAGCTGGTGGGCAGTCACCTCATTAGCAGCAAATCCCTGCATGCAGTTCTGGACTGCCACCTCGACGTTCCTCGTCTCCATTCCGAGCCCCTTGGGAATAAGCTCAAACCCGACCAAAGCCCTGAACTCCTCCGCAGTAATATGGTTCCTCCAGGTCACAGGCCTCCCGGTGAACTGCAGGCCGGTGATAGCAGTAAAATCTGCAGGTGTCACCGTCAGCTCCCCCCAGCTAAGATGAAAGCTGTGGGTGGTGTCCCACCAGAACTCCGAGAGGGCCTGGATCAAGCCCTTGCTCTTCGAGGTAATGTGAATACCTCTGCCAATAGCCTCAATAAATAAGTCCAGGCCAGTAGCCCTCACTAGCTGCTTAGGGTTCGCCCCATCCTTCTCAAAATCAGGCATCCTCTGCCACAGCCTCACTGCAATCTCGGAAGGCCCCCTAGACTTGTTCTCCTATAGACAAGCACAGCAAAAGAAATGTGTCAGTCTTTTTCAAAAAAGCATGCATATATTCAAAAGTGCACATACTTTCAAAAAGAAAAGCATTCATAAAATTTTTCTAGCATCCTTTGCATGAAAAACGTGTTTTCATCACTTGAAACACATCGAGTCAAGCACATTGCTCTCCTAAGCACAAAATCACAATTTTCAAAATTATTTGCAAATAAGCATTAATTTTTTCTCAAAAATGGCATGCATGAATCCTTTTCATCATCCAAAATCCCATTTTAGCATCCATGATCAAAATTTGACCTAGTTCTAGCACATGCAAGAACTCCATCACCTCTTAGACAATTATCCTTCTTACTTTTATTTTCAAAAAAAAAAAAGTGGGTCATTCTCATTATTTTTGTCAAATAAATTGCACATGCATGTTCTTTCATCTTCTTAGCCTCATAGGTTAATCATCAAGATTTCAAAATCATCGTCAAAAATCCTAGGAAAATTCGAGAAATTCCTAAAACTCGAGTCAAGCCCTAGAACCAATCAAAATCCAATCAAAATCGACGGAATTGAGCAAATTAAGAATGCTTACCCCAACCGATTGAGGATTTGTCGATTTGTGCTCCCTCCTACCCGGGTAGAGCTCCGATGGAGGCATGAGGAAGTCATACTTCCTCTCCGTACGGACGAGCTCTTTCCTCCTCCTCCGAGCGGCCTCGGAGATGTTCCTTCTAGCTTGCCTTGGCATTGGATTTCCCTCCGGATCCATCTCAATCAATAGAAGCAAGGGAATTGAAGGATTTTGAAGAAAATTCTCTCCCTCCTCTCTCTCTTCCTCGGCGACTGATGGGCGGCAATAATGCCCAGTCCCCGTTCAAAATCTGTTTTAAATAATCTGGAAAAATCAGGCTTCTGGCCGTACGGCTTCTTTTGCCCCCGTCTCACGTCGGGCGGCTTCTTTCGCCCTGAGCAGAAATTACAACTTTGCCCCTGCACTTCCCACTTGGACGTATAATTCCTGTTATCCTTTAACTAGGATAACTTCGTTTTCCAAAGGATATCCGTTATTTCCTAAGCAAATAGGCTTTCTTCCCTAGTCACCTCCGTTACTTCCGTTATAACGGAATGACGCTAGGTGACAACCTCCGAATTGTCAGAACTCTAAACTTAAGCTACCTCTATCACGAATAGAGAAGTACGCTCAAGTTCTCCAAACTTAAGCTACCTCTATCACGAATAGAGAAGTACGCTCAAGTTCTCCAAACTTTAGCTACCTCTATCACAGATAGTGAAGTACGCTCAAGTTCTCCAAACTTTAGCTACCTCTATCCACTCGATAGTGACGTAAGCTCTAGTATCCAATCAGGTGACAACCTCCATTAATTGTCAAAACTTCAAGGATCCTAGACATTGTTCCTAACCTATCTGGTGATGCTTGAACTACGATCAAGGCTTGATTCCTCCAGGATACGTAGGTAGCCTTTCATAAAAGGTCCAGCCATCCGACAGCAGTGGTCACCCTTTTTCATCATCGCTCCTCAGTGGTGAGGTAGCCTTTCATAAAAGGTCCAGTCATCCGACCGCAGTGGTCACCCTTTTTGTCATTCATCACTCCTCAGTGGTGAAGTATCCCCTCATAAAAGTCTAGATATCCGACCACATCGGTCACCTCTAGTATATCCCCAGTAGGATCAATCGCCTGACCTCCTAGGTCACTTTCTCTTCTATTTCCCCGGCAAGAGACAAGTTTCTCTCCGCCATTCCCCTGCGGATCTTATTCTGAACTACGACCTGGCTTGATTCCTCCGGGATACGTAGGTAGCCTTCCAGAGGTTCAGCCACTTGACCACTTTGGTCACCTAATTCATCTCGGCATTCGCCAGATCGGATCCTTTTCTATCGACAACCCCACTTGCCCTACAAGTGACGTTGCCGAGGGGCTTCTGTAAGTACCCAAATCTGGCTCATGCCTTCCGAATAAGTTTCCCGGTAATTCCCTGAACTTTCCTAGAGTTTCGGAGCAATTCCGGAACTGTTCCAAACCTCCTAAGGGCTGAAGGGATTGCTCTAAATTAAAAGGGCACGTTTTAATTGATTTAGGCATCCTTCTAGAATTGCCACCTTGCATGATTCTAGAAACATGCTGAGTCACACAGGATAATGCCGCACGGCTGCATTAGCCAAGAACCCCTAGCCGCACGGCCTCATTAGCCTTATCCAGACTGCCTATAAATAGAGCCCTCCTCTTCCCATTTTAGATACGAAAAACACACACAATACACCATACTCAGCTCCAAAACTCTCCCAAAACACTGCTGCAAGATCAAGAGGTTGAAGAAAGCCAAGAAACCACCTCCCTCCTCCTTGAAGCCTCCAAAGTTGGTCCTTCCCACCAAGCAAGACCCAAAGAAGAAGAGGTCACCACCATTGGTAACCTCTCACTCCCTTACCTTGCATTATACTTTCTCTATGTGATTTAATTGCTCATTGCATTCATATATTGTCATTATCTTGCTTGGGACTTGGCATTTATCATTAAAGATCCTATCTTTATCATATCCCCTTTCCTTTTGCATCCTTTGCATGAAATAAGCATCACTTGCTCTTAAAAATGTAATCTTTATATTCAAAGGTGCATCCTTTGCACCTAAAAATTCCTTTTTTACATAAAAATATCATCTTTATGCATCCTTTGCTCATAAAAATGCAATCTTTATATTCAAAATGCATCCTTTGCATATAAAAATCATATCTTGCATCCTTTGCACCTAAAACCCATTTTCATGCATCCTTTGCATTAAAAGTCATCTCTTTATCATCAAAGTAGCATCCTTTGCTTTCAAAATGTAATCTTTGTGCATCCTTTGCATATTAAATACTATTTTTCACCATAAAAATGCATCCTTTGCATAAAAATCATGTCTTTAATTAAAAAGCATCCTTTGCAACCAAAAGCATCCTTTGCACCCAAAAATGTCATCTTTTCACTAAAAATGTCATTTTTACATGCATTCTCCCATGTCCCCATTAGCAACCTTCGGAACGGACCGGTGTAAAGATCCTATCTTTACATCGTTTCTTCCATTAAAGGTGCCACAATCTCTTTAGAAAGGGATAAACCTTGAACCTATATCTCCGATTATCACTTAAGACGAGCATGAAGCATCTATATAAGCTCAATCGTCTTAAGGTGTAGGATTGATGGGCTAAGGTCACTCCTTTCCTAAAGAACCTCATTTTGGACTATAAAAGAGAGTCTTTCTCTCGATCACGCAAGTCCCAAGGTTAAAATAGCGATGATCACAAGTCCAAGATGAGGACGGGATCAAAATCCCGAATACAAAAAATCCAAGGAATCCCGAACGACAACCAACTAAATGGTTTGTACGTCCGGAAGACAACTTGGGACATCCCCCCCCCTCTTTTCAAACACATGCACACAAGAAAGCACGCAAGCAAGCACGATAAACGGAATCTTGGGAGACTTGCTACGGCAAGGCACCTTGGGTGAACGACGATTCGCTCTTCCCATGGGGTAACTTAACCTCCGAACCCTAAATCCTTTTTCAAAGTTTTGAGGAAATCAAAATGGCGTGGCGACTCCGTTTTTCAAATTAAACCGGATGTTTTCAAACTCGCGTGAATCCAATCTAAAAAATTTTTTAGAATTTGGGCACACATTCACAAGGACTTGAAACTCAGTAGGCATCATCTATTTGCCGAACCAAATGTTAGCGACCCCGAGAACTGTGCGGGAGGTAGAATCATAAGCTTTGACAGTGTGAGCCGAAGGCTTTAAGTCGGTGGGCTTGATGTTGAGCAGATTCATCATCTTGGCAGGCAAGACATTCATTCCTGAGCCCACATCAACATGTACGCGAGGAAGGCGACGCTCATCCAATTGGACAGTGATGTAGAGCGGCTCATTATGATCAGCCCCAAATTTTGGCAGGTCCAAGTCTGTGAAGGTGATGATGTTTTCATAATGGATATTGCCGATCATCTGGATTACTTCTTTGGGACTTTCATCCACGGGGACCATTGTCCGGGCTAAACTTTCTTCCAACTTGAGCTTATGTGGGTAGGAAGAGGTGAGCAGGGACCAAAGGGAAATGTTTGCTTGGGTCTGCTTTAGCTGGGTAAGGATCGGATCTTCCTTTTCGGAACTTGCTTCTTCGAGTACGTGCCGACTGGGTTGCAGCTCTGGCTCTGGCTCTGTTATCTTTTTGTTGGCCTTGGGCGGTAGCACATGGATTTGGCTAGATCGGATCAGAACATTGACATCGAGTTTGGCCTCTTTTGAGCACGTTTCTTTGAGTTGAGCCATAGTCAGCGGAGGATTTTTCGAAGCACAGGGCCATACATCCTCTCTCAATTCATTGACCATTAATATCTTTCTGGGAGCCTCGGCCGCCTTTCGGATTTTGTCCCATGATACGGGTTTAGGTGCTTCGAAAGGGAGAGAGCCTATGGTTCGGCGCAGTTGCTCGAATGTCAGTGTGCAGCAGTGGTTGCTAGGACTGAGCATTGTCTCGTTCATTCTTTATGTTAGGCTAGGGGATTCTTGTTTCATGCAAACCCTTTCTCTGATCTCTTCACAGTACACGGCGTTTTTATCTTTCTTGGTGAGCAGGCTCATGGCATTCTTGAGCTGGGACAAAAAGTAACCATGGTTTGCTAGCTTTCCTCCACTCTTAATCCAGATCTGCTCTCTTATGGCCGAGCCTTCGTTGAGAGTCATCGCTTGCATTTCTTCCCAAGTCAGAATAGCCAAGGCTTCTTTGAATCGTATGCGACAATCCTGATAAACCTCCATTGGGGATAGCTTTCTTTATTGCTTTAACTGAGTGGCGAGCATGTCGAAAGGTGAGTATATGGCTTCCCGGACGTCTGCCCAAGTAACTGGTTCTTGTCCCAGTTGATTATTTCTGTAAACGAACATTGCAGTCTGGGGGATCTCCTTTAGCATTCTCTGGAGGTTAATTTCCATTTTTCTTTTCCCCTTGAACAGACTTCTTTTTCAATTTGCCTTTTAACTTGAGAATGGAAATGATCCTTTCCCATCCTTCTAGGACCCTTGGATTCCAGTTTTGTTGGCTTCGTGATCGGCTTGGAAGAGTATAACTTCATCGTCTTCCTCGTCGCTTTCGCAAAGGGCTTGCTTTTCTCGGGGAGGCAAGCGCTTGTATTCTTCACGCTGTTGGACCAGGTATTCCTTATGTTGTTCCATTCCATCTCCAAGGTCATCTGGACCGTTAACTGCCTTTCCTTTCCAGAGAGGGTTCGCCGAGAAGTGGTGGTAATCCAGGAAATTGCCGTTGTAAATTTCTTGAGGTCGAACTGATCCAGAGTGGCCTCTAAATGTCTTTCCGAGGCGGCTTGCGAAGCTTTAAGGGCTTTGTCCCTGTGAGTCTTCCGAGCTTTATCTTTGTCCCAAAGGTGGGCTTCTTGCACAGCCAATTCCATGAGGGCTTTTCTTGCGAGAGTCAAGCATTCTTCGTACGTACGCATTGTCTTACTGCTTTCCAAGACCATTATCACATCCAACTCTCCAGTAAATGTTAGATTATGTGTTGCCATGTGTGTCATTTCATGTGTTGCCAAACCAGTGTTGCCACAGGTGTTGCCATTTGGATTTGCCAACACCAGAATAGCTACTGTATTTTTCACAAATAATAACGTGTAAATTAATGTTTATATATCAGTTGTTAGTCTGCTATTTGTAATTTTCTTCATCTCTTCGAAGTTCACGCCTGGGCATCTTCTGTTGACCTATTCAAGCTCACAAATAGGCGACTAACAACTAATATATAAACATTAATTTACAAGTTATTATTTGTGAAAAATACAGTAACTATTCTGGTGTTGCCAAATTCAAATGGCAACACCTGTGGCAACACCTGTGGCAACACCAGTGGCAACACTGGTTTGGCAACATAGGAAATGACACACATGGCAACACATGATATAACATTTACAATCTCCCGCTTAGTTACTGATTTCTTCACAAAATACCAACGTGATGTTCCTTCAAAAACAGTTAGTCATACTTAACCAAAAATCAAAAAATGCGACAACCTCATTAGTGACAACATCAACCTTCAGGCAATGTTAAAATATTTTCCAACTAAAGTATCACACTCAAACGAGTGGCAACATCAATCTTCAGGCAAACATAGTCATATATCTCCCCATACTATATAAACTCCCCCTTAATTACGAAATTAATAACTAAACAAAATAATTATTAATAACTTCAAACAACCACCCAAATGTTTAGCAAAACAACCAAGTTTGAAGAAAATTCCAGCCTTAACAAAAAAAATAGAATTAAAATTGTTTAAACATCACAAACCAAATTAAAACAAATAAAATTGTTTTTTTTTTTGAAACCAACCACCAAATCAAACATAACCATTAAACCTTCTGCATTACCAACTTCTTCATCACCTCCCTCAGCTGCATTCGTGCCACTAGGTCCAGCTCCATCAGCTCCATCACGCCTTGGTCTTGATTGATCTCCCCCTATTTTGGAAGAAATCAATTCCACCATATTCATCATGTCTGACCGCATATCCAACCACCTCTGCATAACTGAGTCGATATGCTTCGCCTGCCTATTGAAAAAATTTAGTACGATAGCAGCATCAATCATAACTGGAGCAGTGTTGCCTGAGGTGTTGCCAATCTCAGGGGCAACACTGGAAGCAGGGGCAGCAGTTGGAGCAGCTGATGTAACCAAAACCTAGGTCTATGCCTATTTCCTTCAGTAAAGATTTTGCTAATTTTATAGAAAACAGGCTTTTCAGAGATGTTGTCCGCATTCCATGGTTTAAACTTTTGAAACACAAGGACATTATAAATGAGGAAAGAAAAAATGAAGGATGAGGTTTTCTTCTTTTTGGCCCATGCAGCTAGGTAAGCAAAAACCTATCTTCCAAAAGTAACCTCTGTTTGTTACCCAATTTGTATAGCAACAATGCTTGCTCAAAAGTAACTGTGTTCTCATTTGCCGTATGTAACCAATTTGTAATGCAAATCTTATGAAGAACACTAAACAGAGAAGAAAGATGGGTTGCTTTGAAATGATCACTCCACACAGAAACTCTCCCCCCAGTCAGAAAGCTAGCTAGGGTATTAGGTTCGACATCCAAACAATCATCTTCAATACTAGGAAGGCCAAAGGATTTGTTGATTACAGAGGGATTAAAATCATAAATTTCACCCCTAACAAAAATCTTTCCATAGTGAGGAGTGTTCCTGTCATCTATGTCCTCCCTAAGATGAGCAAAAAATTTTCTAACAACGCTTTCAACATAAACTGAGACCTTAGTAACAGCAAGCAGAAATTTCTATCCTCAAGAAATTGGTACACCCCTAGACTTCTGAACTGAATAACATTGATGTTCATTTCATTCAAAATTCTTTTGTCCGAGTCTTCAACCCACTTATCCAAATTTGATTCATAATAGAACTCGTCGGAAAGAAATGGACGTTCATAATATCCAAACAATTCATAATTAGATTTTTATTCATGAGAATGAGTAGGAGTTATTACCTCAGGCCATGAGATGGGAGAATAAGATGGAGAGCTTGACTGTTGTTTGGACTTGGCTGCAGGTGTTTTCTCAGGTGTTTCCATTGGAGGTAATACTTGGGGCAACACTCTTCTTAACTTTCTGTCTTTTTGCCACCCTAAACTAAGCTTGTGCTAGGGTTTATTCATCCTCAAGCCAGGTTTCCTCATCATCATCTGAAGTAGACGAAGGCTCCTTGGTTTCTTTGAAAGTTGGGTCCGAACCCTTCCTCGGACGAAACATTGAGAGAGGAGCTTGAGCTATCTTCCACATCTAGTGATCATCAGCCGTATTTGATGGGATTTTAGACCTAAACAATGTCTTAATCCTTTTCGGATTGTCGACGAACTCCACCCCTAAATGACGAAAAAGAATCAACCACTTTTCTTTTCTTCGTTTTCTTTGGAGGAGCAAATGTAAGCTCAACTGAAGGAGTACCTTCAGGAAGGCTTATGGGAGTTGGAATTGGAAGGGCGTTATAGACAATGATGTCTCAACTAGGAGAGGTTGAGGGTGTTTCTAAGAGTGTCGCCGGAGATGTCTCCATTGGAATGGCGACATTCGAAGCGACACTAGAAGGAGCTAGAGGCGAAATGTCCATGGGGGATGTAATTTGAGGTGATTTTGAGGGGCTAGCCATGGGTGATCGACTGGAAGAATACGAAGAGGAACAGGGGAAATGGGTTTTACGTTTAGAGAGAGGGGGACGCCTAGAGAGAGAGACGGTGAGGGTTTAGGAGGGTGAGGGATTTAAGGAGTGAATAGTGAGAAATTGAAGTTGATTTGACAAATTCAACTTAAATTAAACACTCTTATCCCAACAAACACAACACTGTTTATCTGCCATTTAAAAAAAACTGATTTTTTTTAATTTTTTAAAATATAATAACTAAAAATAAATTTAGAAATATCCATAAAATTTTGTTTTTCAAAATTCAAAAGAAAATGAATTTTAAAAAAATAGATATTTTGAAATTACATTTAGTTAGACAAAAATTAAATATTTTTGCTAAAAACCTTTTAAATTTCACAAACTCTAAATATTAGAAAATAGACTTTTGGAAATTCAAAATTTAATTAACAAAAAATAAAAAATAAGAAATAAAAAAATAATGTAGCATCTACTAATGTGTTGCTAGCAATGTTGTGTAACACAAAAAGACAATATTTTAAATAAAATCCCCTTGATATTTTTTCAACATATATAACTCATCATTTTCTTTAGCAATTTTAAGCAAACTTTACACTTCTTTTATTTACAAGGAAGCATCGTAGTAGCGAGCTCCGTGCCCCGAGTTTTTTATTAAAGTGTAAAGCTATATGTAGTAAGTTTTATACCTTTCAAGTAGGGTACACTGTAGTAGCGAGCTCCATGTCCCTAATACTTAGTATAAAACAACTACATTATACTCCCGTTATGGCAAGGAAGCATCGTCGCAGGGAACGCCGTGGCCCGAGTTACTTTGGGAGTATTTTAACAAGCTTTGCCTTTTTCAATATCAACACAACATAAGTGACTTTGTCACTTTATGCACAAAGGGGTATTTTATCAAAAATGTTAAACATAAGTATATACACATACTAGAACAAAAAGGTCAGTAAATGCCTCCCATTGGGTTTAGACTATAATAAATTTTTATTTTTTTTAAATATAATATACAACAAATACACAGTGTTGTTGTCAGTGTTGGCAACACAGACGGCAACACTTAGAGACATCAGATTATAGAAAACATCAACCAAGAGATTTTTTCAAACTTGAAAATCTCTCATGGTCCAGGGCTTTAGTCAAATATCAGCAAGTTGATGTTTAGTATCAATATGCTCTATTTGAATTAAGTCCTTTTCTACTAAATCTCTCAAAAAGTGATGGCGGATATCTACATGTTTAGTGCTTGAGTGTTGTACAGGGTTTTTGGAAATGTTAATAGCACTCAAATTGTCACAATACATGGTCAAGATATTACTATCCAGACCATAGTCGTCAAGCATATGTTTTAACCATATTAACTGTGAACAACAACTCCCGACTGCTACATACTCAGATTCAGCCGTCAAGAGAGAGACACAATTTTGCTTGCGACTGTACCATGACACAAGATTATTACCCAAGAAAAAACAACCCCCACTAGTGCTCTTTCTATCATCTATATCCCCTTCCCAATCAGAGTCACTAAAACTAACCAAGTTGGTATTAGTGTCTTTGGTGAACAAGATTCCTAATTCACTAGTCCCGGACACATATTTAATGATTTTCTTGACAGCATTTAGGTGAGAAATTTTAGGAGCAGATTGATATCTAGCACACACGCCTACACTGAACATAATATCGGTACGACTGGAAGTAAGATAAAGAAGACTACCTATCATGGATCTATACAGAGTTTGGTCAACATCCTCCCCTGTCTGATCTTTGGTTACCTTAAGTGATGATCCCATAGATATTTTTGAGCTCTTTGCACTCTCCAATCCAAATCTTTTCACTAGACTTTTGGCATACTTGCTCTGAGAGATAAAGATTCCATCATCTGACTGTTTTACCTGCATTCCTAAGAAATAATTAAGTTCACCTATCATGCTCATCTCGAAAGTTGACGTCATAGCTTCCACAAAATTTTGTAAACACGTTTTAGATGTGGATCCATAAACTATGTCATCAACATAGATCTGAGAAATGACAAGCTCTTTATTTTCTCTAAGAATAAACAATGTCCTATGGCTTCGCCTCTAACAAATCCATATTCAAGAAGAAAATTTGTTAGACGCCCATACCATGCACGAGGAGCTTGTTTCAAGCCATATAAGGCTTCAAACCCTTTAGGTTGCTCAACATAAATTTCTTTATCTAAGTACCCATTAAAGAAAGCCGCTTTAACATCCATTTGGAATAATGTGATTTTAAGATAGCAAGCTATAGCAAGTAGAAGTCTTATTGACTCAATTCTAGCCACCGATGCAAAGGTTTCGTCAAAGTCGATTCCTTCCACTTGTGTATATCCTTGAGCCACAAGACGAGCTTTATTACGAACAATGTTACCCAATTCATCAAATTTGTTTTTGTAAATCCATTTAGTTCCAATTATATTTGTATGTAAAGAACGTGGAACTAAACACCAAACCTCGTTACGGGTAAATTGTTCAAGCTCTTCTTGCATAGCTTGAATCCAGAAATTATCCTTTAAAGCCTCAAACACATTCTTAGATTCAAGAGAAGAAACGAAACAGGAGTGTTTTACCTTGGAGTATGTGGAGAACATACACACATACCTTACCATATCTCTATAGTCAACTAGCTCCTTATTTCTTGTTCGAACCCCTTCATTGACATCACCAATTACCTGAGTAATGGGATGATAATTTCTAATTCATGCTGGGGGATCTCTCCAGCCTTGATGGTACACCAATCCTTCTTCTTTTGAGTCACTACTTTCAGCATTTCCAGCCAATGTTCTGCCCTCCAGTGTTGCATCATGTGTTGCCATTTCAGGGGCAACACTCAGGGCAACACCCGAATCTGTGGCTGTACTGGTTGATCCAGTTTCTGTTCCAGCCCATTGTTCCAGCAATGTCAGAGGTATATCTTCGGCTAGTTCTCCTGTGGCACTCAAGTAAACGTTAAATTAAATATTTACCGACTCATGAATCACTTTTAATCACAAATTATAGACTCGATAAGCATGACTATTTTGAGAGTAGCCAAGAAAGATAGCTTTGTCACTCTTTGAATCTAGTTTTCCTAAGTATTCCCGGTCATTTAAAATATAGCACAAACACCCAAACACGTGGAAATAGTGAACCGTAGGTTTCTTTCCATTTAAAATCCTATAGGGTGTCATAGTTGTACTGGGTCTTAAGAAAACTCTATTCGTAGTGTGACATGTTGTGTTTAATGCTTCGGCCCAAAAACCTTTAGAAATATTTCTAGCAATTAGCATAACACGAGCCATCTCCAACAAAGTCCTATTTTTTTCTTTCAGCAACACCATTTTGTTGTGGTGCTTTGGGTTATGAAAATTCATGGTGTATCCCCCTTTTTACTATAAAATGTAGAGAAGGAGATATTTTCAAACTCTCTACCATGATCTGACCTTATTCGAAAAATAGGTAAACAAAACATGTTTTTGATTTTGGAAAATAAGAGTTTAAATTTATCAAAAGTTTCCGATTTTTTTCTTAAAAAATAGACCCATGTAAACCTAGAAAAATCATCAACTATAACATAAACATACTTATTACCTTCCAAGATTTCTACCTCAATAGGACCCATCAAGTCCATATGTAAAAGTTGAAAATAATGTGTTGTTCCTGAGTGTTGCTCATTGTGTTGTCCAACACTGTGAGCAACACGAGTCTGCTTACCCTTTTGGTAGTCACCACACAACATGGTGTCTTTGAGGTTTAATTTAGGGACACCTTTGACCGCATTGAGTTTGATAATTTTCTCAAGATTCCTATAATGAGAATGACCTAACTTTTGATGCCATAGTCTTATGTCATCAAGTTTCGTCAAATTGCACACTTGTTTGTTACAAACAAGGTAGCAATTATCACTCGATCTTGTTCCAGTCATGTCACAAAAGTTAGTGTTATCAAACACTTCACAGGTATTTTTATTGAATTTACCTCCAAATTGCCATCACATAATTGGCTAATACTAATTAAATTAGCAAGTAGACCATCTACATGCAAGACATTTGCTAAAGGAGGAAAACCAACAATATCCAGTGTTCCTTTTCCTATTATTTCACTCTTGCCTCCACCTCCATAGGTTACTGAGCCACCTTGAATAGGTTGGTACTCCATTAAGAATGATCTTGTTCCCGTCATATGATGTGAACAACCACTATCAAAGTACCAAGCACCTGAAATGTTAGTCCTTAAAGCAGTGTACACAACATAGCATTTCAGTTTTTCTTTGGGTAACCAAGCCTTTTTTGAAAATCTGAACTTCTGTCCACCAGTGTTGTCTCGAATGTTGTCCTGAGATTTTGACGACACTTGAGGCAATACTTGCAAACTGGACATTTTCTTTTGAAGAATAAACCAATCTGATTTTTTATGTCCAGGTTTGTGACAGTATTCACACTCAATGGTTTGATCAGAAGTATCACTAAAAGTACTACCCTTTTCCTTGACTTGTTCTTTTACAAAATGATTTTTAGTTTCAACATCAAACAAGGAAGGAGTAATATTTTCTAGTGATTCTTGGAACCCAAGACCAGCTTTAAGAGGCTTATTCAAGTTGAGTATCTCATCCAATTTGGATGAACTCGTGTTGAGTTTTTTGAAGGTGGATTCGGCTAGGTTGAGTTTGGCCTTGAGTTTATCAAGATCCAAATCTCTCCTACTGAGTTGAACCTCTAGCCGAGTCAAGGAGTCTTTAAGATCATGATTTTCCTTTTTCAAGAATACCACCATCTTGTTCTCCTTTTTCCATTCTACGAGGAGAGACTTATAGAGGTTTTTTAATTCATTAATGATCTCATCTTTATCAAGTTCATCATCTTGTTCTCCTTTGACAGACTTCTTGGTCGAGCTTACGTTCACTAAGGAAGATAGTAGGTAGAGTACCCAAAGAGAGAGCTTGAAGGGGAAAGAATAATCACACCAACAGGTGGTCAGTTTACCTGACGATTGTTGGAAGGTTTACTCGGATGGGTCTGCTACCAAGAACGTTAGTAGAGCTGGAATTGTGTTAATCGAGCTAGAGACGGGTAAAGCTTTTGAAGAAGCTCTAAGATTCGAGTTCCAAGCCTCCAACAACCAGGCCGAATATGAAGCCTTGATTGCAGCAATTGAATATGCTAAATGCTTTGGGGCGACCAAGATCATAGCTTATTGTGACTCCCAACTGATCTTGAATCAAGTAAAGGGAGAATACGAGGTGGTCAATCCCATTCTGATCAAGTACTGCGAGCTGGTGAAGAGGATGGTTCAAGACTTGGAGTTTTGGGAGATACAGAGGGTAGGCCGCGAGGAAAATGAGTTGGCCAACCTACTCTCCAAACTAGCTACTTCAGACGAGTAGCATGAAGAACCAATCACATACTTAGAGCATCCAGCATACAAAAGAGTGCATGTTCTATGCTTGATCTATGGCTCTAAATGTTGGATTGATGAAATAAAGGCCTACATCGAAACAGGTGAACTACCGGCCGATGAGCAAAAGGCCTACATTGAGATGTGTTCACCCCCATGGAAGTCCCTCAACTATTGCTCAAAGTACACAGTGGAGTGTGTGGTGGACACCCGGGGGCCAGAACTTTGGCGGACAAGATGCTCACCTTAGGGTACTATTGGGCTCGCCTAAGGGAGGATGCTTGTGAGTTCGTGCAAAAATGTGATAAGTGTCAGAGATATGCCGACCTACCAAGGCTCCCTACGACTGAACAAACACCCGTGGTCGCAGCTTGGCCATTCGACATGTGGGGTGTAGATTTGATCGGACCCTTCCCACCCGCCCGTGGAAATTATAAATATGTGATTGTGGCCATCGATTATTTCACCAAATGGATTGAAGCAAGGCCTATATCAAATATAACAGAGGAAGACTTCATCAACTTCATCCACGATTACATTTGGTGCTGCTTTGGGGTGCCACATTCGATCGTTTCAGACAACAGACTACAGTTTTCCACAGCTTTTAAAACAGAAATGAATAGGTTGGGGGTTAAACACTGGAAGTCTTCGATTGCTCATCCTCAAGGCAATGGGCAAGCTGAAGCAGCGAATAAACTGGTATTGACAGCACTAAGTAAGGGCCTAATTGGTCGAGTTGGCAGATAGTTGGACGAACTACCCCTTTCTCTTTGGGCAGTCCGCACAACCACCCGGAGGCCTACAGGGGAAATCCCATTCGCCCTTACTTTTGGGTTTGAGGCCATGCTCCTGCCGAGCTATGAATTCCTACAACTAGGGTGTCCTTATTTGATCAAAACCATAAGAATTCCAACAGGTTGCTCGAATTGGATTTACTAGATGAGAAAAGGATGAATGGTCAACTTAGGATGGTAACTACAAGCAGAAAACTAAGGGTTATCGCGACAAGAAGGTCAAGAAGAGGTCGTTTAACGTTGGGGACTATGTGCTAAGGAAGATCGAGTTAACTGGAAGGAAAGTTGAACATAATAAGTTATCTCAAAACTGGGAAGGACCCTACATCATCACCTGAATTGTCAAGGAGGGGACCTATATGATTGGCCATCTGGGCGGTGATGAGCTGAAACATCCTTGGCATGCTAGCGACTTAGTTAGATATTATTTCTGATTAAGACTTCTATGTAGCGATCTACTTCATCAATAAAATGGGGTTACCCCTGAAATGTTCTATCCACAAACTGTGTTTACACCTGTACTTTATTCAACTCGGGTCTGACTTTTAGTCAATCTCGACATATTAAACAGACTCGACTAAAGTTCTAAGTCAGCCTCGTTCTTAAATAGGTTCGACTGAAGGCTTATGTCGGTCTCATTCCTTAAACAGACTCGACTAAAGTCCTAAGTCAATCTCGTTCTTAAACAGGTTCGACTGAAGACTTATGTCAGTCTCTTTCCTTAAACTGACTCAACTAAAGTCCTAAGTCAACCTCATTCTTAAATAGGTTCGACTGAAAAGTTATGTCAGTCTCGTTCTTAAATAGGTTCGACTAAAAACTTGTGTCAGTCTCGTTTGTCGAACAAGCTCGACTAAAGTCCTAAGTCAACCTCATTTTTAACAAGTTTGACTAAAACCTTAGTCAGCTTCGTTATGACAAACTGGCCTGACTTAGACCTTGGTTGGTCTTCTACTTAATCTAGTTCGATAAAAAAGACAAGAACACGGATCAAGGCAAAATGTTTCAAAGGTCAACTAGTATTAAAATAAAAAGTCCCCCAAAATCGAGCTAGAACTTATCAAAATAATTCGAGTTAAACTACCTCCCAAACCGGGACAAGGAAGTGACAAACAAAATATAATAAGTGAAAATTGTTTGGGACTAGTTCGATACAAAGCCAAATGAGAGCAAGGCCAAAGATCAATCTTCTTGATCGTTATTTTGTTGCTCTGGTTCATGTTGATGCTCTATTTGCTCGGCCTCATCAAAAACATGGTCTTAGGTGACCTCTTCATCCTCCTCCTCAGCTTCATCAACCTCCTCCAGCTCTTGAAGTATAACACTGAAATTCCTTTGCTCGATCAGAGGGGTGACCTAAGGCTCTAGCCCATCCTCAATATCTTGCCTGGCTATGATGGCCAGGTCATTGTCGTTGAAAGGCACAAGGGAGTGGCCGCTGCGTGCCTTCTCATCATAGCGATCTTCAGATGCCCATTGAGCCAATTTGTCAACACTTAAGTCGACTGAAGGATCCACTACAGTATGGTGGGCCATATGTTGGCGTCCGACATCATAGAAACCCCTAGCATGGGATACAATGATGTTGTAGCACTCATCACTATCTTAAAGGCCTCCATGGAAGCTTTCTCTCTATTTTGGGCCTCTTCCTACCATTTGATCCGAGTAGCCTTCTGATCCTCACTCATTTTTATCATACGGTTGCTGCGGTCTTGGACCAACCTGGTTAGCTACACCAGTTCACCCTCTAGCCTGGTCTTCTCATGCTTGGCCGCCGCTGGCTCTTCCTCCAGCTTAGCCTTTATAAGAGCAAAAGACTCCACCTGCCCTTGAAGAGGAGCAAACTGCTCCCTAGCCACTCGTAGATCGACCAAAGATGCATCCCGCTCTTGCTCGGCGTTGAAGTATGCGGCCCAGACAGCTCGGAGCTGGGAGTCAGAGTCCACCAGCTTCTCCCTAAGTTCAGCTGCCTCTCTGGCCTTCCTTGAGTACTTGGTGGAGGCAATCTGCTCTCTCTCTCTATTGTCGCTCTCCAGCTGCTATTAGCCTGCTCAGTAAGAGTTAGAGACTGCATAACAAGAATAAGAGAGTTAATATGGCAGTTATCAGGATTACAGCGACCAAAAGTATAATGACCAAATAGAAAAGGGAAAAGATATGGAAAATGTAAGTGTTACCTCAGAAGCAAGGAGGACGGATCTATTACTGTACTCCTCAAAAGTAAGCCCCTCTTCAGCGAACTGGGCTAGCAGGTCCACATTGGTTGCCCTTCTCACAACAGCTTGCCCAAATCCCAGCTCGGGATAATGGCGGTTTAAACTATTGATCCCAAAAAGCGGAAGGATGTCACTCAACCTCTCCACCATAGCTTGCACTTCTTCAGTGCTTCGGGTAGAGGGAGCTAGAGGAGGAAGGGGATGGCTTGAGGCAGAGCCCGCTGCTCTGGAGGTGCCAGCTTCATCAAGGTTTTGGTCGACACGCAACCTCTTTTTAAGCCGATTGAGAGGAAGGGCATCCTCATCATCTTCTTGCTCGGCATCTTCGATCTCCAAGTCTACAAAGTTGAGGGGGTCTACCCCAACTAATTCATGTCAGGGATCAGAGCCCGATTCCAGCTCGGTCGACATGCCAACCTCTCCCTCTCCTCTAATGACTTGAACTTGGGAAGCATGCTCAATGAGCTCTACAGGCCCAGACCCGTCAACGGGGACCATCCTCACTCCCTCCCTGGGGAGAAACTTGTTTCTATCATTTGCCTTCTTCTCACGGCTGACTCGGGCATTGGCAGCTCCATTTTCCTTCTTATTTCTTCTCCTATCTCCCAGATCGACAATGTTCATCTTTGCTTCTTGCTCGGGAGTAAGGACTGCACGATCAAAAAGAACAACAATTAGCAAGGGAGCATACGGACAAAATAACAAAAAATTTATTGAGAAATATAGAAGTACTTAACCGCCATAGTGAGACAGGTTTCTGCAATAACTAGGCTTCTTCTTACATAAATGACATTGGGACTCGAATCTCTCCCTCTCGTGTATCACCCAATCCGGATATCTAAGGCTATGGATGATCGGCACTAAGGGGGCTACCTCCCCATCTCCTCCTAACATCATTCCAGCTTGAATGAAGAAGTCCTTGTCCGACCCAAGGGTCGCCCAGCTTATGGTGCTCCTTCGAGCCACCAATGCCAACCTATGAGTGAGCTCCCCACTCCACTCTGGGACATAATATTCATCCTCCTTCATGGGAGGCCTATTAGCCTCAGGCAAAGGGAACTCCCATCCCTTCCTACTCTTCACAAGTATCAAATAGGAATTCCACCCAGAAACTTTGTCGGGCAAGTTTGTAAACAGCTTTGGGGCCTTAGATTTGGTCGGGGTACTAATACCAAAGGTTTTGTCGTTCTGCATGACCTTAAAGACTCTCCTAAAGACATACATACATGGCTCGTACCCAACGAAC
The DNA here is from genome assembly GCA_022495995.1 of Adenophora triphylla var. japonica. Lineage (NCBI taxonomy): Eukaryota > Viridiplantae > Streptophyta > Magnoliopsida > Asterales > Campanulaceae > Adenophora > Adenophora triphylla. Next base: position 166,268 of record JAFEMH010003688.1, read on the forward strand.
CTGCACACCATGGCAAAGCAGACCAGCACCCTCACAATATTGGCGCCTAACTGTGGGAACAGCTGCCATACAGTCCAAAAACTCACAGATAAATGGATCGAGGGGAAGTCGTAGCTCGACCTCAAACTGACCGTAGTAGAAAGCTACCCTAGAAGAGATCAGACCCCAGTGCATCCAAGACTGAGCTTTCCTTTGCTTCTCCGTGAAATGGGTAAGGTGGAATTCATCTCTGAAGACCTCAAAAAAGTCATTTAGAATTTGGATGCTTGAATCAGCATTCTTCCTCCCAATGGCCGGCTTGGGGGCCACATACCCTCTTTCATTATGACCTGGAACCATGGTTGAGCAAAATTTGTCCACTATGGTTCCTAAGGAGCTCGATGAGGTAGAAGCGGGAGATTACTGAGCTCCCATATCTACAGAACATACAGAAACAGGGGAATCAGACCTAGTAGAAATATGCTCCGAACTACCTAAGGGCGACCTAGATTCCCCCGAGAATGCTAATATCCCTCTAGGAAAGGGAGGTTTATTGGACTTGATGTAAAAAATTATGAGGTGGTCTATGAATTTGTTGAAGAGATGGAAATGAACAATCCGTAGATCGTCCGCCTCCAAGTCCCCCATACTCTCTCCAGATGGGAACCCTACCTTACCATAAAATAAACCCCACCTATCTAAGATGGTAATACACTACTCCCTCATCAATTCCACCCATGGACCTTCTAACCTTTTATAAACCCTAAGGTTTATGGAGTTATAACCATACCTGACGTCTAGCTCGAATCCAAAGATCCTAGCCATGGCGGAATACATACAGAAGCTTGAAATTAAACCTAAATATTGAGGAATTGAGGGGTACCTTGATTGATTTGAAGTAGAAATAACTCATAGACGAAGCAAAATGCTTGATAACGCCAGAAAATCGATTACCTTGCTTTTGTTCTTGATGGGGGCTTGAGTAGTTGAGGTTTGTAAAGTTTGAATAGGAAAATGATTTTACCTTTTATACTCCTCCTTTTCCTTACCTGAATTGAAAAGGGTGGGGGACACAACTGTTCTTTATATTAGTTATTGCTACACCACGGTTCCCAAAAATAGTTGTCCAATCGCCAGAACCGTACCATCATTATGGAAATTATAGTGCATTGAATAGCGTGTCTGAAATTACCTAGATTCGGTTGCGTGGACCGCGCATCTCGCTACTGGTTCGTCGTTTGCTGTGTTTTTGTTTATAGAGTCGCCACGCCATTTTGATATAGCCCAAAACATTGAGAAAAGGCTTTATTTAAAAGGTTGTTGTGTGATGAGATTTTGAGTTCGGAGGTCAGGTTACGCCTCGGGAAGAGAATAGTAGAGCTCACCCAAGTCGCCTAATATACACGAGTCTTTTGATACCCCTCTTTCTTTAAAAGTTGTGTGTGTATGTATGTGCTTTTAAAAATGCATGCTGAATATGATGTCTACATTGTATGCTATATATTGAAATGAATTGAAATAGTCTCGGAAGGAGGCCTTACCAATGTTGGTTCATGTCTATCTTCCGCTGGGGAATAGTGTTTGAACGTGAATAGTGCTTCGAGACGGACCGGGATTGCGTCGGGATGTACCGGTGTCTGCGGACAGAGTTCCGGCGTGCCTCGGGTCTGTTGGTTGTATTCGGTCAGAGGTTTCGTGTGCCTCGGGATTGTTAGGTGGATTCGGGCAGAGGTTCGGCGTGGCTCAGGATTGTTGGTTGGATTCGGGCAGAGGTTCGACGTGCCTTGGGATTGTTAGGTGGATTTGGGCAGAGGTTCCCCTGCCTCAGGATTGTTAGGTGGATTCGGGCAGAGGTTCGGCATGCCTCGTGATTGTTGGTTGGATTTGGGCAGAGGTTCAGCGTGCCTTGGGATTGTTGGTTGTACTTGAACAGAGGTTCGGCGTGCTTTGGGATGCCTCGGGATTGTTCGGCAGGGCTTCGGGATGCTTCGGAATGCTTCGGAATGGCTCGGGATGCCTCGAAATGGACCTACAGGGCTTCGAGATGCTTCAAGAGAACCTCGAGATGGCTCAGGAGTGTCTCAGGTGGCTCGGCAGGGCTTCAGGAGGGCTTTAAAGTGCCTCGGGGCGGCTCAGGAGGCCTCGGTAAGGGCTGGAGGGGCTCGGGATGCCTTGGAGAGCTCCCAGCTTGCTGGGGGATGGAGGAAAGAAGTGAGGTGTGAAAAATATGAGAGGGGGAGCCCTCTATTTATAGGGGAGAAAAACTGCAAAAGTGTCCGCGCGGACATTTATGCAATACCAATTTTTTGGTTTTCTGGGATTTGAGAGAATCTGGTGGACTTTAAGGGGATTTCGTAATTATGATGTTTAGTTGCAAAAGTGTCCGCGGGGACACTTCTGCAGGCTGAACTTTTTTTGTAATTCCCAAAAAATCCTTTTGTTTTATTTTATCCCGGAAGGGTCCTACCTTGGTTTGGTTGGTGGTTTTGGAGTTTTTGAAGGTCACGGGTCTTCGGGATCACGTTTGTGTGAGTCTGCGCGGTGTTTCTCGTGCATCGAATGGGGAGCGATCCGAATTGGGGTACTTACAGAAGCTCCTCGGCGGCGTCACTTATAAAGGAAGTGGGATCGTCAATAAGATAAGGGTCCTAATCTGGATCGCTTGTTGGGAGAGGGAAGGTGACCAAGTTGGTCGGGCGTGAGGACGTGGTGGTGTCCTAAGGTGAAATGGACGTGTCAGTGTCCGAATGTGAGTTGGACGTGTCGGTGTCCAAATCTGAGGTGGACGTGTCGGGGTCCGGATGTGAGGTGGATGTGTTGGTGTCTGAATGTGAGATGGACGTGTCGGTGTCCTGATGTGAGGTGGACGTGTCAGTGTCCTGATGTGAGGTGGACGTGTCGGTGTCCGGATGTGAGGTGGACGTGTCGGTGTCCTGATGTGAGGTGGATGTGTCGGTGTCTGAATGTGAAGTGGACGTGTCGGTGTCCTGATGTGAGGTGGACGTGTCGATGTCCTGAGGGTGACCGTTTAGGACGGTTGGCATGACCCTTTGATAGGATTCCTACATATCCCGAATGGGAATCAAGCCTGATCGTAGTTCGTGTGTGATGTGAGTTTTTCTTGCATGAGGACGTGGTGGTGTCCTCTTACTAAGATTTTGCGTGGGGACGTGTCGGTTCCCCGAGGGTGACCGTTTAGGTCGGCTGGCTGGACCCTTTGACAGGATTCTTGTAACATCCCCAAAAATATGTGTGCCTGATATGTTTGATATGATTTGATTAGTACTACTCATATCACCAAGATGCATCTTCTTTTCGAAAGCTCATCCTATAAGAACTCCAAGGTTAAGCGTGCTTGACCTGGGGAAATTCTAGGATGGGTGACCCACTGGGATGTTTCTCAGTGAGCATGTAAGTGAGGACAACACGTGCTGGAAAGACTTGTGGTGGTTTGTGGGGCTAGTCCGTCAAATCTGATAGCGTTCCGACCTGGTCTTCAGGCTCGGGGCGTTACAAATGGTATCAGAGCGGGACCCGGTCGGAAGTGTGGAGCAAAGTGTTGTGCGGAACAAAGTGCACACCGCAGAATCGGTGGGAGTCACCTCTTGAATCCGTACGAGCCCCTCTTGGATCCACACTGCCCGGGGTTTCGATCCAAGTAGGCCTTGTCAGGGACGGCAAGGATCCTAAGTGGGGGAGATTGTAACATCCCCAAAAATGTGTGTGCCAGATATGTTTGGTATGATTTGATTAGTACTACTCATATCACCAAGACGCATCTTCTTTTCGGAAGCTCATCCTATAAGAACTCCAAGGTTAAGCGTGCTTGACCTGGGGAAATTCTAGGATGGGTGACCCACTAGGAAGTTTCTCAGTGAGCATGTAAGTGAGGACAACACGTGCTGGAAAGGCTTGTGGTGGTTTGTGTGATGATGTGCCACCGGATTTTTCTTTTTAAAAATCAACAAAACGGAGTCGCCACGCCATTTTTATTTTAAGGGCCAAAACTTTGAAAAATGCCCGAGATTAGAGATTTGAGTTCGGAGGTCACGTTACACTCCGGGAAGAACGTTAGGGTTCACCCGGAATGCCTCGTAAAATGAGTCTTCCTAATTTGAAACCATTTGTGTGTGTGTGTGTGTTTTTGGTTAAAATAAATGCAAACTGAGAAAACTAAAAATTGAGAACTCTTTGTAAGACATTAAACAAGTCTCATGATTTTTGGTATGATTTTAGGGTTGAGTTTTGGTACTCAAAAGACTCCTTGAAGTTGAAAATCAATTCTGCCAGAATGAAAAAGGCAGTGGACACTTGATTTTAAAATGGATTTAAGGGTTTTAAAACTTCAGAATCTTAGGAAAGTCAGAGAATGAAAGTTGTTCAAAACATCTTAAATAAGATGATTGCAAAAGATTTTCATGATTAGAGATGATTTGAGGGACCAAAACCTTCTGGAAATCACATATGTGAAATCTGGATTTCCAGAGAATGCTAAACTGACTTTTGGAAAATAATTTAAAAAAGGGAGTTATACTCACGTAAAAAATAAAGTAAAAATATTTATGGAATCCTATGGATGTTGGCTACAAAAAGTATTTTGTAGTCAACATCAAATTCCAAGTTTTTCTGTGTCCAAAAAATAGGAGAATGTACTGAGGTCTCAGAACAATGCTACTGGACAACAAAATGTTCTTGAAGAAAAATGTGATTTAAAAGGGGTTTTGCATCCATGCTTGTCCCCATTTCCTTAGGCTTTGATTAGTGATCACTAAATATTTTAGTGGTGATCTACTATATCAAGCCATCCTTAGGGTACATTAGGACTTGAAGCATTTCATTTGCTTGGGAAGGGGAGATTTATCTCGAAATAAAGATTTTGTGTTGTGAAAATGATTTTAGGAAAACACTTTCAAGTAAGTAAGAAATAATTTGGACCTTTTAAAATGGTTTAGAGGGAATGTTGACCCTTATAGAAGATCATCCATGGAGATGAACTTCCATGGAGATCCTCTTGGATCTAGGGCAAGGGATGGACAACAAACAAGTTACATCTTTGAAGTGTGATGCATGCATGGATGGGGGAGGTTTAAGATAAGGAGAAGGAGGGTTTACCAATGGTGGTTTAACCCTATCTTCTTGTGTTTGTGTTTGTGTTTGTGTTTGAATGGATTCAAGGCTTGAATGTGTTTAGTGTTTGATGATAGAGTTGGTCAAAGAGAAAACAAGTAGATAACACTTAAGTCCTCTATGTTTTCTCTCTAATCCTCCTCTTTAGTGTTGATTTGAGCTTGAGCTTGTGTATATTTAAGAGTGATTTGAGAGTGTTTGGAGTGAGATTGGGAAAGACTCAAGAGAAAATGGTGGCAATCTAAGGATTCCCACTGTTTTCTCTCTGTTTTTCACCAGAGAATAGCTTCTGTGGGTGAATTGTGTTGTGTAAACTGAGAGAGAAGAGTTCAATTTATAGGCCACTGAAAATGTCAAAAGGATCCGTGCGGATGACTCTGAAGGCGTGCACTGTTCATTAAATGTTGCTCCAGGCTTTGGACAAGAGGAATATATTTTCAAAAATTCAACCAGCTGTTGTTCCAGCAGCTTCCAGTTTCGGAAATTCAACATTTGTGAGATTCCTTTACTTGTTTAACTCCAAATAGCAATCCCCAATTCACCCTTGCTTTGTTAGAATAGTTAGAAATGTTAGGGATGTTAGGGCTTTTGTTAGTTTTCTAACGAAAATACTAACGACTCAAATTGGAGCACTTACAGTAGCCCCTCAGCGACGGCGCTTTCGAAGGAAGCGGGGTCGTCGATAAGAGTAAGGCTCCATATTTGACAAAAGGGGTGACCAAAGTGGTCGAGTGGCTGGACCTGGTGATAGGCTACCTACGTATCCCGAATGGGAATCAAGCCGGTCGTAGTTCGGGTCTTTCGACTATCTTCAGATGTTGACCCTGGAGTGACTATTTTAGGATGTCAACCTGATAAGCGAGTTCTGCAGTTGGTTTCTGAAAGAAACTCTGCTGGGGATAGGAATGACCGTTTTGGTCTGATAGCTAGAGTTGTATATTCGCACTGCTGGGGAAAGGAATGACCATTTTGGTCTGGTGGCTGAACATAATGATAGGCTACCTACGTATCCTTAAGAGGAATCAAGCCGGTCGTAGTTCGGGTCTTTCGACTATCTTCAGATGTCGACCCTAGAGGGACTATTTTAGGGAAGTCGCCCTAAGATGTGACTATTTTTGGAAAGTCGCCCTATGATTTGACTATTTTTGGGAAGTCGCCCTATGATTTGACTATTTTTAGGAAGTCGCCCTATGATTTGACTATTTTTGGGAAGTCACCCTATGATTTGACTATTTTTGGGAAGTCGCCCTATGATTTGACTATTTTTGGGAAGTCGCCCTATGATTTGACTATTTTTGGGAAGTCGCCCTATGATTTGACTATTTTTGGGAAGTCGCCCTATGATTTGACTATTTTTGGGAAGTCGCCCTATGATTTGACTATTTTTGGGAAGTCGCCCTATGATTTGACTATTTTTGGGAAGTCGCCCTAAGATTTGACTATTTTTGGGAAGTCGCCCTATGATTTGACTATTTTTGGGAAGTCGCCCTGGTAATGATTTCGATTTGTCGAATTAGGGGATGATTGCGATTTATCGCTTTCCTCGTGTTGTGTGTCGAAATCGAAGTGATAGCGTTTTAGGTACCTCAAACCTTAATGATGGCGTTTTAGGTGCCTCGAACCTTGATGATGGCGTCTTAGGTGCCTCGAACCTCGATGATGGCGTCTTAGGTGCCTCAAACCTTGACAAATGGTGATCTAGAGGTATTAACTTGTTTTGAAACGATTTCCTTCGATGTTCGTATCCTTTCATTGGGGACGGACTCTGAGGGGATAGACAGTCTTTTAGTGGACTTCATTTGAAGGGATCGTTCTTATGTTCGCTGCCGGAGGTGAAAACGAGGGAAGAGACGGAGTTCCGTTGTTTTTCGTCGGGGATGAACTTGAGGTTTAGTTCCGAAGTATGAACCTAAATGGGGACTCAGTTCAGGATTATGAACCTAAGTTGAGATTTAGTTCAGGAGTATGACCCTAAATCAAGATTTTGTACCTGAGGGAGACTATTTGAGGGCGTTCTCGCTGGGGAAGATTCGGGCTTACAATAACTGCCCGGAAAAAGGGTGACCATGTTGATCGAGTGGCTGGACCTATGGTAGGCTACCTACGTATCCCGGATGGGAATCAAGCCTATGCGTAGTTCGAAAACTGCTGGGGATGGTCTTCTTTGCTGAGGGCGCACTATGTCGTGCTTCAATGCCGTGGACGGTTTTTGCTGGGTTGAAAATGAGGAAGGGAATGGGCTTCCGTTAAGGGAGTCGGCTTCCGTTAAGGTTTGTTGAAGGTCACGTCGGAGGCGTGGGCTTTGGACGAAATAGGCGGTTGCGGTAAAATGGATTGAGGGATGGCGGATGATCCCGCGTGCGTATCGAGGGAGACATGAAGAATTATCCCACAAAACGGAAGTGGGCGCGGAGAAATATCTCACAAGACGGAAGTAGTTCCTTTGGGTTGTGCTGATGTGCGAAGGGTGATCAGCCTAATAGGGACAAGTCTGGAGGCATTTTGACTTGAAGGAGAAGAAGCTTGGTTGAGTCGGCATCTTGCTGGTGATTATCGACCTTGTAGAGGTTGTTGAACTTGTAGTCACCTTGGGACTTCTCGCTGTGGAAGGCTTTGGGTTCGAAAAATGCAAGAACCAGGTTTGAAATGAGAGGGTCCTTATCAAAAAGGCATCTAACACTCGGTAAGAAGGAAACCAGAGGAAAGGTGTTAATTTGGTAGAGAGGGACTCGAAGGCACTCTGGTCGAGTTGGCAATTTTAACAGCGTGATGTGTTGGGAAGCATTTTGCTGGTGGTGATGGTTCTAGAAGAGATGATGTCGTTTTTACCAAACTGGAGATACTGGAGGCTGTCTTCATCCATTTGTGGACGTTGGAGGTTGTCTTTACCAAGTTGCAGACGCCGGAGCTTGTCTTTGCCAAGCTATAGACATGGGGACTATCTTTGCCAAACTGTAGATGCTGGAGGCTGTCCTCATCCATTTGTGGACATTGGAGATCGTCTTTGCCGAACTGGAGATTTTGGAAGATGTCTTCACGGACTTGATGCGCTGTAGATCTGGAGCCAAGGTGGTGTTGACCTAATGTGTCTGAGGCCCAAATGGTGCAGGATCGAGGTGTCTGAATCAGGCTGATGTCGACTTTAGGTGTCCGAGGACAAGCTGACGTGGGCTTGAGGGGTTTGAACCAAGAGGGTGTTGACTTGAGGTATCAGTCATTTGGGTAGTTCCGTTGAGGTCATTGGAATTATGCTTCGGTGGAGACCATCCTTGCTGCGGAGAGGCTTCGGGTAGTGATGGAAAACTGGTCTTTTGTGCTTGAATTGCTACATTTGTTAGTAGAGGGACAAATGCACATATGACATTCATGATAATGGATGCATGCATGGAACTAAAATGATTCGCAATCGCTTAGGGTTTTTTTTTTTTTTTTGATTGATTCATGTTTTGCATGCTACATGAGCCCTGGGGAGATTTTTGTGGGGATGCATGTGGTGAGAGGGTTTATATGTGTTGTGGACTGTTTGGGACAAGCTTTGAGCAGGTGGGGTGATATCCTTTGGTCTACATGTCGTTGATGAGGTCTTGTTGTAGGTCAGCAGTATCATGCGGGCCTCAATTTTGGTCTTGAGATGAAGTTGGATTTGAACCTCGGGTCTTGATTGAAATTTCTTTTCAGTCTCGAATGTTTGAAGGCGACGCCGAGTGCTCTAGAATCAAAGTATGTTGATATGAATGAACCCTCTCTCACTTGACTTGGCGAAATGCTGATATGGGGAGGTTCCCAATTTTCAATCTCTGATGATGCAGGGAGTTGCCATATACCGAGTTCTAAAGCTGACACTCCAAGATAGTTGTTGGGGTGACTAGACCTTTCTTCCGAAAATAGGTGTGACTTGATAAAGCCCCATTTCGAGGAAATAACATGGTGAAAGCCACAGAAGCTTTCTCTGAATGATTTGATGAAGCCCCAGGTTCGACAAAGCGTCACGACAGAGGTCCAATTAATGGTTTGACTGACATACTGATGAAGTACCAAGCCGATCGATCAACGTGAAAGACCTCGAGGTGAAGTTGATGTGACCCCGTATTTATTGCAGCATTATGTCATGAAGTGAGAAGCCCATCTTTGATAACAATTATGCAACTAGAATCCTCCCTTCGAAGGGTGTCTTCCATATGGGAACTGTTAGCCATAGTGGGGCTTGGCTTGTTTATGGCTTCAATCATATTCACCCTATGACTGCATTGGGCGCTTGGGGTATCTCAAACTCACCCTTTTCGATCAGTTCTCACACCGCCCTTTTTCAGGAGCATACATCGGGATCCATGGGCTGATGGTTGTCCAGAGGTCTGGTCAAACCTTCCTTCACAAGTCCCTGAAAGACTTCGCTCAGAGGCATTCCGAAATCTTCAAGCTTAAGGCTCCGCGGCTTGGGCACATCACCTTTCCTTGGCACGAAAGGGGTGGCATTGTTGCAATCCTGGCCCGCATAGTTAATTGCTTCCTTGCCTTTTGGGTAGGACAGGAGCTGGGTTAGAGACAGAAGCTTGGTACCGATAAGTAGGAGCAGTGGCTTGCTGTTGGTCAAACTTTAGCCCCAGAACTGACCGTCGCACGCAGATCTGGATGGGGGAAGTTACTGAGGGACTTTCTCAAATGAGGCTTCCAGGCATGATTGAAAGATGTCCAATTGTTCCTCATTAGAAGGAGGGTTGGCCATTTTACTCAACTTGAGGTTTCAATGCTTGTAAAAGTCACCGATATTCTCCTCGGAACGCTGCACTGTTGTCTGCAAGTCAACTCTGTTTGTCTCCCATTCCAAGTTGGCTTTATACTTATCTGTGAAAGTACTGGTAATCTGTTCCCAAGTAGCCCTAGTTTCAGGCTTTAATCGAAAGAACCATTTCAAAGCTCCTGACTTCAAAGAGAGATTGAAGTAGTCGGCCAACTGCTGGTTTGTGCATCCCTAAGCTTTCATTGCCAAAGTGTAGGTGTCCAAGTGAGTTTTAGGGCACGCACTTCCGTCAAAAAAAATCAAGATTATGCATCACGAACTTGTGAGGCAGGGGTACAGTGGTGTCCGGACCTGTAGGCTGAAGGGCAGCTTTCTTAGCAGTCAATTCAGCAATTTGTGCTTTCATTTCCTTGTGTTGTTCCATGAACCAGGCCAAATGAGGGTTCAGTGGCGGAGCCGGAGTGTTCAAGCCGGTGATCGTGCTGGAGAGAGAGGTTACCATTGGCGGCACACTGGTGGAAAGGATGGCCGGGCCTGGGGCATAGGTGTAAACCTGCCCTTGGCCTAAATTACCCTGGGGAGTGTAAGTATGAGCCTGGGCATAAGGATAGAATCCAGCGGCCTGTTGCTGATTCCCAATGGGTAAGGAGGGTGGTGGCAGACCAGAAGTGGTCGGGTAGCTTGGTTTCCCAGGGTGAGACTCATAGGGAAACTTAAATACGGGTTGTGGCCCTTGGTTGTTGAACTGCATGCATGCCTGACTGGGGTGATGGTGTATAACCGGGAGGATACTGTGGTCCCCGGTGATTCTGATGAGACGGGGATGGGGGTTTGCTGGCCCATAGGGCCTTGAGTGAGGAATGGTTTTGTAGAGGCTGGTGAGGCACTGAGTTGTCGGGCCAGTACTGTCTTGAGGAAGGACACCTGATTGTTGTCCTAAACCAAACTGTGGTGGCGGCATTCCAAACTGTTGATGCGGCACCCTGAACTGTTGTTGTGAAAGACCATACTGATCTGTGCCAGACTGTGAAGGGATCCCAACTTGTTGTGGTGTTCCGAGGTGTCCCCGACCATGGGAGGACATTTCATACTGACTTTGTCCCCGCTAAGAGAGGACAAACTGGCTTGTCCCATCGGACTTTACGGGGCCACTGGGATGTGGCTGAGGAGCTAGTGGTGGCATTCTGGTGTAGTCTGGGCGACTGAGAGTGGAATTAGGGGTTTGCTGTCCCGTGGAGGCAGTCATGAAGGGATTTTGTGAGACTTGTGCGGTGCGGGGGCCAGGCCTGTCTTGAAGCTGGGTTCTTTGTTGAGGCATTCCAAACTGCTGGGGCTGAGAAGTTCAAACTGATCCATAGTTGACCGCCGTCTCACCCAACTGAGAAGTCATACCAAGATGATGTAACTGAGAAGCCCCTGACTGATCTGTACCGAGCTGCTGAGGCATACCAAACTGCTGCGACATACCGAGCTGACCCCAACTGCATTGAGGCACACCATACTGGCCCAAATCGGACTGAATTCAATTTGTTTCCCCAAACGACTGTCCCAGACTGACCTGTGAATGTGCACCAGACTGAGGCCGAAAGGATGGCTGATTCACAGGTTGAGATGAGTGTGGCCAGGTGGAAGTTCCACAGTAGTTTATCTGAACAAAAGAGAGGGATGGGATCCTCTTCCTCCTCTACTGTAAAAGTCCCGTCGGTGTTGAGGGAAATCATTAAACTAAAATTCCTGACACCTTCCAAAATTGATCATCAACACCTCATTTTGATTGGTACAAGGAGTTTTATGGACTCGGATTTCAATAGAACTATGATGAATCCCTGGTTCTGATTAAAATTCCGTCCTCAACCTTGGACATCAAAGAACTGCCCATGATGATCAAATCTCCCGTTTCTTGGCGAAGCCTTGGTCTGAAGAGATGTGTTGGCGAAGTCTTGATTTTGAAGAAGTGACTTGATAAAGCCTCAGTCTCACGATTGTGAATATTGTAGCGAAATGAAGAATCAACGTGGACCCGGCATGACCAGAGAAGCCTCACTCTAAAGAAATGGCTCGACGAAAGTCCCACCTTAAAGAGTCCCGTGCAGCTCTAATGCAAATTGAGTTGTCATGTAGCAAAAGAGGCAACCCATCCTTCTATATTTACTTTATTGTTTTCTTTAGTCAATTAGTCAACCGGAAGAAAATGTAAAAGAAAGACAATTTAGAAATGTATACCTGCAGGAGCATATTTTCGAAAAGTGGGGACGAATCCCCGATTTGTATTATTTGATGGCCTCATTTGATGAAGGCACAAAAGAACTCGCTTTGGGTTTGACTCTTTTGAGAGAGCATAAGTGTAGAAAGGTTTGTAAAAGTGTATGGAAGCCCCTGCTGACAGAAAATTAGTGTTTAGCTCTATTTGAAGACTTGTCGAGACATTTGAAAACATGTTTTATTCAAAATGATCACAAGATTGCTTAAAACCCTTTATTAATGTTCGGGTTATTCAAACCCCTAATCTCGATATGAACAAACATTTTGATTAATCATGAGGAGAAAGTGGGCCAATACCAAGGGTAAAGTTGGCGAATTGCGAAGAAAGACTGTGTATAGGAGAGGCCATTGATGAGACCAAATTTTCTTGGGATTTGGATGTGTTTATGACCGGACAATTTCTGGTTGCCTACGTTCCCCTTATTATAAGGAGCTCAGGTCGCCGTAGTTTGGGCTTGAACTGTGTTTGGCTTTGGAAAGGGGGGTATGAACATTTGTGATACTTTTGGTGAAAAGGCTCGGATAGGAAATTTGGATGATAAGGTACGGGCCTTGAGATGTTCCTTGACAAGTCGTTTTTTTGACGGCTTCTTCCGTGATTTCATTGCTTCTTGATCATCATCCTTCATTGGGGAAGAAAGATTTTGAATTCAGCTTAAGGGCTTATGATGTGTTTTTGCCGTTGCTTTAACTGCTCCCTTGTTGTCGACAACTTCCGTTCTTCGGGCTTTAATTTTGCCCATATGTCAAGCCTCTGATCGGCGGTGCTGGGTCCTTGGCCTCGTTTTTTTTTTTGAAGCTTTTGTTTTTTTTTTATTTGAAGCTTTTGCTTGAGCTCTTTTTTTTTTAAGCTTTTGCTTGAGCTTTTTTTTTTGAAGCTTTTGCTTGAGCTTTTTTTTTTTTTTTTTGAGGATGAAGGCAAGCCCCAACTTGAACTTTCTTGATGTGCATGAAGGCGAAGGCAAGCCTCTGCTTGAACTTTCTTGATGCCCGTGAGGCGAAGGCAAGCCCCTGTTTTTTTTTCGACATAGGGTCAATCTTTCGATGCTGAGTGACCTTTTGTTGTTCTTCGATGCTGCCGCCGTCGTTGACTTGGTCAAGGTGATGATGGGGACATGTTTTGGAAAGTGTATGGCTTGATGGAGGCCTTTGTGAGGTAAGGAAAGTGTATAGGGAGGGCATTAGTTGACTTTCTCGCACCAATTAATTAAAATCTTAATCATTTCCAGAGATTATTTGTTGAGTAATGCAAGTGATCATTTAAAATAAAACCATTTCATTAAATGTAATGTAGGTGTGCAAATAATGTCTCAAGTCTAGCAAGAAAAGAAAAAGACTCTTTTATAGAAAATTTAAGATTAACTACAATGTCCAAGGAGGACTTGATTGAACGAAGAAAGCACTAGAACCTACGAAGGTTGACTAAAAGACTGTTTTAATGTTAAAGGATGGGTAGCCCCTAGTCTAGCTACTCTTTGCTGTTGGACCACGTCTCTACCCTTCAGCATTGGAAGCAAATTCCTCATGAAGCTATGACAGACCATGCTCGCCTTTGGTAACTTCAGGAATTCCTCGCTCACCGGCCCTGACGGTTGCCTTATCTGCCATCAGATTATTATCATCCCATTTACCCTTGGCGTCAGTCGTGAACTTATCGGAGGGCGAGAGTTCAAAGCATTTCACCAAATCCGGCTTTGCCATGGTCACATGCTTGTTGCAGTCAAACCAACCATTCTCAACATTTGTTGCGACTAAATCATCTGGCTTGGAGCTTGAATCATAAAACTCAATCATGTTTACACTCGTGTTGTTTGGGAAATGATCATTGGCAGGGTTGAGATCACTGAGGCGCTCGAGTTTGCCCTTCTTAATTAACCCCCGAATTGCCTTTCTCAAAGCTGTACAGTTATCGGTTATATGACCGTGATACTGGTGGAAAGCACAATGCTTAGTGGTGTCCAAAGGGATTTTGGGATCCTTGGGCTTATAGTTTCTTATGGGTTCGAGGAGACCCTGCTTTAGCAAGCTATTTAAAACTTTGCTTAAGGGAACACCCAAATCCTCGGGATGTGGTTTCTCCTTTGGGGGAGAATAAACTCTTAGTGCTCTTTGATTCGAGATTTGGTCATTGACTTGGTCACCATTCTGAACAGGGTTTGCCGGTTTTGGTCCATTGGGGCGCTCAAGCTTGCCCGCTTCGATTAACACTTGAACCGCTCTCTTCAAGACTGTGCAGTCGTCGGTCGTGTGGCCATAATGATTATGGAAGGCGCAGTGCTTAGTCATGTCGAGGGGTGCATTTGAGCTCCTTGGATGGTAGTCCCTGAGAGGCTCCAAAAGGCCTTCCTTTACTAAACCCTTGAAAATTAAGCCCATGGGCATCCCAAAATCATCAAAATGTTCTCGTTGCCTTAGAGGACCACCATTTCTTGGTTGCTTTTGGATGCCGTTAATTGTACACAATGCCTTCTTTCCTTTAATGGATGTTGCAGCCGTGTTGGAAGGGTAAGGTTTATAGCGGTGAGACATGTTCAGACCCGTAGTGCTTCCCCGTGCACGAACCCTTTTGATGTAACCATCGATGTAAGCGTCGAGATTTGACTTTTGGTAAAACTCATTCGTGTCAGATACACAAGATTGGTATGGTGAGATGGCCCGAGTCGAGCGATCGTCGATACTTTCGTTGCTAGGCTTTTCTTGTATTTTCTTAATTGGTTCTACTAATAATCCATTGGACGAGTCAATAGGAACACTAGGACTGCATGACCCCGCCACAAGATTGGCATTAGCAAACGAAACCACAGTAGGAAGTACTCTGGTGGGAGGAATGACAGTCTGAGCATTAAAAGCGTGACCGTAACCCTCCTCATAAGTCAGACTTGAAGCACAAGAATATGGACCGCTGGATTGGGGGTGGTGAGACTTATAAGGGGCATCATAAGGCCTGGCAGTTGCCGAAGATGAGGATATATGGCTCGTAATGGGTGGATACCAGGGAGTAGTGAGTGCGGATCCAAAAGGCTGCTGAAGATATGAGATTTGAGGCATCGTAACAGTAGGACTGAACGTGTCTTGACCACACTGAGGAACGTGACTACAAGGGTAATGTGCATACTGTACTTGATGAGCAGGAGCAGCTTGCGTAACAGCCGGGTGGAGAATTTGATGAGGAGCATTTGACCTTGTCGGACTTCCCAACCGGAGGGGCGGGGTAGAGCTTGGAGGATGTTGTGAATACGGTAAACCTGATGAAGTGGTGATAAAAGCCTGGTGGCCCATGTGATCTTGCAGTATCATAGGGGCAAGTGTGCTTCGAGAATTGGAGGAAGCAAGCTGGCCCCCTCTGAACCATGGAGCCTGAGAAGCGAACTGTCCCAAAATGGCTTGCGGAGCCATGTCAAACTGCTGGGCTTGAGAAGTCGCGAACTGACCCATTCCGAGATGATGACCCGAACCAGACTGATGTTGTGAAGTAGTAAACTGACCCCTTCCAAGCTGATGATCCGAACCAGACTGATGTTGTGAAGTAGTAAACTGACCCCTTCCAAGCTGTGGGGCGAAAGCCAACTGATTCAATCCTGGTGGTGAGACCTGAGAGGCACCGGGGGCAGGTTGACCTAGATCGGACTGTTGAGGAGTATCGAGCTATAGGGGCTGAGATGTACTTGAATCGACCAATTCGAGGCCCGATGGCCCGGGCCGGGACCGAGGTTTTGGAGTAAGCGAACCGACCCATTCCAAGCTGCGGCGGAAATGATCGATTGAAACCCAAAGGTGAAAACTGAGAGACAGGCTGAGTGATAGGCTGGGGGATGCTTGGCCCATTAGTAGTTCCACATGAAAGGGAATAGGGCATTTGACGGTAGTTGGCATGCCTGGGAGGGTAATTAGTTCCAATCTCCACATCAACCGTAAAGGTTCCATTAGGGTTGCGAACAATTGCTAGCCCCTGGGTTCTGATACTTTCTAATAACTGACTGATCTGAGCCTCTTGATGTTGTCTTATCTGTCCCAACATCTGATTCCACTGTTCGGCACTTTGCGGATTCTCGGGGTGCGGAGTTGTACGTACCCCACCGTTCTCCTCTGAGTTGGCCATTCTGAAACTTTGAGCTGAAACCGATGAAGTATCTGACTCCGTAATGACTGAGCTGAACAAACGATTACCCGGGGCCTTGATCCAAACTTTGCTTACTGTGGAAGGCACAAAAGGGTGTGGTTCAGACTCGGGAAAGCGAAACAGGTTGGTGTTTGGGCTTAGGGCTCATGTAACATGCGATTATTCGTTTAAATTTACTTAAAACGTGTTTTATTAAACCTAAGCGGTTGGAAAAGATCGCTCTTCTTTTTCGCAAACTACTCTGATTCCTGGATCAGTGGGACCCATCACTACGCCTGCGGACCCTCAACCTGTAACCTCGAACAAGGGTTCCGTAGGGCAAGCAGGTCCCGCCGACCGAAAAGAAAACGATCCTAAAGTCTGGCGGGTAATCGAGTCTTAACGAGTATTCGATGTAAATTACGGACAAAGCTGACGTCAAAGGTCAAGATCCTGTCCGGAGGGCTCGACGAAAAGTCGGCATGGCTCGGACTGATAAATGTCCATAATTGATCTTGATCCGTCGTCAGTTAAGTCGTAATTAGACATGGAATAATCGTTAATCCTTGATGACTCAGTGTCATGCCGGGAGTCAGTGCATAAGTTGTGCCAGTCAGAGTCAAAGTCAAGGCGCCAGTCAATATCTGGTCAAAGTTTGCGGCGGAAAACCGGCATAACTTCGACTGATTAAGGGTCCCCGAAAGATATTGACTTGGTATGCCGACTAAGGCTTGAAAGGAAAGGTGTATACACAGACCGGGCATGACACGGACCAGACTAAAAACCAACCGGGTCTCGGACAAAGTGTGTCACGGACAAGTGCATGGTCGACACGAGGCTCCATGGGATGTTTGGGTAGTCCCGTGCTCGCACCGAGAGGCGTAATAAGGCCAAACGGGCTGCTACTGGGATTTCCCCGGGTTAAGGACGTAGTGTGCAGTGTAAGGCCAAGTGCGCGTAGTGTGCAAGCAGTCTATCTTCTTTTTCTGAGTAAAATAGAAATTTTTATGCGTCTTAAAAAGTATGATGCATGCAAAAATTTGAAAATGATTTTTTTTTTCGAATTTTTTTTTTTGAAAATCTTCTTCTTTTTTTTTGAATTTTTGATTTTTTTTTTGAAATTTTTTTTTGAAAATCTTTTTTTTTTTGAAAATATTTTTTTTAATTATTTTTTGAAGGCAAATAAACACATAAGCACATAGGCACAAAAATTCAAACAGTTAAGAAAATGATTCCGACAGTCAAAATACCGATTTTTCCGGGACAGTCAAAACAACACGAAATGTGCAAAACAAACACACACACACACAGTACAAATGGTTTCAAATGCCGGGACGGAAGTTTGACCCACAAAAGCTTTTCCTTTTTTTAAAAAAAAAACAATGATACCGGTACGTGACTTTGTTAGAGCATAATTTATCCCAAGCCCCGAATTAGAACGCGGTACAAGAAACTTAATGGTTTCCACCTATATACCAAATACCATTTTTATTTTTATTTTAAAGATAAAGCTTATTTTTCTGTCCCCAGCGGAGTCGCCACTGTGATGATGTGCCACCGGATTTTCATTTTTCTTTTTGAAAATCAACAAAACGGAGTCGCCACGCCATTTTTATTTTAAGGGCCAAAACTTTGAAAAATGCCCGAGATTAGAGATTTGGGTTCGGAGGTCACGTTACACTCCGGGAAGAACGTTAGGGTTCACCCGGAATGCCTCGTAAAACGAGTCTTCCTAATTCGAAACCATTTGTGTGTGTGTGTGTGTGTTTTTTGGTTAAAATAATGCAAACTGAGAAAACTAAAAATTGATAACTCTTTGTAAGACATTAAAAAAGTCCCATGATTTTTGGTATGATTTTAGGGTTGAGTTTTGGTACTCAAAAGACTCCTTGAAGTTGAAAATCAATTCTGCCAGAATGAAAAAGGCAGTGGAAACTTGATTTTAAAATGGATTTAAGGGTTTTAAAACTTCAGAATCTTAGGAAAGTCAGAGAATGAAAGTTGTTCAAAACATCTTAAATAAGGTGACTGCAAAAGATTTTCATTATTGGAGATGATTTGAGAGACAAAAACCTTCTGGAAATCACAGATGTGAAATCTGGATTTCCAGAGACTGCTAAACTGACTTTTGGAAAATAATTTGAAAAATGGAGTTGTACTCACGAAAAAAATAAAGTAAAAATATTTCTAGAATCCTATTGATGTTGGCTACAAAAAGTATTTTGTATTCAACACCAAATTCCAAGTTTTTCTGTGTCCAAAAAATAGGAGAATGGACTGAGGTCTCAGAACAATGCTACTGGACAGCAAAATGTTCTTGAAGAAAAATGTGATTTAAAAGGGGTTTTGCATCCATGCTTGTCCCCATTTCCTTAGGCTTTGATTAGTGATCACTAAACATTTTATTGGTGATCTACTATATCAAGCCATCCTTAGGGTACATTAGGACTTGAAGCATTTCATTTGCTTGGGAAGGGGAGATTTATCTCGAAATAAAGATTTTGTGTTGTGAAAATGATTTTAGGAAAACACTTTCAAGTAAGTAAGAAATAATTTGGACCTTTTAAAATGGTTTAGAGGGAATGTTGACCCTTATAGAAGATCATCCATGGAGATGAACTTCCATGGAGATCCTCTTGGATCTAGGGCAAGGGATGGACAACAAACAAGTTACATCTTTGAAGTGTGAGATGCATGCATGGATGGGGGAGGTTTAAGATAAGGAGAAGGAGGGTTTACCAATGGTGGTTTAACCCTATCTTCTTGTGTTTGTGTTTGTGTTTGAATGGATTCAAGGCTTGAATGTGTTTAGTGTTTGATGATAGAGTTGGTCAAAGAGAAAATAAGTAGATAACACTTAAGTCCTCTATGTTTTCTCTCTAATCCTCCTCTTTAGTGTTGATTTGAGCTTGAGCTTGTGTATATTTAAGAGTGATTTGAGAGTGTTTGGAGTGAGATTGGGAAAGACTCAAGAGAAAATGGTGGCAATCTAAGGATTCCCACTGTTTTCTCTCTGTTTTTCACCAGAGAATAGCTTCTGTGGGTGAATTGTGTTGTGTAAACTGAGAGAGAAGGGTTCAATTTATAGGCCACTGAAAATGTCAAAAGGATCCGCGCGGACGACTCTGAAGGCGTGCACTGTTCATTAAATGCTGCTCCAGGCTTTGGACAAGAGGAATATATTTTCAAAAATTCAACCAGCTGTTGTTCCAGCAGCTTCCAGTTTCGGAAATTCAACATTTGTGAGATTCCTTTACTTGTTTAACTCCAAATAGCAATCCCCAATTCACCCTTGCTTTGTTAGAATAGTTAGAAATGTTAGGGATGTTAGGGCTTTTGTTAGTTTTCTAACGAAAATACTAACGACTCAAATTGGAGCACTTACAGTAGCCCCTCGGCGACGGCGCTTTCGAAGGAAGCGGGGTCGTCGATAAGAGTAAGGCTCCATATTTGACAAAAGGGGTGACCAAAGTGGTCGAGTGGCTGGACCTGGTGATAGGCTACCTACGTATCCCGAATGGGAATCAAGCCGGTCGTAGTTCGGGTCTTTCGACTATCTTCAGACGTTGACCCTGGAGTGACTGTTTTAGGATGTCAACCTGATAAGCGAGTTCTGCAGTTGGTTTCTGAAAGAAACTCTGCTGGGGATAGGAATGACCATTTTGGTCTGATGGCTAGAGTTGTATATTCGCACTGCTGGGGAAAGGAATGACCATTTTGGTCTGGTGGCTGAACCTAATGATAGGCTACCTACGTATCCTTAAGAGGAATCAAGCCGGTCGTAGTTCGGGTCTTTCGACTATCTTCAGACGTCGACCCTAGAGGGACTATTTTAGGGAAGTCGCCCTAGGATGTGACTATTTTTGGGAAGTCGCCCTATGATTTGACTATTTTTGGGAAGTCGCCCTATGATTTGACTATTTTTGGAAAGTCGCCCTATGATTTGACTATTTTTGGGAAGTCACCCTATGATTTGACTATTTTTGAGAAGTCGCCCTATGATTTGACTATTTTTGGGAAGTCGCCCTAAGATTTGACTATTTTTGGGAAGTCGTCCTATGATTTGACTATTTTTGGGAAGTCGTCCTATGATTTGACTATTTTTGGGAAGTCGCCCTAAGATTTGACTATTTTTGGGAAGTCGCCCTATGATTTGACTATTTTTGGGAAGTTGCCCTAATATTTGACTATTTTTGGGAAGTCGCCCTATGATTTGACTATTTTTGGGAAGTCGCCCTGGTAATGATTTCGGTTTGTCGAATTAGGGGATGATTGTGATTTATCGCTTTCCTAGTGTTGTGTGTCGAAATCGAAGTGATAGCGTTTTAGGTACCTCAAACCTTAATGATGGGGTTTTAGGTGCCTCGAACCTTGATGATGGCGTCTTAGGTGCCTCGAACCTCGATGATGGCGTCTTAGGTGCCTCAAACCTTGACAAATGGTGATCTAGAGGTATTAACTTGTTTTGAAATGATTTCCTTCGATGTTCGTATCCTTTCATTGGGGACGGACTCTGAGGGGATAGACAGTCTTTTAGTGGACTTCAGGCTCGGGGCGTTACAATTCCTACATATCCCGAATGGGAATCAAGCCTGATCGTAGTTCGAAAAATTTGGTAATCTTACGAAGAGGTGTGTAATCTTACTAGAAGATGGGTAATCTTACTAAAAGATGGGTAATCTTACTAGAAGATGGTTAATCTTACTAAAAGATGGGTAATCTTACTAGAAGATGGGTAATCTTACGAAAAGATGTGTTTGTCGTGTCTAAGAACGTGGCGGTGTCCTCTGACTGAGACATTGTGAGGACATGGTGGTGTCATGTGGTGTGATTTGGGGATGAAAGTGTTTGCGCCTTGAGAGGAAGATGCTCGTGCTCAAGTGTTATGATTTTGGGAGGCATGCTTGCCTTGTGTTTTGATTTGTGGGAGGCGTGCTTGCCTTGTGTTTTGATTTGTGGGAGGCGTGCTTGCCTTGTGTTTGATTTGTGTCTGCTGGGGAAAAGTTTGGGCTTACAATGGCTGCCGGGGAAATGATTTGTTTGTTTCGAGGGCATTAATCCCTTGGGATCTGTGTTTGAAGGCGTTTTGTGCCTTGGGATTTGTGTTTGAGGCATTTTGTGCCTTGGGATTTGTGTTTGAGGCATTTTGTGCCTTTGTGTTTGAGGCATTTTGTGCCTTGGGGTCCGGACTTACGATGACGGCCGGTGTTATTTTTGTTGGGGATATGTATTTTCGTACGGTCTCACATTGATTGCCTTTTGACTTTTATCTGCTGGGGAAGGGGGTTCGGTCTTACATTGATGGTTGGGTCTTGTTTTGCATTTTGAAGGCCTTTGGGCCTTGAGATTCGTGTTCGAAGGCGTTGGTGTCTTTTGTGTTTGTTTTGCCATTTAGTGGGCGCGATCTGGACTTACGATGACGGCCGGGGTTAAATTTGTTGGTTTAGGGACCAAACTGCATTGATTTTGCTGAAAATGGCCTTTGGACGGCTAGGGGCAAAGATTATAAGGGAAAAAGGGGGATTTCGCCGGGGCTACAAAGTGGTCCGCGCGGATACACTCGCCCTGCAAATTGGTCCGCGCGGACACATTTACAGATCTGATTTTCTTAGCCAAAATCAAATTTCCAGTGATGCTATCCCATTCCATTTTTCACATTCAGCCGAGGGAGAAGGAGAAAAAGAGAGAAGAAAACTTGATTTTGAGCAAATTTTTCTTGAGAAAATCCTTCCAAGTCGCTAGATTTGCTATCATGGCAGAAAGATTGGGGTGAGGTCGTCGTCAAAGGGGCCGAGAGGCCATAGAGAGGAGGTTGGACCTCCAAAGGAATTTTTTTTTCCTTTGCTCCTTCAACAATGAATCCGGATGAGTTGTATCCAGATTTGGACGTGCACAACTCGAGGGGGAAAGCAAAAATGGAGGTAAGAAATCAAATTTTGTTTTGATTCTTGCTTTGAAATGGTGTATGCTAGAACTAGGGTGTTAGTTTTCGCACTTTGGGGCTTTTGTTGTTGCCATGCTCAATTTGTGAAATTGATGTTGATTTATTGAAATTGGGTGTATATGGATTGTGGGTATGTGATTTTTGTTCAAAAATGAGGAGTTTAGCTCTTATTTGTAAAAATAAAGTGCCTCTCCTTTGAAATGCATGCTTTGGTGACTTGTACCTTGATACTATTTTGTATGTACATGGTTTTTGTGGGGGGAAATGTTGTGTAGGAACGGACTTTGTGTGGGGAATATTATTGTGAAATGTGTGTGCCGTGTTTCGTGACGGACTTTTGTTTGGAAATGTGTCGTGTAGGGACGGATCCCTTTTTGAAAAAAGTGTGTAGGGACGGATCCCCTTTTTTGTGAAATTGTGTTTGTAGGGACGGATCCCTTTTTTTGTGAAAGATGTGTTTGTAGGGACGGATCCCTTTGGGAAAAATTGTGTGTAGGGACGGATCCCTTTTGTTGAAAAAAAGTGTAGGGATGGATCCCTTTGTTGTGAAAAAATGTGTTTTGTGTGATTGCGGTGTTGGGACGGACTTTTGTGATTTGTGTGATTGCCGTGTTAGGATGGACTTTTGTGATTTTTTGTTGTTGTTGTTGTTTTTTTTTGAATGATATGTGTTATCATTTTTGTTTTTGTATATTAAGTACTTTTATTGACGTACCTTTGATGTGTTTACCTGCAGGATGAGGTGCCTTCGTCTGGGAAGACAAAGAAGATGAAGTCACGGGGGTCCCTTGAGGCCGTGGTTGAGGTGTGGCGGAACATGCCTGATATCTCCCGGGATGGGAGACCTAGCCCTCGGAGGCTAGTCATTGCTACGGGGCTGAATGTGTTCGTAGAGAACCTGGCCGGGTTGGCGGAGACGCAGAAGAACAAGGGTGTCTTCTTGCCTTGTATGAGTACTGGTGGGACACCACGTACACCTTCACCTTTAGTTGGGATCACCGGGCTTTCCTTTAAGGGGGAGTCGGTGAAATGGCGGGATCGGATGTCTGATGAGTTGCTGGCTGAGCTGCTTAGCTTTGCGCCTTGGCCCCATAAGGGCTTGGGTATGGTGTACCACGATGTGGTGGCGAAGATTACTACCAACATCGGGGAGTATAGCCGGGGCACTGGGGTAGTGAGGGCAGAGCAGTTGGCGCGCTCTTTCTTGTGGTTTCCCCTTTTTGAGACTTTGTTCTCGAATCACGCCTCTTCTGCTCTTTTTCCTCTGCTTGAGAGTCTGGTGGATTTGGAGAGGGTTTGTGACATTGCTTGGGGTGAGGCGGGCATGGACGAGCTCTACTTTGCCTTGGATAGGTTTAGCTGGGGTGCGGTCAACTCCCTGGGATGTTTTGACTTTGCACTGGGGGTATGAGTTTACATGCTTTTGTAGTATAGCACTTCATCGTTTTTCCTTCTTCTTTTTCTTTTTCTGAGCACTATTTGCTTTTTGTTGCAGGTGTGGTGCTATGAGATCTTCCGGTGCCAGCCGTGGGACTGGCAGGATGAGGCCTTGTTTGGGTATCCCGTCGTGTTGTGATGGGCTCGCTCTTTGAGGAAGAGAAGGATGAGCTGGGGGAGGATTACTGTCATATATAAGGATGTGCAGCACTTCTTGGAGAGGGACAGCCCTGAGGGGTGTCAGATGTATCCTTGGACTCGTTATGGTGAGGATGAGCTGGAGGGCGCTCCGTGGATGACGCGGCAGAGGAAGCTCCTTTGGGGCTTTACTTGCGACTCCATGTATTTGGGGGAGAGGGTCTTCTGGCAGCATGGAGCAGGTGGTCCCCCTATGGCTTCGAGGGATCCGCCCTTCCACATGATGAGTCCTACTGATATGGACTTATTGGAGTTCGAGAGGTACCGGGCTGGCATTAGTGATGAGGAGTTTGTCCTGGAGGGTGAGGAGTATGCGGCCTTCGTTAGGCGAAAGTTGAGGATGCCACAGGTGTTGCCGAGGGAGAGGCGGACTGGCTCGTCGCATCCTCCAGATGTCCCAGTGCCTGGGTCAGACTTCACTTATGTTTGCGGGGACTCTTCAAGGAGGAGGGTGTCGGTGCCCATCCCGGAGTATGGTCCTGCCGCCTATCGGGTTGACCCAGATGCTGCGGTGAGTTTGTTTACTCTTTTCCATCTTGGCATCTTTTCTGCATTTTCTCTTTTGTCGAGTATTTTGTATCTCTTTTGCTGAGCATTTCTTTTGTTGTTTGTTGTGCAGGTCTCGGGGTGGAGCGTTGATGTGCTTACTCGCCGGTACGTGGGGTTGAGGGCCTTCACGAAGAAGCTTCTGAGGAAGATTTCATGTGGGTCTTCGCGGAGTGAGGCGGCGTTCAAGCCGATGCCTTCGAGGAGGTCTATGGATACTCCTTCTTTGAGGGCTGAGGCGGAGCCACAGCCTGAGGTGCCAGTTCGGGAGCGGCATAGCTTTGAGGTGGGGACTTCTTTAGGGGCTCGGAGGCCGCAGACCCTTTACCAGTTCTTTCCTCCATCGGGTGCTCAGGGTGAGGGTTCGTCCTCGCATCCCTTCTTCGATCCTTTTGGTGGGCTTGACCCTTCGGACTACCTCGAGTACTCGATCGAGGGGGGGTCGAGTTTTCTGATGATGAGGAGGTGACTGCCGGGTTTGTCGAGATGCAGGGGTTATCGTTTGACGAGGCTGATGATGATGAGTTGGAGTAGGACTCCTTTTGTTTCCTTCTTTTTTTTGTTTTTTTTTTGTATTGTAACAGACATTTTGTATCTGTTATAAAATACTCGTATTTGGCATAGCAAAGCATTTTATTTGAGATGTAATGATTTATTTTGTAATTTCGGGGGACTGGCCTAGGAATTGTTTCTAGCTTATTTTATTTTTGTGCATGTCACATGAGATGGGAATGCATTTGTGTTTAGTGTATGGGGGCCGGAAAGGGCTTTGGTGAGGCTTTTGAGCAGCCGGGTGCAAAATCCTGCCGCAGGCAGCAACTGTTTTGCAGTTGCTGAAAAATCTTAGCCAGGTTGCAAAGTGGTCTGCGCGGACACTTCATGCATGCAAAGTGGTCCCGTTTTGCTCACCTTGTGGTTGCGATAGAGGCTCCAAGTCATGCCTGAGTCTCCGGCCTCTTTTAGTTCGTGGACGTTTGCTCAGCGGCCTCTTGTCTTGGATATGGATCAGTCCGCCTGGGAGAGATGGATGGCACATCTTGGTACGCATCAAATCCGTTAGTGGGTTCCTCACTGGGGGATTGAGACTAGGAGGGTCTTTCAGGAAGGTTCCTATGTTGCCAGAGTTTCGGGGTTGTCTTGGTCCTCCTTTTATATCTCGTCACTCGTTACTCGACAGTTTGGGATGAGGCAGGAGCCTTTGCTGGGCTGGGAAAACATCGCCACAATGGAGGTAGCCTCTTCTCCTATGACAGATCCAGATGCCTTTCTGTATTTTTTGAGGGTATGGAAGTATTCCGCTTTCCCTCCTGTGGTACTCCTTCGACGTCGGGAGAGTGTTGTATTGACCATCGAGTACCTGGATTGGTACGAGCAGCATGTTGGGCAGACCCAAGTGGTTTTAGGGAGCAGGCGTGAAGCGATTCTGGGACAAGGCTATCGTCTTAGCTACAGCCTTAGAAGTGCAGAAGCCTGGTCTAACCCTCGAAATGTTACGGGAGACGCTTTGTTTGATTACGAGACCAGAGTTGACCGAATGACGAAGAGAGGTCCCCTTTTGTAGACTCGCAGGGAGGAGATACGAGCTGAGGCACGGGCGAATGAAGCTCTGCGAGCCACTGTATTATTTAACTCAACGGGGAGGACCCCTGATCTTGGAGTGAGAGAGACAGAGTTGGCTCACGTGGAGTGAAAGAAGACTCACCGGGGATGAGGGAAAAAAGGAAAGAATGGAGAGGGGACAAGCGCGAGTGGCGCGGAATGACCTCCTAAGTATACCTCCATTGCATTGCAGACACATTATTTGTTAAATGTATTAAGTTTTCTTTTATCATGTTGTTAGCTTGAGAGTGGACCGTGCTTGTACTCATCAAGAAGTGTTTTAATTGTTAGTGATTTGCGATTTACTTTTAAAGCTTTGTCGAGACGCAAGATCTCTTGCTTGCTTTTTGTTTGAGCCTTGGCGGCATCAAGCTTTGGACCTTTTGTTGCATTTGTAGACCGAACCGGTCTGAGCCTTGGTGGCATCCAATTTCTTGGATTTTTTGTGTTTGGATTGATCTGAGCCTTGATTGGCATCCAAATTTTTGTTTTTTACCAATTAAGGCTTCCTACGTTCCCCCTGGACTGAGGGGCTCAGGTCTTTGTAGTTCGACACTTTTTTGAAGTGACGGGGAGACAAAAAGTTGATCTTCTTTAGGCGAAGTATCGGCGGAGCTTGCTTCCGTTGACTGGATTCATGAAGGGATTGCCGTCTAGGTTTGTCAGCTTCATGGCACCTCCGGAGAAGATCTTTTGGACCACGTACGAGCTGATCCATGTTGGTTCCCATTTTCCAAGCGGATTGGTTCGGGTGGGAGGCTTTTCTTTGAGTACCAAATCGCCTTCCCTGATGTCTCGAGATTTGACTTTCTTGTCGAAAGCCCTAGCCATTCTGCTTTGGTAGGTTTGTTGTGTCTGTCTTGCCTCCGGGGAGTACTCGATCCACCTGTTGGCGGGCCTTGATTGTGGTAAGGATCTTAGGGAGTTGGTTGCTCTTGGGTCTTCCCTTCTGGATTCCCTATCACGGGAGCGTTTGACTCTGGTTTCGCATTCTCAGTCGTAGCGGGATAGCATGTTGACGGACTCAGAGATCGCAAGGGGTCTACTCTCGCATGGAGTTTCGCTGAAGGCTATCATGTTCACCTTTTCGTTCTAGGGAAACGGATTCCAGACTGTGTTGGGGCCACGGGGGCGTTCCAACTTTCCTTCTTCGATTAGCCCCTGGACCACTTGTTTCAACACGAATCAATTGTCGGTGGTATGACCGGGGTAGTTGTGGAAGTCGCATCATTTGCTCATGTCCATGTTAGGATTGAGAGTCTTTGGCTGGAAGTTCTCGAGAGGTTTGAGGAGGTTCCGTTTCACCCATGCTTCGAACACTTGGCTCAGGGGCATCTCAAGGTTGTCAAAATCCTGGAATTGCTGTGGGCGAGGAGGATTGTTGTTCCTTGGGGGCGCTTGATCATGGCTTACTTGAGTTCCATTCTGGATGTAGTGGACTGCTCCGGCGGCTTCCTTTCCTTTGCTTGGGACAGGTTCCGGATTTGACGGGGTTGCCCGGTAGCTGTAGGATGAAGCAGGTGCGACTGCTGCCTTTTGTAGGCTCAGTGTCTTCTCGAACTTGGTCCCGACATTGACCATGGCACGAAGGTCGGGATAGAAGTGATGGCTAATCAGGGTCCTCAGAGATGGTTTGAGGCAGGAATGGAAGAGGTCCATTTGCTCTTCTTTGGAAAGCGGATCCATTATCTCGCTTAGTTTCCAGTTCCATCTTTTGTAGAACTCTCCTACTGGCTCGTCATCCTTTTGTTCGGTAGCTTGCAGATCATTGCGGTTGGTTTCCCACTCGAGGTTGGCACGGTACTTCTCCAGGAAGATCTCACTGATTTGATCCCAGGTGGAACGATTTTCTGCTTTTACGTTGAGGAACCACCGTAAGGTCGTGGATTTGAGGGAGTGTTGGAAGTTATCTACCATTTGTTGTGGGGTGGCCCCTTTGGCTCTCATACCTAAGACGTAGGTATCGATGTGGGTCTTTGGGCATTATGTCCCATCGAACTTCTCCATTTTCGGCATTCTGAATTTTGGAGGGAGAGGAACCACTTTGCTTGGATCTGTGGGCATAAGGGAGTCCTTTTGAGAGTTGGCCAGTTTGCCTTGAATGTTCTTCATTTGTTCGACCAACCAAGCCATGTGAGGGTCAGCAGGTGGAGGCAGGCTGCCATTTTTTGGGATGGAAATCGAAGACGGAGGTGGATTGGCTGACGGGATTGCCATACGGGAGTCTTGGGGAGGTAGTTGAGTGTATACCATCCCGTACCCTTGATTGTTGAAATTGGAGTTGAGGGCGTGGTTGCCCGGACCGCTAAGGGTTGTGTTTTGGAGATGGGGAAATGATGAGATATCCACTTGGGATGTCTGTCCCTGGCAGGCATTGGGATTTCAGGATATGGCCACGAGGCTCATATGGAGGCAAAGGATTGAATCTCGGGGGATACCGAGATATATTGGGATCTGGGGGAGCTGGCCCATATGTGTGCTTGTAATATTGAGCTTGTGGCGCAGGGCCGAGAAACTAGTTGTGCTGAGGTGGGAAGACCGGAGCTGCTTGACTGAGGCTTGAGTGAAGCTTTGAGCGGGAGCTACTTTCCGTTGCTTGATTTTCGTAGCTTGGTGGAGGAGGGACCTGCTGGTAGCTTTGGGAAACCGGGGGAGCAGGCATTTCTTCATCTTCTATGAGGATGAAGGTTCCATCAGTTTGGGGAACGGCGACGCTTTCGCGACGGCGCATGGTGTCTATGATACAGGCTTGATGTTCTTCTTGGCGCTTCTTGAGGGTTTCGAAGGCTTGCAGCAACTCCTCCATTGTCTGGAGGTTTCTCAGTGGCGGGGTTCCGTTTTCCTCACTGTTATCTGTAGATCCTGCCATGGGAGAATAGCGGACTGTTCGGACCGCTGAAACGGAAGGGTTGTCAGACCTTGTAACTTCGATACTGAACAGACGGTGCCCGGGTACTCTCAACCACTCTCGATTCGCTGGAGGGGGTGATGGGTAAGGTTTAGACTAGGGAAGGCCTTTTTTGGATAAAGGGGAGAAAGCTCATGTGACATGCAGTTTCTTTTTTTTATTATTTATTCATGCTTTTTTTGTTGTTTTAATTTAATTAAAACAAGTTTTCTCAGAATCCTAAGTTGATTGGAAAAGATTGCTCTTCCTTTTCGCAACTATTCTAGATCCTGGGTCAGTGGAGACCAACAATTCGGCTATAAGCCCCTCATTTTGCATCTGTATTTCGACCTCCCAGGGTGGACAATCACGGGCGAGGGTCCTATAGGGCAAGCGGTTTCCACCGGCCAAAAGAAAAATCGAACCTAAGGACCGAGCCTGTCATGTTCGTTTTAATGCGTCAGCCATGTGAATAGTGAGCCGGGCCAGTATCTAAGTCAAGATCGGGTCAAGATTTCGGCATGACCTCTCTTTACCTTGCTTGCGCAAGGGATCTATAAGGTTAGGTTTTGGCTGGGTCATATTGTCATGGCTGACGTATTAAAGGCTTAATGACATGGTGTCATGTGGGCATGGATATATATCCGGGACGGAGCATTGTCTGGGTGTAGCTTTGGAAATCAATGTCGGGTCAAGATTTTATCATGACCTTTCATTGTCTTGCTAGGGCAAGGGATCTTGATTTCTCGGCTTTGACTCAGATAATGGCCGGAATGGGATATGTATCTAGGCTTTATGACACGGACCGAGTAAAAACCAATCGAGTCTGGACAGAGTGTGACGCAAGCGTGCATGGTTGACCTGGCTAGGATGGGAAGTTTGGAATGATCCCGTGTGCGCTCAAAAGGCATAGGAACACCAATCAAGCCGCAACTGAGACCATCCCGTGTTTGGGGTTGTAGTGTGCAGTGTACAGGATATGAGTGCGCGTAGTGTGCGGTCACTAAAATTCTTTTTCTGAGGAAAACAGAAATTTTTGCATAATTTTTAAATGTATGTACACAGATGTATTATGATGCTTTTTTTTTGTATTTTCTTTTTTTTTTGTAAAAAGTAAAGCACATGCACACACACACAACAGTTAAATAAGGGGTAAAATGAAAGTTCGACCCTCATTATTGTTTTAAAAATCTTTTTTTTTTGGTTTAAAAAGTTTTTAAAACAAAATTTTCCCCAGCGAAGTCGCCAACTGAAATTACCCGGATCCGGCTGCGCGGACCGCGCATCTCGCTGCTGGTTCGTCGTTTGTTGTGTATTTGTTTGTAGAGTCGCCACGCCGTTTTGATATTGCCCAAAACATTGAGAAAATGCTTTGTTTTTAAAAGGTTGTTGTGTGATGAGATTTTGAGTTCGGAGGTCAGGTTACGCCTCGGGAAGAGAATAGTAGAGCTCACCCGAGTCGCCTCGTATACACAAGTCTTTCGATACCCCTCTTTCTTTAAAAGTTTTGTATGTGTGTATGTGCTTTTAAAAATGTATGCTGAATATGATGTCTACATTGTATGCTATGTATTGAAATGAATTGAAATAGTCTTGAAAGGAGGCCTTACCAATATTGGTTCATGTCTATCTTCCACTGGGGAATAGTGTTTGAATGTGAATAGTGCTCCGGGATGGACCGGGATTGCTTCGGGATGTACCGGTGTCTGCGAACAGAGTTCCGGCGTGCCTCGGGTCTGTTGGTTGTATTCGGGCAGAGGTTCGGCGTGCCTCGAGATTGTTAGGTGGATTCGGGCAGAGGTTTGGCGTGCCTCGAGATTGTTGGTTGGATTCGGGCAGAGGTTCGGCATGCCTCAGGATTGTTGGTTGTCCTCGGACAGAGGTTTGGCGTGCTTCGGGATGCCTCGGGATTGTCCAACAAGGCTTTGGGATGCTTCGGAATGCCTCAGAATGGACCGGCAGGGCTTCGGGATGCTTCGCGAGCACCTCGGGAGCATCTCGGGATGGCTCGACAGGGGCTCCGGGAGGGCTTCGGAGAACCTCGGGGCGGCTCGGGAGGCCTCAAGAAGGGCCGAAGGGGCTCGGGATGCCTTGTAGAGCTCCCAGCTTGCTGGGGGGAGGGAGGAGAGAAGTGAGGTGTGAAAAATATGAGAGGGGGAGCCCTCTATTTATAGGGGAGAAAAACTGCAAAAGTGTCCGCACGGACGCTTATGCAATACCAATTTTTTGGTTTTCCGGGATTTGAGGGAATCTGGTGGACTTTAAGGGGATTTCGTAATTATGATGTTTAGTTGCAAAAGTGTCCGCGCGGACACTTCTGCAGGCTGTACTTTTTTTGTAATTCTCAAAAAGTCCTTTTGTTTTATTTTATCCCAGAAGGGTCCTACCTTGGTTTGGTTGGTGGTTTTGGGGTTTTTGAAGGTTACAGGTATTCGGGATCACGTTTGTGTGAGTCCGCGGTGTTTCCTGTGCGTCGGATGGGGAGCGATCCGGATTGGGGTACTTACAGTGTCCAACCATCAAAAGTCAATAGTCGAGATCGACCTACATCTATTCAGTCGACCATCCAACAGCGAATTGTGTAAGCTTACACGAATCTTTTTATAACTTCCTGGTCGACAAAGTTAACACAGAAAGTTGGGGACCACTGATCGGAGTAAAAGTGACGGGTCAGGCCCAACGAACAAAGCCCAACATTTCAGACGTCACAAAGATACTACTATTGAATGTGCCAATCCAGTTTCCACAACGCCCGTGACCCAACGGAAAAGATCAGTCGACCTAGCTTATTGTCCGACCATCATTGGTCCCGACCTAGCTTCATCCGACATACGATCATCAACTTGTACAAAATTCTATCAAGCCAAGGCACAAAGTCTGATCGACTTTGAATAATCAGGCGACCTCAACCTACTAACACGTTCGTCCGTCTACTTCATTATTCGTAACCGCCTCCTACATTCACGGAGATAGTTATGCCCATAGTTAGTCATTTTGAATGATTTTTGTTGGGATTTGTTCGGATTTATGCCTAGAGTAGGATTATGTAGTTTATTTCATGATCAATGAACTGTTTGGGTACTGATTTTGAGTTTTTAAGTTTCATATTTCGAAAACCCACTTCATGTTCTTGATGATTGTTGATGATTCTGGGTAAAGGATGAAATTTTAATGATATATTGTTATTCCCCTTCCTAATATGGTCATTTTGGTATGTTTTTTTTGTTGATTTTGGTTAAGATTTGATAATCTCTGTTCTTAGTGTTCATAACTGTTCTTCAAGTGTTCTTCATGAAATTCATACGTTTTTCATGAAATTTCTTATGTTTTGGATACTTTGATTCATGAATAGTGTTTTTCCATACTTAGAAAAATTTTGCACTTTTTCATGCATTTTGGATTTCACTATGTTTTGAAACCGCTTGGATTAAAAATGCTTCTGTTTTCTGTTTCAAAACCGCATGCCTAAAATGTTTGAAATCGCTTGTGTCAAACCACTTGACTATTACTGTTTCAAACCGCATGCTCCTTCTAAGGCTAAACCGCATGTTGGAACCGCTTTCTCAAATTCTTTTGAAACCACATGCTGTTTAAAATTCCTTCCTTAATTTTTGAGATTTTACTAAGTATATAGGCTGGACACCATAACCTTCCCCTACAGAACACTGCTTGCATGTGTGGGATAAATTTGGATTACAATGCCACGTACTAAGTAATCTTGTTCTCAAATCCTCATTTGCATTTAGTATTCATAGTTCACTTGGAGTTTGAAATGCTTCATTTTCAAAACCGCACTACTGCTAAACTGCTTGTGAACTGTGAATACAAATATGGATCTAACACTTAATGTTTTCTTTTGTAGGATCCAAATACCTTCCAACCAGGTGGGAAGTTAATGAGGCTGGTCTGAAATCTGATGCCTTGGGAAGGGAACTGCTTAGGAAGCTGAGAGTTTTAGGAATTCTGCCCCTCTTCATCAAGAAGCAGAATTTTATTATTCCCTCTTTTATAGACCAATTTTATGCAACTGCCAAGCGTGGAGTGAGACAGCTTGAAGAAGGTCAAAAAGTTTCTTGTCTAACTGCTGAAGTAGAAGGCTTCTCTCTCTCTATTGACTATATTGACATCAGGAGATTTTATAATTTCAAAGTTGGTAGATCTCCTGAGGATGTTGATCAAATGATCCAAGATGCTGCTGCCTTTCAAACCGCCAAGGAGAAATCTATGATTGGCAAGTTTAAGAAAATCCCAAGGAAAGGATTTGGTGAGCTGATGAGCCACCTGGGTTATTTAGTTGGGAAATCAGTCTGTGACAAGACTGGAAATCACAACAACTTTACATCCCAACAATGGATGTATTGTTCTGCATCTTCATGGAAATCAAGCTGCATTGGCAAAAAATCCTTTTCAGAGAGATATGTGATAGTGTAGAGACATACCAGTCC
This sequence comes from Adenophora triphylla var. japonica, assembly GCA_022495995.1. Taxonomy (NCBI): domain Eukaryota; kingdom Viridiplantae; phylum Streptophyta; class Magnoliopsida; order Asterales; family Campanulaceae; genus Adenophora; species Adenophora triphylla. The sequence goes on from JAFEMH010003688.1 coordinate 199,529, forward strand.
AAGAGAAAGGGAGAAGAGCAAAGATGGATACCTTTCTGTAGGATCTTAACCGCTCTCCTACTGGATTTTGATCATGTGGAAGAGATTAGAAAGAAAAATTCAGAATTGATGATTGAGTTTGGCACTGAGGAATCCTTAGGATTGCTTACTTGCCACTCCTTCAAGCGGTCAGGAAAGGAGCAAAGCGGTATAGGAAGGAGGTTTATGAGCTAAGGGACCCCACAACCGCTCCTCAAGCGGTCAGGAAAGGAGCAAAGCGGTCTAGGAAGCCACCTGCCAGAGCCGAACCGCTCCCAAATAAATCCAAGACCGCTCCAGTCTCAAAACCGCCTGCATCTGATGGAGCTGGTCCTAGCAAGGCAAAGAAGCAAGGGAAACCAATGAATTTGGTTAATGAAGATGATGAAGAAAAATAAGAAGACCCAAGTATTCCTAACTTGGTTGCTAGAGCCAAAAAGGCTAAGGATGATGTTGCTGGGATGACTGTGGAACAACAGATGAAATTCTTTCAGGATAAGATTGACAGGCTAGCCAAAGAGCAAGAAGATTTGAGGAATGCTAAAGGCAAGTCAACCGCCCCTGAGTCTCAACCGCCTCCACCCTCAAATCCTACTCCAATTCAATCTCATATCCAATCTCCAATTCAATCTCCTATCCAATCCCCAATTCAATCTCCTATCCAATCCCCAATTCAATCTCCAATCTAATCCCCTGTTCATTCCCCTATTCAGTCACCCATCCACTCTCCTTCCAAATTCAAATCCAAATCCAAATCCAAATCCAAATTCAAAACTCCTTCTCCTTCCCCTCTAAAAGACGCACCAGTTCAGGGGGAGACTCCCAAGAGAAGAAGAAAGATGTCTGCCAAGAAAAATTCCAGAAAAGGCAAACCTGTTGAACCCTCACCCTCTCCTTCTCCCTCACCATCTCCAAGAAACTCACCTTCACCTAGAAAATCCCTTTCACCCTTATCCTCTCAATCCACATATCATTCCCCCCAACATTCCCAATCCATAAATTCCTAACATTCAAACCAAACACCTCCTCACTCACATGCATTCCAACCCTGGCAATCCAAACCCTCTGCTAGTCATGCAACCTCTAGATCAGTTAGAGAAGATCCTACTCCTACCAATTTCCATAACTCAAACCGCTCCAGATCTCAATCCCCTGCCAAATCCCTAACTCCTCAAAACTCACCCCTTAGACAAAAATTCCCTCCTCCAAACATTCCTCCTCAAACCCAAACCGCCCCAGAAAATACCCAATTCCAACCACCTCCAACTTTCCAAACCGCTTCCACCTTAACCGCCCCTCCATCTGAATACTCCCAAACCCTCCAAACCCTTAACCTAATCCAAAGCCAACTCCTGATCAACCAAGGCCATGTCATTACACTGACCGCTTCAAATGCCTCCTTTTCTGAATCCAACCTCTCCCTCCAAGCCAAAGTAGATTCTCAAACCCTTGAGATGGCAAACTTAAAATACTCTTTGCTTGATGCCATTAAGGGGGAGAGATCTACTACAAATGCATCCTCCTCAACCGCTTCCATTGATTAGACCGCTTCACCAGTCAAAATTGCTGCTGAAAACTGCTTCAATTCATTCCAGAATTCCCTGGAAGATGGTATGATCAAAGCCTTGGGAGATAAGGCAACCATTACTGAGCTGGACAAAATTTTGAATGAGCTTGGATAGAAGATTTGCAAAGCCATAGAAAAGGATCTTGGAGAGTTAAGCTCAAAATTCCTTACCCTTCTCAACTCTAGACCGCAGCAGTCTCAGCAAAGCCAAACCGCGGAGATCCAAACCGCTCTAGCCTCTATTCGTGAAGAAATTTTGGAGCAAATTGATCTATTCAAAGTGGATTCAAAGGTAAATCTGGATAGTTTGGGAGATGCTGTGACGGCCAAGCTAAATGAAATTCAAGATGAGTTCACCGACCGCTTGAACAATTTGAAGACTGGATTTAATTCCAAGATTGAATCTGAAATCCACAATCTGAAATCCTCTTTGAAGGTTACCATTAATCTTGAACCAATGGAGCAAGCCATCCAGACTCAAACCGCAGCTGTCCAGGAGGAAATCCATACAATATTCAATTCCCTCTATTCCTCCATTCATGTTCAGTTGGATGACATCAAAGAAAATTTGGTTGAAAATACCAAAGCGGTTGGTGCCAACAATTTTACAACCGCCCACTCTGTCAACGCTTTGAAGGCTGTGGAATCAACCCTCACCAGGACTGCTGAAGAAGTTAGAAGAATGAGGAAGGCAATGGCCCCTGATCAGTCTATAGCAGGACCGCGTGGAGCTGAGCATGAAGTGAACAAGCCTCGTCGTCATTGAACCGCTTCTATCCTTGTAATCACTTTTTTGCTTAACTCTCCTTTTGTTCTTAGACCGCTTCTCACGTTGGATTCTTTTGGTCTATTTTTTTGTAACCCTGTAATTTTCCTTCATACCTTGTAACTGTAAACTGCTTGAGGTATTAATGGAAATTGCATCATGGTTCCAAAAACCTTGTTCATATCAAACTGCTTGTTTGTAGAACAATGAAACCGCTTATGGTTTTAAACCTCATTCAAATATTTTCTAACTTAAAATCATTCTTTTGAAAGAAGTCTAAACATTCAGTTTAAACAACACTTTAAACTTAAACTCATTTTTTAAGTGAACTGAATGCATTTCTATGCTTTTCATATTGTAAGTTTTTCAATCTTTCAATAGTATAGAAATCTATAGCTTAAGCTAGTGTGTGCATTGACTTGGGACATGACTTACCATGTTAATTCTTAGGGACATGTTTTTACCAAGTACAATGTTTGCTTTTGTTGTGGTAGGTAATGGTATCAATCAAATAGGGGGAGATTGTTGGGTATGCATATTTTAATCCTCCTAGATTAGCTTAAGATTTGATTGATACCATAACCTCCTGTCTATTTTAAGGACTTTAGGCCCATATGTAATGAAGCTTAGACTTCAATTTTTTAGCGAAGTCCATTTTATAGAATATGTTAAATTAGGCTTGAAGACTGGCACAAGACTCATTGGATATGAGGTTGCAATTCCAAGAGGTTCAGACTGCACCATCTCAAACCGCTCATTCAAACCGCATCGTTGAAACCGCTCTTAGAATTCATCAGTGCAACTACAGGTCAAGAACCGCATATGCAAACTGCATTGCTTGTTCCTATCTCAAGACCGCACCTCAGCAATCTCACTGGTGTATCCAACTGCACTTGTCAAAACCGCATGTACACCATGACCGCTCCAATGATTGGAGACTTGAAGTGAACCTTATTTAACCGTTGGAATCCACGTCAGCAATATCAAATGTCAACCACCATATCTTGTCACGTGACTACTTTTCAGACAAGATCTGCAAGGATCTTGAAAAGGTGATAGATGTCCTAACCACATTGTTTGCACTGAGCCCGATCGCCTTTACTGCAGCAAATGTACTGCATACCTAAGGACAAAAGTGGTTACTGTGGACCAATGGGAAAGCATCAGTACAGTTCTTGCAACAGCTGTGTCCAACGGCTATATCCTTGATTCTTGGGTATAAATACCCCCAATCTTCATCATTTGAAGATTGCTTGAGAAAATTGAAAGTGCTGTTGTAACGACCCCAACCTTAGGCACTAATTTTAAATATCATATTCTGTGCTTTTAATAATTATGATATCCTTATGTGTTCAATTTTGTCCTTAAATTCTTAAAATTAGATAAATTGGGTGAGAAGTAAATTTAGAATCTTTTGAGAATTTATTGGTCATTAATTAAAGAAAATTTGGGGAATTAATAAAATTGGAAATTTATTAAATAGATAAATATGGGAGGAGGTTAAATGAGTGAGTAGGATGAATTATTGGGTAAAGGAATTAAGTTTAAATTTAAAATGAAGTGGAAACCTTTGCTAGATTTTCCTTGGGGGGCCAAAAGGAGTCTTGCTCCCTCCCAAGTTGACAAGTGTGCCCCTCCCCAATCTCCCTCCATACCCGCCCCCTCCATCATCCTCCTCTTACTCCCTTTCCCCCTTCTCCTTCATTCATACTTCTTTCACCTAGAGAAAGCTTAGAGAAATCTCCCATGGAAGCTCTCATCCTCTCTTCTTGAAGCCAAGCAAATCCTCCACTAAATCCAAGTCCAAGAACATCCTTGAAGTTGGATTATCTAGGAGAATCCATCAAGTGAGAAAGATCAATCTTCCATATTAAAACCTAAGGTGAGTTATTATGACCTCCTTTCTTTGTATGCTCATCAATGATTTGATGTTGTTATTGTTATTTAAATGATTGCTTAATGCCTTAGAAATCTTCTTGGAAGTTGAGGAATTGAATTATCTTGTGAAAGGATGTCATTGTTGATCAAGAGTGTAAGAACATAGGTTGATTTGGGATTAAAAAGGTTTAAGCTCGAAATTGGTAAAGGAAGTGGGTGGAGATTAATGTTCATGAAAGATGATTTAGAGGAATTGAAATGGGTGGAATGTTTAGGGTTAAATAATCTAGATTTACATCATTTTGAGTTTTCATGATTTTGTTGAACTTAGTAAAGCTAGGGTTTCCTCTTGGTGTTCTTGGAATTTGGGTTAGATGAAAAGCAAAGGAATTGAAGCTAAGAAGAAAGAGTGAGAAATTATTTGTCTTTGGAAATCGCCTTGGGCGATCGCCCGTAGGGGCTTGGGCGGCCGCCCATCATGCCAGAGTCTCATTGCCTTGGAAATCCTCTTGGGCGGTCGCCCAAGAGGTTTGGGCGGTCGCCCACCTTGGCAGCAAGTTACCTTCTCCTTGAAAACCCACTTGGGCGGTCGCCCAAGTGGTATGGGCGGTCGCCCATGACCCTGAACCAACTTTGAAATCTGAACTAGAATTGTTTAGCAAGTTTATTTGGCCACTTATAAATTGTGACTCCCTTCCGATATAAATTAGTAGAACCTAATCAACCCGGATACGAATTAATCCTCTTTAACCTAGGTTAGAGTAGGATAACTTGGCTTGGCCATGACCTTTTATTTGGTCAAAATGGAATTGTAGGTGTAGTTAAATGTTATTCGGGAAGTAGTCCAAACTTGGGAAGTAGGTCTTGCACTTTCATTAAGATTATTCAAGGATGAGTAATGACTTCGTAGGATTGATTTATGGTACTTGGTGACCTTACTTGCCCATACCACCGGTAGTTAGCTTGAATCATGTATAAGACCATAGGTCACACTATTGTGTTAAATGTATATGTATCACTGTAGTATGATTATTCCAATTGTGGATTATTTGGTCTATGGTTGTGTCGTATTCCCGTTGTGGATTATCTGGCTCGTTGATTATATTGTATCCCAATTGTGGATTATCTGGCGTGTTGAATTCATTGTATCCCGGTGTGGATTATGTGGTTACATTGATACTTTAATTGAACTCATATTCATTGGTGATGTTACGCATAGTGTATAAAATGTTTGTTGCACTATGGTATGGATTGGCATGAGTATACCTTACCATGTCGTTATATTGTTATCCCGTTTTGTGGATTATCTCAAGTATCTATTATGTGCTTGAGCGTGTTTGTGTTCGGGTGGGTATGATGGATTTCAATCAATTATTGATTTGTTCAATAAGTGATTGAAGGTTCATCATACCGGTGACCCTTCCCCACTCTGTGGCCACAGAGTGGGGGTGTCTTGCTGGCCTTGTATTGAGCATGAAGAAGCCTTTACAGGACTGTTGCGATCGTTGTACGGAGGGAAGATGTTAATTTTGGATACACTAATATAGGTATCCTTTCTTATATGGATCTCTGGGGAATGAGGCCTATAAGAGGTGAATGTCTTTGGAGGCAATTCACCAAAGAGTGGAGTTTTACTCCCACGTTGTACGACTTATTATTCGAGACGGGAAAAGGTAAAATGAGGTAACGTAAGGTGTTTACCGCTTTCATAATGTGTTAAGTGTTATCATGCTACGTGTTGCATCTTGTATGGCATCTTGCTGCATTCATAATAGCTCATTGAGATTTATTCTCACCCCTCTCCCTTTACTGTTTTAGATTCCGAGACAGGTGACCCGAACCAGTGAGGCCGGGGATTTCATGGTGGACTTTTGCTTTGGGGCTTGACAAGTTAAGTATAGGAGTCGGTTGTTAGGAGTATTTATTAAGTAGTCTTCTTTTGTAATTTGTATGGAAAACTCTTTTGTTAAACCAGGTTAATTAAGGTTTCCAATGTAATTGATCAGATTTCGGTTTATTGAAAGTGTGGTTGGATTTCCTCTAAGTAGAGATATTTCCAATTGATTTTTATTGGGAGTTTGAAAAGTGGTTTTCTTTTAAAGGCAAATGAATGTTTTAAAAATTTAGATGGATTTTCTTAGTTTGAGCTCCTCTAGCTCGGGACACGCGTTAGGACCCGGGTTGGGGTGCTCACAGTTGGTATCAGAGCTTAGTTTAGAGGTCAAGGGTAGATGTCTAAACTAAGGGGGTATGTGTAGAAATTGACGCCGAGTGTTTAATGCAGGAGTTCGTTCTAATGGCCGGAAGCAAGGATGATCAGCGGAAGGTTCTAGAAATTGAAGAAGATTTGGGGATAGGTGGAATTCAGGATGAAGAGATGATGAAATTATTCAGGAAATTTGTACAGGATATGGAGACTAGAGGATCAGTTCCGAGTCAACCTGAGGGGTATCAAAGTGATGGATTAGAAAGGTTTGTGAAGATGAATCCACCGAGTTTTAATGGATATCCGGGTCCGTTAAGGGCAGAAAAATGGTTAGAGAAAATGAACAAAATCTTTGAGGTTATGGAGAGTCGCAACGAAGAGAAAGTTAGGTATGCCGTTTTCAAGCTTGAAGGTCCAGCTGATCAGTGGTGGCAGAAGTTGAAGGAAAGTTGGGAGCGGGATCATACGCCCCAGATTTGGGATAATTTCACTCAGCAGTTTGAGGACTATTTCATTTCAATGGTTACAAGGGATAAGAAGGAGATTGAATTCTTAGGACTAAAACAAGGGAACATGACGGTGAATCAGTATTCAGTCCGGTTTGAGGAATTAGCTAGGTGTTGCCCTCATTTGGTATCACATGAAGTAAAAAGGGTTCGTAATTTTGTAACGAGGTTTGAGGAGTGAGTTTAGGAAGAAATTATGGATTGATAGTTTCATCGATTATCGAACTGACCTTAGATAGAGCATATGAGATCGAGAATAGCATTGAGAAAAATGGTGGAAGATCGGAAGGTGGGATTAGAAATAAGCCAAAGTATATAGGACAAGGATCCAAACTCGCTAGAGGACAACCAAGGACATCGGCTTCGGGGAATAAGAGAGAGGAACTTATGGTAGCTTCTTCGTCTAGGCCAAAACCCAAACAGTATGGGATGATTTGTAAATTTTGCAAGAAGGTTGGACATACCGAAGATCGGTGTTGGAGTAAGCAAGGCAAGTGTTTAAATTGTGGAACATTGGGACACTTTAGGAGGAATTGCCCAAGGATGACGTGGGGACAAGCTTCAAGCAGTGGTCAGCTGGGTGGACGACAAAGATTTAGTACCAAGAGAGATAGCGAAGGGGAACCGAAAGAGAAGGTCTATGGGCGAGTATGCGTTTCGGGTTCAGGAGAGATAGATCCCTCAGAGGTCACTAGAGGTAAATTCCCTGTCTCAGAAGTTAGGGGTCATATTTTATAGATCCTGTTTCATATCATTATGTGTGGCATAGTGTTTTGCTTCTATGTGTCATACATTGTTTGAAATCTTGTTTTATTGTTAGAGGATTCTGCTCTTATAAGAGAATACCTCGAATCTCCTTTGAGGTACCACGATGTTGAAGTGGTTATGGCTGAGCATGTATTGCCAGTTGAATTGGTATAACTATTAATTAATGATTTTTAGATATACTTGACCTGGAGGGTTAAGTAGTTGTGGTATAATGATAGACTATCATGATAAGTGAGTCTCCTTTTCCCATGCCTAAATTGCTTATGTTGGTATTTGATATAGGTGAACCTAAATGTGAAATTCTTGTCATATATGGGTGTTTAAGGTGAAAATTTTGAATTAAGATGTGAAGGGTAATTGGTATATGTTAGACTTGCATAGGAAGTCTTTTCAAAATTTTATGTGCCAGTTGTGAGTAAATGGTAAATGTGCTCCGTCGGTATATTTCATGTGTGGGCTCTGAGTATGATAAGCAAGATATTAAACCCTTATTTTGATGGCTTTAGGGTAATTAGAATTGATGATCTCTTTGTTAATTAAAGTTCCGGGAAGATCGTGAAAATAATTTGAGAGTTGGGTTAATGATTCCTTGTGAGGAGTCCCTGCGTGCAAAGTTTGGTTAGTATGAGTTGTCTCGAGAAGATTTCAAATTTTTGGGTTCTATAGTCTTAAACCCGGATGTTACCATGGATCTTGTGAGGGTTGAGTCCGTGATCTTTGAGTTGGCAAATGCTATCGAAGAGATTTAAGGAATTCTTAAGAAATGAAAGATCGTTGCTTTAATTAAATTTAAAGGATGTATAAATGGTGTAGGATGTAATAAGTATGAATTATATTGACAGAGATGGAAGATAGATTGGCTATAGATTCGATCCTTACCTTACTTAACGGATGTGAGGACTTTGTGAAATTTTAAGGTGCATTAAAGGAAGATTAGATTATGATATGATACGGAATGGGAAAGTGATAACGTAGGCTTTGAGGAGTTTGACTTAGATAAGTGAGATTTTCTTATCTTCTACTCGGGAGTAGCTACACTTGTATTGCGTATTTAAGCGGTACCTTATCTTTTTGAAGCTTCCTTTGAGAGTTGTTACCGATCCTAAGAGTTGGAGAATTAAGTTAGTCGAAAGGAAGAAATTTGAAGACTACCCAAATTCTTGAGGAATAGGTTATATTGTGTGACGGATTTCCTTTCAACTTGAGAAGTTTAATTAACCTTAGCGAGTTTGCGTATAATAGCGATTATCATTCTAGCATTAAGATAAAACCGTATGAGGCGTTGTTAGGGAAGAAAATATCGATCTCTAATTTGTTGGGGTGAAATTGGAGAAGCAAGGTCTAAGGTAAATTGGCGCTAAAGTTTGTTAATCCATTTAAAGTTTTAGAAAAGATTGGTGAATTGACTTATAGACCGACTTGGGACAGCTTGCAGGGTATTTGCGGTTTTAAATGAAATATCGTAATGTATTGGGTATCATAAGAGGTAATACTTTTATTTAAAAATACTTTCTTTGAGGTCGTGAAATTCGGGTTAGTTGATGGTATGGTATTCTCGGAATATTAAGTTGTGATATTACATTATTAATGAAATTAGAAATCTTGGGAAGAATCATAGAATTGAAGAGACTAATTGGGGAGTAAAGTTCTAGTGTACTCGGGTTGTGAGAATGTATATTAGAATCTTGCCCTTGAAAAGTCTAATAGAAGATATTAAGTTAAAATGTGTGAAAGATAACCTTTACTTTTGAACCTTAGGGTAAGTGACAATCAAATTCGGGACGAATTTTCTTTAAGGGGGAGTGAGTGTAACGACCCCAACCTTAGGCACTAATTTTAAATATCATATTCTGTGCTTTTAATAATTATGATATCCTTATGTGTTCAATTTTGTCCTTAAATTCTTAAAATTAGATAAATTGGGTGAGAAGTAAATTTAGAATCTTTTGAGAATTTATTGGTCATTAATTAAAGAAAATTTGGGGAATTAATAAAATTGGAAATTTATTAAATAGATAAATATGGGAGGAGGTTAAATGAGTGAGTAGGATGAATTATTGGGTAAAGGAATTAAGTTTAAATTTAAAATGAAGTGGAAACCTTTGCTAGATTTTCCTTGGGGGGCCAAAAGGAGTCTTGCTCCCTCCCTAGTTGACAAGTGTGCCCCTCCCCAATCTCCCTCCATACCCGGCCCCCCCCTCCATCATCCTCCTCTTACTCCCTTTCCCCCTTCTCCTTCATTCATACTTCTTTCACCTAGAGAAAGCTTAGAGAAATCTCCCATGGAAGCTCTCATCCTCTCTTCTTGAAGCCAAGCAAATCCTCCACCAAATCCAAGTCCAAGAACATCCTTGAAGTTGGATTATCTAGGAGAATCCATCAAGTGAGAAAGATCAATCTTCCATATTAAAACCTAAGGTGAGTTATTATGACCTCCTTTCTTTGTATGCTCATCAATGATTTGATGTTGTTATTGTTATTTAAATGATTGCTTAATGCCTTAGAAATCTTCTTGGAAGTTGAGGAATTGAATTATCTTGTGAAAGGATGTCATTGTTGATCAAGAGTGTAAGAACATAGGTTGATTTGGGATTAAAAAGGTTTAAGCTCGAAATTGGTAAAGGAAGTGGGTGGAGATTAATGTTCATGAAAGATGATTTAGAGGAATTGAAATGGGTGGAATGTTTAGGGTTAAATAATCTAGATTTACATCATTTTGAGTTTTCATGATTTTGTTGAACTTAGTAAAGCTAGGGTTTCCTCTTGGTGTTCTTGGAATTTGGGTTAGATGAAAAGCAAAGGAATTGAAGCTAAGAAGAAAGAATGAGAAATTATTTGTGCTGGAAATCGCCTTGGGCGGTCGCCCATGGGGGCTTGGGCGGCCGCCCATCATGCCAGGAGTCTCATTGCCTTGGAAATCCTCTTGGGCGGTCGCCCAAGAGGTTTGGGCGGTCGCCCACCTTGGCAGCAAGTTACCTTCTCCTTGAAAACCCACTTGGGCGGTCGCCCAAGTGGTATGGCGATCGCCCGCTGACCACCGAACCAACTTTGAAATCTGAACTAGAATTGTTTAGCAAGTTTATTTGGCCACTTATAAATTGTGACTCCCTTCCGATATAAATTAGTAGAACCTAATCAACCCGGATACGAATTAATCCTCTTTAACCTAGGTTAGAGTAGGATAACTTGGCTTGGCCATGACCTTTTATTTGGTCAAAATGGAATTGTAGGTGTAGTTAAATGTTATTCGGGAAGTAGTCCAAACTTGGGAAGTAGGTCTTGCACTTTCATTAAGATTATTCAAGGATGAGTAATGACTTCGTAGGATTGATTTATGGTACTTGGTGACCTTACTTGCCTATACCCTGGGTAGTTAGCTTGAATCATGTATAAGACCATAGGTCACACTATTGTGTTAAATGTATATGTATCACTGTAGTATGATTATTCCAATTGTGGATTATTTGGTCTATGGTTGTGTCGTATTCCCGTTGTGGATTATCTGGCTCGTTGATTATATTGTATCCCAATTGTGGATTATCTGGCGTGTTGAATTCATTGTATCCCGGTGTGGATTATGTGGTTACATTGATACTTTAATTGAACTCATATTCATTGGTGATGTTACGCATAGTGTATAAAATGTTTGTTGCACTATGGTATGGATTGGCATGAGTATACCTTACCATGTCGTTATATTGTTATCCCGTTTTGTGGATTATCTCAAGTATCTATTATGTGCTTGAGCGTGTTTGTGTTCGGGTGGGTATGATGGATTTCAATCAATTATTGATTTGTTCAATAAGTGATTGAAGGTTCATCATACCGGTGACCCTTCCCCACTCTGTGGCCACAGAGTGGGGGCTGTGCTAACGACTGTATTGAGCATGAAGAAGCCTTTACAGACCTGTTGCGATCGTTGTACGGAGGGAAGATGTTATTTTTGGATACACTAATATAGGTATCCTTTCTTATATGGATCTCTGGGGAATGAGGCCTATAAGAGGTGAATGTGCTGGAGGCAATTCACCAAAGAGTGGAGTTTTACTCCCACGTTGTACGACTTATTATTCAGACGGGAAAAGGTAAAATGAGGTAACGTAAGGTGTTTACCGCTTTCATAATGTGTTAAGTGTTATCATGCTACGTGTTGCATCTTGTATGGCATCTTGCTGCATTCATAATAGCTCATTGAGATTTATTCTCACCCCTCTCCCTTTACTGTTTTAGATTCCGAGACAGGTGACCCGAACCAGTGAGGCCGGGGATTTCATGGTGGACTTTTGCTTTGGGGCTTGACAAGTTAAGTATAGGAGTCGGTTGTTAGGAGTATTTATTAAGTAGTCTTCTTTTGTAATTTGTATGGAAAACTCTTTTGTTAAACCAGGTTAATTAAGGTTTCCAATGTAATTGATCAGATTTCGGTTTATTGAAAGTGTGGTTGGATTTCCTCTAAGTAGAGATATTTCCAATTGATTTTTATTGGGAGTTTGAAAAGTGGTTTTCTTTTAAAGGCAAATGAATGTTTTAAAAATTTAGATGGATTTTCTTAGTTTGAGCTCCTCTAGCTCGGGACACGCGTTAGGACCCGGGTTGGGGTGCTCACAGCTGTGTTCATAGAAGCTGAAGCTCTGCCCATAAATTTTAAGTTCTTTGAATCTTCATCTTCTACTTCAAGAAAAATATCCCAGCCCAGAAATCAAGCCTTAAACACATTAAGAATCATTGTGCTCTCCTTCTTATAGAATCAAAGAGCCTTGATCTTGAATACACACACACACCTCACTTGTTTAATCACATAGATTATTCATTTGAGATACATTGGTTATAGTCTAGGATTTGTTCTTCATAGAAAAGATTTAGGATCTGAGTATTACTCATTGTACTTTGTAATCTCTCATATACTCAATATAAAATCTTTCTTAGAAATCTAAGACTAGCCATCTTGGTAGTGGACGTAGATCGTTTAAACGATTGAACCACTCCAAATATTGTGTTCTTACATTTCTGCATTTATTATTTCTTGTGCTTATTAACTATCTATCTTTTTCTCTGTTTGATCTTATTTTTAGTTATCCATAATTAAGAATTGTGTTTGGAGTTAACATTATCAAAACCTCACTTGTTTGTAAACTGCACTCACTGAAACCGCACTATCAAAATCGCTTTACAAACCGCACCTCAAAACCGCTTTGTATCTTCAAATATTTTGTTGTGCATTTTACATCTCTACTTGCAGTTTATTATCAACTGCAAGCGGTTTTGTAAGCTTGGAGGTTTAGTTTTTAAAAGAGGGCGAAAAATTTATAACAGCTATTCACCCCCTCCTCTAGCTGTTTTTCACCCTTGTTGCCACCTTTGTTACCAACACATACAATTCTCCACCACATAATGAAAAATGAATGAAATATGAGAGATAATTGTTTACCAAAAGAAGATATTTTATAGGGTCTCTTATGTTATGCTCTAAATCAATAATAATAAGATGAAATTTCACAAGGACACTCATATGCATGTTTAAACAAAATTGTCAACCCGGCTACTCTTTAGGGATCAAATATGGCTTTATGGCTTGTAGTGTATCGCGAAAATCGCGGAATAGGGTCACGGTATAAAAAAAAGATAAGGACATACGAAGTCAAGTAGTGAAACTAGAATGTCTTCATCATACATCCACTTTGAAATTTATCACTCTGCTCTATGTCAACCCATTGATTCATCCCCCAAACTTATAATTTTGCATACTTCACACTTGGGGTTGATCACCTTTCTTTCTTTTTGGTCACTTTCCACTTCAACATTAGAGAGGGTAAGGTTTTTCAGATTTGTTTTTTCTTTTCTTTGCACATATATATCACGAAGAATGTACATTCAATATTTTGCTCAAGCCCCTCTTTTCAATACAATTCATAACTCTTTTCTTTCTTTTGATGACCACATTTCACCCTTGATTTTCCAAACATCACCCGCAATTCCCATTCTTTTCCTAGTTTCACTTTCTTGAAAAAGGTGAGAAAAATAGTGTATAAGTTAAAAGGGTAGGATAAGAGGGTACCAAAAGAAGGCAAATGGTGGTCTAAAATAACCTCTCACTTTGTGAGAGATTCCATTCTTTTTTAAGCTCAAAAGGAGTTTCAGCGGAAATTTTTATAAGCGATTAGAAAGTTAAAGGCTCACAAATAGGGTTCAAAGAAAATAGCCAAATATCACTTCCCGAATAGCCTAATTGATGTGTTATTGACATTAATGCAAACATGTTCTAGGGACCCCGAGAATGCCAAAGTGATCCTATAAAGGTCTCCTAAGTTGGTAACAATGATCAAGAAAAATAGATCGAAGTGAAAGGTGGAGTAATCATACTTTACATGTTTCAATGCAATTATATCTCCATATTGACAATAATACTTAAGATTTTAAAATTAAAGCACTCTCAAATCATCATCGACTTTAGCCAACATCCCAAAATATGAAAAGAACAAAATTTTAAAAATTTTCTATTTTTTAAGGGTGATACTATATACACTCCCCTATCAACCCCCAAACTCGGAGAGATATCTACCCCCAAACACAAAACATGCTATGTCCTCATAGCAAAGAGAACTAAAACATGCCTTGGGTTTAAAGGATGATATGACACAACAAAACAAATAAATAAAGCAAATAAAACGTACCTACTTGAGTTGCCTCCAAATAAGCGCATTTGGTTAAGGCCGTTAGCTCGACCGTTGCTCACTTTTGGACTTCACTTTTCGTCCTTTGGCCCACTTCATGGTTTTGCGGGTCCTTATTTTCAGATTATGCCCCATATATATTCCTTTCATAATCAAATCATTTAGTGCCCAAGGAAATTTTTGACGTTTCACCTTTTCTGGCTTCTTCTCTTTCAATCCTTCGCCCCTTTCTTCACCCTCAAAAATAGGTGGAGGTACAAGAATGATGGAGAAATAATCTTTCACACTTTCAATGGGATGGAGAAGATCTTCATTGAGACATTGTTCATCAATTTGGTCGGGCCCAACCTCATCAAAATTAACGCCCTCATCATCTTTTAATTTCTCTTCCACCCCATCTTCTTCACAATCAACATCTTCATCAACAACCACAACATCACTAGCATGAGACGGAGAGAGAATAGGTAGTTCGTCACTAATGGAAGCGTCCTCCCATTCATAACGTTTAAGTTGGATAGAACTAGTATCTCTCTCACAACCTCTCAATGCCTCTACTAGTTTAGTTACTTGTGCTTCCAACCTACCTATAACTGCACCTAATTGTTGTTGTTGTTGAAGATTTTCCTCCTTCAATCTTGTCAGAGCCTCTTCCCATGATTGATTTTTAGGTTGCGGTGGATCATAATAATGTAGCTCATAATTGTTGCATGCCCGACATGAGTGGTTTCCCCTCCCTTGTGTACAACAATTAGTGGAATAATCATATTGTGATGGCCATGGCTGGAACGAACTCATTTCTTGTACCTGTGGAGAATACTCTTGAAAATATGTCCTAGGCGGACAATCATTAGTAGCGTGAGAATATAATCCACAACAGGAACATGCATCTTGTATTATATTGGCACTAGGCGAAACACTTTTCGCATTGAACATAACAATTAATTGTTTAACTTGCCCGACCAACTTCTCATTAGAATTTGATTCATGCATGACCTTTAATTTTTAAACAACTAGAAAAAGAAAGAAAAATAAAATAATACAAGAATAATATTTACACTAAAAAGAAACTAATAAAAGAAAACTATTTACAATACACTAAATAAATTAACTTGTTCGCAACACAAGTCCCCAGCAACGGCGCCAAAAATTTGATGGAGAAAATATCCCTCTTATTATAAATACCTAGCAAGTGTACTAGTTACCAATGTAGTAATATGCACAAAGTAAGAGTCAAATTCACAGGGACTAAAGTGGAACAAGTATATTTTATTAATGTATTAAAGTAACCAAAAGAAAGGGTTTGATTGTTTGAATTATTAATCCTAAGAAAGCAAAATAAATCAATTAAAGAAATTAAGAGAATAAGGGATTCATGGATTGGGGATCGTAACAATTATCACTTTATGCTATTTAAATCATGAAAAAAGAATTCAATCTCATTCTTGGCTTCGTTCACAAAAATATAGAGTTAAGATGTTAATATCTTCAGTTACGTCGATAAGAACATTAAAACCCTAATATCTCTATCTTGTTTATATATTCCGTTAAGTCAATATAAACATTCAAGAGATTCAAGTAATATATAAGAACATAAGAACCTAGATTCATTGATTTCAATTACGTTCTCAATTAAATCTATTCTTCTCAACAATGATCAATGTATAAATCATCCATGTTACTGAAATGATTTATACCCAAATAGATTCATAGGCCAACAATATCTTAACATATAATTGAAGCATATGAATGATCTTGAAGAATGTTGAGAGAACAAGAATGAGAGAGAGATGGAAAGAATTATAACCCTAGCATAAAGATCAAATTATTACTTACCTCAATTCACAAATCAAATAACATAGCCTTGAAGGGCCATTAAAATAAATAAATAAAACCTTGAATTTGAATCTTCAATCCTTGTAAAAAAAAACCTAAACTATGTAATATATGATAAGGGGGAAGAAAAGATAGATAGATCCCCCAAAAACCTAATCTAGGGTCCTTTATATAGGAGGAGGGAGGAAGGATTCTTGATTTACAGTTAAAATAGATCAATTTCCTAGTCAAATTAGAATTTTGCTAAAATCCGTCACAAATCTGTTGCTAATTCTGTTGAAGACCTTTTAATTCTTTGACGGGTCACTTTCGTCACATAAATCCGTCACTGATCCACGGTCAAGCCATGGGGGCGATCGCTCGGCCACCCTATGCGAGGTCGCCCCTTTCTTCTGCCCAAATGGTGCTGCCACCCTGCTGCACGGCATGGTCGCTCGGCCACTTGGCTTGTTCATGCGGCCACGACCCTATTTCTTGCGGCGACTCTGCTCCTGGGTCATGCCTTGGCCGGCCATTCTTCCTAAATGCGATCAGTCATTAGGCCAGCCTTATTTTCCAGCCGCATGCCTTCAACTTTCTAATAATTGCAGTTTAGTCCATAAACTTTATAATACCAGTTTACTCCCTAATTTTCCATAATTGCAATTTGGTCCCTGAACTTCCAAAATTATTTTATATCCTCCATTTTCTGCCTAATTGCACTTCAACCCCTGTACTTTCAAAACACTAACAAAACACATTAAATTCTCAAGTTTTTGAGCATTAAATAAGCTTGGAAACATATCTTTTGGATGGGTAAAACCACATCCATCAGTAAGGCTCTCTCAAACGTAGAGGGACGATACTTCAACGCCGAGAAAGTAACCTACGCTTTAGTGATCGCTGCAAGGAAACTAAGGGCTTACTTCTCCGCCATCCTATAGTCGTGCTCACCATTGAAGAAGATCCTGCACAAGTCGAAAAGTTCAGGTCGACTACTCGGTGGGCGATTGAGTTAACGTAATTTTACATAGAGTGTCGACCTCAAAAGCACTTCGAGGCATAGCCTTTGGCGGATTTCTAGTTGAGCTCTCATTCGGTAGTAAAGACGACCTAGAAGTTCCTAAACGTAGAAAGCTTCCAAGGGGAAAGAAATGTCGGACCAGACAAGAGGATAGTTTGCCCATTGATTGTTGGAAGGTATATTTAGATGGGTCGACAAGAGGTCAGTGGGGCCGAAATTGTGTTGGTCGAGCCTGAAGTGAAAAGGTGTTCGGGGAAACATTGATGTTTAAGTTTCAAGCCTCCAATAACCAGGCCGAGTATGAGGCTCTAATAGTAGCCATTGAATATGCTAAATGCTTTGACGCGGCTAAGGTGGTGGCTTATTGTGACTCTCAGTTGATCGTTCATCAAGTCAGAGGCGAGTATGAGGTAGTCAACCCAATCTTGGTCAAATATTGCGGTTGACTTGGAGTTTTGGGAAATTCAGAGGATAGGCCATGAGGACAATGAGCTAGTTGATATACTCTCAAATTTGGCTACATCTAATGAAGAGCACAACCAGTCCCTCTCTTACCTGGAACAATTAGCTTACGAATGAGTTCAAGTCTTATGCTTAAAAAACAATGCTAATTGTTGGATTGATGAATTTAAGGGTTGCATCGAGGGCGGAGAGCTACCAGAAAAAGACTAGCAAAAAGCTCGAGTGATTAAGAAGAAATCCCCTTGGTTTACTATTCACGAAGAAGATTTATTTTGAATGTCCTTCATCAAATCGCTCCTAAGGTGTGTCCACTCTCAGGAAGTCCCAATTATTTTGTTCGAAGTGCATAACGGAGTGTGTGGCGAACACCCGGAGGCCAGAACATTGGCAGACAAGAAAATCACTATGGGATATTACTGGCCACATTTGAGGTAAGACGCTCGTGAGTTCGTGCAAAAGTGTGACAGATGCCAGAGATATGTCGATCTGCCTAAGCTACCGACCACCGAACAAACTCATGTGATCGCCACTTGGCCGTTCGACATGTGGGGAGTGGATTTGATCGTACCCTTCCCACCCGCCCATGACAATTGTAAGTACGTTATTGTTGCAGTAGACTACTTCACAAAATGGATAGAAGCAAAGCCATTGGCTAATATTACAGAGGAAAACGCCATCAACTCCATCCATGACTTTATTTGGTGTCGTTTTGTGGTGCCACATTCAATTGTATTTGACAACGGTCTTAAGTTTTCAACGGGGTTTGAGACAGAAATGAACAGGCTGGGAGTAAAACACTGGAAATCGCCAGTCGCCTATCCCCAAGGCAATGGATAAACAAAAGCGGCCACAAGTTGGTTATGTTGGCCTTGAGCAAGAATTTAGAGGGACGAGCTGGCAGATGGTTAGACGAACTCCCACTTGATCTCTGGGAAGTCCGCACAACCACCCAGGGGCCCACAGGGGAAACCCTATTTGTGCTCACTTATGGATCAGAGGCCATGACACCGAATGAACTACAGATTCTAACAGCTAGAGTTGCACTATTTGATCAGACTCAGAATGACTCCAATAGAATGATCGATCTCGATTTACTTGATGAAAATTGAATGACTGCCCAACTCAGAATGGTTAATTACAAGCAGAAAACTAAAGGGTATCATGACATGAAGGTCAAAAAGAGGTCCTTCAAGGTCGGAGACTATGTCCTGAGGAAAATCGAAGTAACTGGTGTAAGGCCAAGCGAAACAAACTGTCGCCTAATTGGGAAGACCCATACATTGTCACTAAAGCAGTCAAGGAAGGGACTTAAACCCTGGAGGAAGTGAGTTGAAACACCCGTGGCACGCCAGTCATTTGTCTAAATATTATTTTTGATGTCTTTTTTTGTGTCGATGTAAGAGTTGATATATTCTTTATGTAATAGTTGCTCACTCAATAAAAAAGTGCCTACTCTCTTAAAATTTTGCCGACGATATTTTCTTGTACTTTCCATGTATTAGTTCGGATCCAAATTTTAGTCGATCTCGATTCTTAAAACAGATTCGACTAAAGCCTTGGTCAATCTCATTCATTAAACAGATTCGATTAAAGCCTTAGTCATTCTCGTTCTCTAAACAGGTCCGACTCTCAGTCGATCTAGTTCCCTAAATAGATTCGATTAAAGCCTTAGTCAATCTCGTTCTATAAACAGGTTCAACTAAAGCCTTTGTCAATCTCGTTCTCTAAACAGGTCCGACTCTTAGTAAATCTAGTTCCCCAAACATATTCGACTAAAGCCTTGATCAATCTCGTTCTATAAACAGGTTCGACTAAAGTCTTGGTCAATATCATTCTATAAACATATTCGACTAAAGTCTTAGTTTATCTCGTTCTCATACAAATCGAACAATGAAATAAAGACACCTTTATCTCAACAGTTTAGATAAATTCAGTATGCATTAAAAGTATGATCTCCCAAAATGGGCTAAGATCAATCGTTACAAAAGTTATAAAGTAAAGCACCTCCCAAACCGGGCCAAGGCGTGAATATCAAGTAAAAACATAATTTTTTTTTGAAAGCTTGTTCGTTACAAAGAAGTTAAAAGACCTACACTACTGTTGTTGTTGTTGCTTAGCTTCATCAAAAACTTGATCTTGGGTTATCTCCTCCTCTTCCTCTTCCTCTTCGTTGGCCTCCATGAGTTCTTGGACAATGGTATCAAAGTTCCTTGGCTTGATGGTAGGAGCGATCCAAGGCTCAAGCCCATCCTCAACAACCTGCTTGGCTATGATGGCCAGGTCATTGGAGTCTTAAGGTACAAGGTAGTGGATAGTGCGGGCTACATCATCGTAGTGGTCCTCGCATGTCCATTGAGCTGGATTTTCAACACCAAAGTCGATAGAGGGATCCACCACAGCTTGACGAGCAATATGCTTGTGCCCGACTCTAAAGAAGTCACGAGCTCGGGACACAATGACATTGTAGTACTCATCACTGGCCTTATAATTTTCAACTAAAACCCTCTCCATTGCTTGCGCCTCCTCCTCCCATTTGGCTCTGGCAGCCCAATGGTCTTCATCCAACTTAAGTATTTTGTTGTTCCGCTCTTGGAACATCTTGGTCAGCTGCTCAACCCGGCCCTCCAACTTGGCCTTATCCCGCCTGGCCAGGGCGGCCTCATTCTCCAAGGTGGCCTTCGTGGGATCCCAAGCCTCAAACTTCTCTTGAAGAGGGGCCAATTTCTCTTTCGCAACCTTCAGGGCCTGATAAGCTTCATCTCTCTCCTTTTCTGCATTGAAGTGAGCCGCCTAGAGTGCCGAGCATTGGGAGTCTAGCTCGTAAAGTTTTTTCTTAAGCTCCTCCGCCTCTCTTGCCTTCCTGGCATATTTGGCAGTTGCAATCTCTTCCTTCTCAGGGCCACCCTCAACCCACATTTGGCTTGCTCCACCAGGACCAGAGATTGCGATATAAAGAAAACACGATCAAAATATTGAACCTGAAATGACGGAAAGATAAGAGAAGGACAAGTATTACCTCAGAAGCTATCAGGCTAGAGAAGTCGTTGTACTCCTCCAGAGTGAAGCCTTCTTCATCGAAGGCAGCTAGCATGCCCCTTACATTGCCTTCCGACAGATAATAACCTGGCCCAAGGCCAGCTCAGGATAATGGCGAAATAAGGAGTTCACCCCAATAAGGGAGGCAACATCACTCAATGCCTCCACCATATTTTGCACTTCCCCAGCATCTCGGGAAGTAGGAGGTTGGCGAATAGGAGGGATAGAAATAGAGCCCCCGGCCTAGAGGGGCCCACATCCTCAACAACTACCTCCACCGTAGACCTTTTTCTGGTCCGGTTGATAACCAGTGCGCCTTCAGTATCATCTTGCCCCTCAAGCTCGAGCTCCAAGTCCACAAAATCAGTTTAGTGCTCCTGACCAGCCATCAGTTCAAGCTGCAAGTTAGTGCTCGACCTCGGTTCGACCTCTATACCCGCTCCACCTTCCAACCTGGGTGCATCGACTTACCTCCTCTCCAGGCTACCCACTATTTCCTCCTCTATGGGCTGAACAGGCTCTGTCCCATCAATACACAGCATCCCAACTCCTTCTTTTAGGAGTAGGTTGTACCTGGTGATGGCCTTTCACTCCATGCTTGCTCGAGCATTATCCAGGTTATGGCTCTTTCAGTTTCTTCGGCGGTCACCCAGATAGATGATACGCTCCATTTGGCTTTCTTGAGCGGGGGTTAGAACTGCACAAGTCAAGAAGAAAGAGAGTCAATACAAGAGGAACAACCAAAAACTTAAGCAAAAAATAAGTAATAAAGGGAAGTTACTTAACAGCCATAGTGGTCCATCCACTTGTAGTGACCTGCCACTCTCTTACACAGAGGACACTGTGCCTCAAATCACTCTCTCATGGATCACCCAATCAGGGTACCTAAGACTCCTAATTACTAAAGGAGCGACCCCAACCTCATCTTCCAACATCATGCCGGCTTGGACATAGTAGTCCTTGCTTGACTCAAGTGTCTCCCAGTTGACCGTATTTTTGCGAGCCACAACCATCAACCTACGGGCCAACACATCATTCCATTCAGGGACCCAGCAGTCCTCCTCCTTCATCGATATTGAGTTAACATTTGGTAAGGGGAATTACCAACCCTTCCTACTCTCTTCCTAGATCATGAGCTTGTTCCGGCCACGAAACCTTGTATGCAGTAAGTTGAAGAAGAGTTTGGGCGCCTTAGATTTGGCGAGGGTGCGATCCCTAGGTCATTTCATTAACTACAATCTTAAAGAATCTCCTAAAAATGTGCATGCACGATTCTTACCCCACAAAACGACACACCACAGCGAAGGCGACCAACACCCTAACGTCATAGGCACCCAACTACATCGGAATAACGGCCATGTGCTCTAATAATTCTCAGTTAAAGGGATCTAGGGGAAGCCTAAACCCTACTTCAAATTGTCCATTATAGAAAGCCACCCTACTCTATTAGAGGGCCAAGTGTACCCACGATTCAGCCTTCCTCTACCTCTCATCCCTCGACCCCTTGAAATGCTCGTGGAGGATCCTAAGGAGGGACTCGGATGACTTCCTACCGATTTGGGGCCTAGGGGCCACGTAACCTCTTTCGTTGCGACCTGCGACCACCGTAGAGCAAAACCTGTCCATGATTCTTGCTGAGTCAGAGGTCGACGCCTCACTTTGACTGGTCCCGTTATGTTGGTTCTTGGCCGCCATTTCTACATAAGACAAAAAAAGCAGGGGAATTAGTCATAGAAGAAGTCGGAGACAAACTACCTATGGGAGATTCCCCTGGGAATGTGTTAGTACCCGGTCCGAAAAAAGGTAGTCCAAATACCTGGCCCGGTTAATATTAATTAAGAAACCCTAAAAGCAACCCTAACCCTAATTCATTAATTCATTAATTCTTCCGTACCAGCGCCGTCGCTGTCAGCGTGGAAGGTACGCCAGTTGGAAGAGCCGATCGGCCCTTTGCCCGTGCATTGGCCGATCGACCCTTTTATTTAGAGCCGATCGACCCTTCAATCCTAGAGCCGATCGACCCTTTAAAGGCCCAGCCCAGGTACCGAGGTATTATAAATAGGGGTGCCCGGCTCCCCATATTCACACACAATTTACTCGGGAGAAGCGAGATTACACTTGCTTTACCCACAGTTTTTCTTACTCTCTTCGAATCGCCCTAGATTCGACCTCAAAGTCTTGCTACAATTGGTAAGACTCTTTTTAATATTTTTGTTCTTTATTATTATTGTCTTTATTATTATGCTAGATTTATTATTTGCATGCTTAGTATTTTAATTACTTTATTTCTTGCTTATGTCATATATGCTAGATTTAGGATTGTTTTAATATATTTAAATATGCAATAGCCGAGGATGATCTAGGGTTTCGCCAAGAAACCCAATGGATCTAGGAACTATTTCTTTCCTTCCACCTTAGTTATAATTATCCCATGATCAACAATCCCCCAAGGATGAACGTTGATTAGTGCACCTTCCGAGGGCCTAACTCAAAGGTTCTAGGGTGTGATCATCAATTAATTCTTTCTCTCCCCTCCTCCTTATGCATGATCCCGTTTCTTCTATCTATTCCTGTAAACACCGCACACAACCAACACCCCACATGCTAGAAAGACCGATTCGTCGGGCAATAGGAGTGATAACGCTTCTTCTTCTGTTGTAACTTGACCCCCGAACCCAATTAACTGTTTAAGCCTTTTTTCAAAGCTTTGGGCTATATCAAAGCGGCGTGGCGACTCTCAAAATTTAAATTAATACTTTTGATATGGTTTAAATCGAGTGTCACTAAATGAATATCTCATTTCGATCCGACATTATATAATAATTTATTTCAAACCTCCGAATGCGCGTTGCATCGGGACGGGGTATTCACAGTGGCGACTCTGCTGGGGACTGTTTTGAAATTTTTTCAAACTAAGTGGGTCAGACTTTCGTTTTCTTGTATGGTGTTGTGTTTTACTTCCTTTTTCTTTCTCTCCTATTCTTAACTGTTGCATTGCATGCATGCATTTCATGTAAATAAAAATCTTTCTCTTTTTTCTTTAAAAAGAATTAGACTTCTTTACCTCACACTACCACTAGAGTCCGTGTCACACTGCACAGACACCCTTTTACCCTCCGGAGAAGCCAAAGTGCGGGAAGTGTGGTGATCATGTCGCCTCCCTTCCGAGTCTCACTTGGCCATCCACTCATCAGTGCGCTTCGGCTGCACGGTGGGAGCCTGAAACCTAACCCTTGTGTCACCCACTTTACTAGGAATACACTCCATGCGACCGGTTGGTTTGACTAGCTTTTTTATGTAGACAATTAATAAGATCTTTATGTTAAGTCGCTACGAACCAATGATAAGTCAAGATCTATCGAGAGATTAAAGGCACTAAAAAAAAAATTTGATTTTCCTTTTAAAGGACGTACCATGTAAAGTTTGAATGCTAGATCTTGTCTTATCATAGGTCTGTAGTACTTCTCATATATATCATCTTAAATGTCTATATGAGACGGTTAGTCATTAGGATCCACCACTTTAGGACCTTTAGTTAGTTGCGAAAAAGGGGTATCCCTTCCAACCAAGAGTAGGTTCTATAAAAAGTTTTTTGTAAATAAAATGCTTAACTACTCCTCATTTTTTAGGACCTTCCGAGGTCCGCTCCTCATTTTTAGGACCCTTCGAGGTCCGCTCTTCATTTTTAGGACCTTCCGAGGTCCACTCCTCATTTTTTGGACCTTCCGAGGTCCGCTCCTCATTTTTAGGACCCTCAGGGTCCGCTCCTCATTTTAGGACCTTCCGAGGTCCGCTCCTCATTTTTAGGACCTTCCGAGGTCCGCTCCTCATTTTTAGGACCTTCCGAGGTCCGCTCCTCATTTTTAGGACCTTCCGAGGTCCGCTCCTCATTTCTAGGACCCTCCGAGGTCCACTCCTCATTTTTAGGACCCTCCGAGGTCCGCTCCTCATTTCTAGGACCCTCCGAGGTCCACTCCTCATTTTTAAGACCTTCCGAGGTCCACTCTTCATTTTTAGGACCCTCCGAGGTCCGCTCCTCATTTTAGGACCTTAGAGGTCCGCTCCTCATTTTTAGGACCTTAGAGGTCCGCTCCTCATTTCTAGGACCCTCCGAGGTCCACTCCTCTTCTCTTGGACCTTTGAGGTCCGCTCCTCATTTTTAGGACCCTCCGAGGTCCGCTCCTCATTTTTAGGACCCTCCGAGGCCCGCTCCTCATTTTTAGGACCTTCCGAGGTCCGTTCCTCATTTTTAGGACCCTCCGAGGTCCGCTCCTCATTTCTAGGACCCTCCGAGGTCCACTCTCCATTTCTAGGACCCTTCGAGGTCCGCTCTTTACTTCTTGGACCCTTCAAGGTCCACACCCTCTACTGCGGACCGCTCTAGGATCAGTCTCTCTATCTTGGACCGTTCAAGGTCCACTCTTTGACCCTTCGTGGTGCTCTTCCTATACTATGTCCACTCTCCCAATCTTGGACCATTCAAAGTCCACTCCTCATATCTTGGACCGTTCAAGGTCTGCTCTCCTTCTCTTGGACCCTTCAAGGTCCACTCCTCAATTTAAGACCTTTCGAGGTCCACTCCCTCTATCTAGGACCATTAAAGGTCCACCCTTCCACCTGAGACTCTTCGAGGTCCACCCTCGTCTCTTGGACCATCCATGGTCCACTCCTCTACCTTAGACCCCCATGGTCTACAAGTTAGGACCCTTCAAAGTTCTACCTCTCATCTCTTGAACCTTCCATAGTCTGCTCCCTTAGCCTTAAAACCATCCATAGTTTAGATCCTTTATCTCTAGCACCCTTCAGCCAAAGACCAACCAAGGCCAATCCTCACCCAAAACCAAATTAACTCACCTAGATCACCCTCATTTGACCAAGGATCGAGTCATCTTCCTCTCCCTTTCTCACCAAACGGACTCTTTTACATTCATCCTCTCTATTTCTCTAAACTTAAGCCTGGTTGTATCATCAATCGGGGCCCCCTCGAACTACGGTGACCTGAGACTCGTATCTTAAATGGTAAGGGTTACGTAGGCAACTTCAGCCCGGTCAAACTCAAAATTGTGGAGGTCAAATATTTTCTCAAGGATGCCTTAAGATTAATTATGAATCTAATTCAACTCATTGGTTTGACTCCGCCATATGTTCTTACAGAATTCCACATCATGTCTCTGGAGAAAAACATTGAAGCCCTCAAAGAAGTCTCAAACATGAGGTTGGGAGTGATCAACCTCCTCAAAGACATGCATGAAATTGAGCAGCATCATTTGTCCTACATCCAAGAATACTTGAGAAGAGTTCCTCCTCCTGTTCAATTCCAGGGTCCCTACCATTCGCATGCTTATGGTTCCCCTTATGGTCCTACACATCAGAATTTCTCATTCGGGATGCTGCTGTGACCACCAACCAACGAAAGGCACCAATACCCGAGAAGAAGATCAACAAGGAACATTTTGATGACTTAAGAATGCCTGTGGGTGAGTTCTTCGACATTTTGGTGGAAAAGAGCTTGATCAAGCCGCTCGAGAATTACAAGCCTATTAATCCGAGAGCTAACCTGGATACATCCAAGTTTTACAGATACCACAAGTACGTTGGGCATACCACTGACAACTGTAAGCAGCTGAAACGCTTGATTCAAGATTTGATCAACCAAGGCCTCATTGATGAAGAAGCCCTCGTACTTCAAGGAAGGATTTAGATTCATTCAGTCTTGTAGGTTCTAGTGTGTCTTTCTTACTTCCACTTTGGGCATTGATATGTAATGTCCACTTTAGATTAGTTGCTTCAATAATAAAAGAGTCTTTCTTTCTTTTCTCTCTAGACTTGAGACATAATCTCGCATTACTTTCAAGAAGATTGTTTTATTTATAATTATCACTTGGTTGCTAATCTCACTGATAAACTCACCGGCTAATAAAGTAAACAATGAATGAATGCTTTGATTGGAGTAAACAACTCACTGTTCCTTCTTCATATACACCATCCCTATACACCATCTCCATACACCATCTCTATACACCATCTCTATACACCATCTCCATACACCATCTCCATACACTCTCTCCATACTCCACCATACACTTTTCATACACTCTCCCCCACTTGACCTCCTTTCCATATGGTCAAGACAAGCACAAAGACCGTTGTTGCTCATCATCAGAAAATAGCTGCTCACGCCACTGCAATTTAAAGAAGATGCAAGGGGTTGTTCCTATCCTTCACAAGTGCTGCATGAATATCAACTTGGGGCTCACCAACCCCCCAATCTCGCGTCTCCTCTGATTTTCCATTCGATCGATAAGCTTTCATTGAATGTGCTCACATATCTTTCTTATGGTCCGAATATATTCTGCCTTACTTAATAAGTCGGTTAATTGAGTTTGCATTTATTTTAAATACTCTTTTGAGAATGCCATCCAGTAGCGATTGAAGCTTGAACCTCTCACCATAGGAAGCCATAACCTTATCCTCACTAAATAATACCCTTTCATTTCAAGATCGACAAGGAAGAAGCCCATACTAGGGGCTCCCTCGACTCACAAAGGAAGTAATCACCTCCAAGCTCAAGAAAGGCGGAATGCTAAAGAAACTCATACAAGGGGCTCCCTCGAAGGGACCACCTCCAAGCCCAAGAGGGAAAAGGTAAAACCATCCTAAGGCATACACTAGGGGCTATCGCGAGCAAACAAATCCGAAGGCTTTTCTCGATAAGAGGGTGTTTTTAAAAAAAAAAAAAAAAAAAAAAAAAAAAAAAAAAAAAAACTTCATCACCCCGAAGTGAACCTCCCATCGCAAAGGTTGTGAAAACGAGACATCGAGTGAAGGTACTATCGTGATCAAGCTACCTGCTGAAATCACAACAAACTCGCGAGAAGAAGCAACAAAAATTCCCTCTTGGACAAATCCCGTTCCAAAGTCCATCCTCTCACTTTTAGAGGATTCCATCACCACCCTTGACCTTATCAAAATCAAAGTTAACCTCACTCTTAGAGGTTCTGAAGAAGCAGCAACAAGAAAATCCCTTCACCTTAGAAATTCCAAACACATCCCTCAAGCCAACCTCTCAGCAAATGGCCCAGCCGACCTCTCACTTTAAGAGGTCATGTTAAGCGTCATCCAATGGTCGATCGCAACCCAAAGACCAGCTACAACCGCTACCGGATGGCATTCTCAAAAGATTATTTAAAAGAAATGCATATTCAGATTTTTGAGTCACTTGTTATCCTACGTGAGCATATTACATATTCTCTCAAAAGTTTGGGAACTTGTCCTATTCTTGAAATTCGTTCATTCGACTCCTCAAACACTGTCTGCAAAAGTCTCACTGGGGCTTCGCATCCGTGCCTCTCAGCGGCACTCCGGTAAAAGCAAGGAGACACGCGCCAGGGACTACTCCCCTCGGCTTGCGAGAACAAAGGAACAAAGAATCTTCACTTGAAGGAATGAAAAATCTTTGGGTTATAATCGATCGATTCCCACCTTTTCTTCCACCCCAATCTTTTTCTATTTTTCATTCTTTCCCATGAAGGAGATCAATGCAACGGCAGCCCGCACCACAATTACCACCGAACAGAGCAGCAAGCAACAACGGAACATCCTTCTCCTTCTAAAGACAAGCCCGGATTTCACCTTCAAATCAAAACATTCATTTGCTTACCTATATAATTGGAATTTGATAAACCAATCGGTGAGGTCCATTCACGAGCAATCAAGATATAATTCGAATAAAATAATTCTTCAAATGTCTCGACAAGTCTTCTTTTTCTACATCGCATAGGGAAATAGAGCCAAACACTTGTCTTTACGTCTGCGGGGGCTTCCATACACTTTTCCACACCTTGTGATGCTTATACTCTCCCAAAAGAGTCAAACCCAAAAGCGAAAGTGTCATACACGAACTCGGGATCCATTCCCACCTTCGAAAAAATGCGCCCCTGCACATATACATTTCGAGTCTTGTCCAAGCGGCGATTGACCATTGTTCGAAACGAGGGGTCGCCCCGTGGCCGCAAGATGACTCTGTCTGCAAATAGGGATGCATTGAATCTCTCCAAGCTGGGGCTTTTGTTAAGCTGTTCTCTCAGGCTCTCTTCAGGTTTGCTCTGCATCATCAACTGGGGCTTCGCCATTCCCTTCAGGTTTGCTTTGCATCATCAACTGGGGCTTCGCCATCAACTGTGACTTCGCCAAGGTTACTTCATCAAACATTGGGGCTCCCCTCAACAAAAATGGGTCGACTATGTGCTCTAACAAAAATCGGAGCTCCAATGAAGTCATATCTAGCATGAAGGGCATCCCTTGTCATCAAAATCAGCATGTGGCAAACTCTTTGAGTTAGTTAGAAACATGATTAATCATAAGGCCTCTTTATCAAATAAACATACTTTCAAAATACTGTCCTCCTTGGTACCTTGTTTACAAAAATCACTCTTTGGTCTCCACAAATTTTCAAATCTATCAAAAACGTATCTCTGTGACTCTCAAGATGACTCGGCCCTTATCTCTGGACATCAAACCTACCTAATCCCACCTTCTATCATCGACACTTACTCGGCCTCGCCTAGTTTAAACCAATAACCTTTCTGCTCAAACTGCCTTGTTTAGACTTACCGCAAATGTAAAACCCTAGCCTCAAACCTAGGTGACAAATACCCTTCTAAACCCTAGCCTCAAGCCTAGGTGACAAATATCTTTCTAAACCCTAGCCTCAAGCCTAGGTGACAAATACCTCTCTAAACCCTAGCCTCAAGCCTAGGTGACAAATACCCTTCTAAACCCTAGCCTCAAGCCTAGGTGACAAATATCTTTCTAAACCACTAGCCTCGAAGCCTGGGTGACAAATACCCTTCTAAACCCCTAGCCTCGAGCCTAGGTGACAAATACCCTTCTAAACCCTAGCCTCGAGCCTAGGTGACAAATATCTTTCTAAACCTAGCCCTCAAGCCTAGGTGACAAATACCCTTCTAAACCCTAGCCTCAAGCCTAGGTGACAAATATCTTTCTAAACCCTAGCCTCAAGCCTAGGTGACAAATACCCTTCTAAACCCTAGCCTCAAGCCTAGGTGACAAATACCTTTCTAAACCCTAGCCTTAAGCCTAGGTGACAAAAACTCATCTCTAAGCCCTAGCCTTAAGCCTAGGTGACAAAAACTCATCTCTAAGCCCTAGCCTTAAGCCTAGATGACAAGACTCCTCTCTAAACCCTAGCCTTAAGCCTAGATGACAAATGCCTCTCTAAAATCCTAGCCTTAAGCCTAGGAGACAAGACTCCTCTCTAAGCCTTAGCAATGATTATCCCAATCTTTTAATCGCTTGGTTCTTCGGCTCGGGAAGCCATAATAATCCCAATCAATTCACACAACTATTCTTCATCAATAAATAGCAGCCTAAGTCCTTTGGCAGCTACAGTTTCCCGCATTTTAGAGGTCTATCCTCCATTTCAAGGGTCCGTCCCGCATCTTCAAAGAAGGTCAGTCGTCAGTCCCGCATCTTGAAAAGAGGTCAGATCGCATCTTTCGAAAGATTAAGTCCGCATCTTGAAAAGGGTCAGGTCCATCGCACCGCATCTTGAAGGGAGTCAGATCGCATTTCAAAGGGTCAATCCGCACATCTATCCAGATCCATTTGAGTCTATCCTCCATTTCGAGTCTATCCTCCATTTCAAAGAAAGTCTGCCCCATACACTTTCTCTCGATGCAGCGAATCAGACTAAGCTTGGTTTATTTGCACAACACGCGGAGAAATCAAGACTGACACTTGATTTGTTCCATCACCGTACGGAGTCAAACCGATTTTTCAAGGAAAAATCAAGACTGCATGTAGAATTTCCTTTCCACACGGATATTTTCAAAGGAAAATCAAGACTACTACTTCTTGAATTTCCTTTCCCACGGTCATATTTTCAAAGGAAAATCAAGACTATCACTTCTTTGGGTGAATTTCCTTTCCGGACGATCATATCTTTCAAAGGTGAAAATCAAGACTACACACTTCTGAATTTCCTTTCCACAGGACAGTCAAATTTTTCAAAGTGACTCCGGGCAGAAAATCAAGACTACACTTCTTGAATTTCCTTTCCACATATCTTTCAAAGGAAAAATCAAGACTACGTCTTCTTTGAATTTCCTTTCCACATATTTTCAAAGGGAAAAATCAAGACTACACTTCTGGGTGAATTTCCTTTCCACACATATCTTTCAAAGGAAAAATCATGACTACGCTTCTTGAATTTCCTTCTCCACGGATATTTTCAAAGGAAAAAATCAAAGACCCACCCTTTGCATGAATTTCCTTTCCACGATCAAACCTAAAAGGAAAAATCAAGACTACACTTCTTGAATTTCCTTTCCACATATTGAACTTGAAAGGAAAAATCAAGACTACACTTCCCCGGACAGTTGAATTTCTTTCCACATATTATTCAAAGGACAAAAATCAAGACTACACTTCTTGGGAATTTCGACTTTCCTCGACAGCCTCAAATTTTTCAAAGTGAAAAATCAAGACACTTCTTGAATTTCCTTTCCACGTTTCTCACACGGAAAATCAAGACGTATCAGCTTCTTGAATTTCCTTTCCACATATTTTCTCACGGAGAAGGCAAGACTATACTTGACACTCCTTTTCGGAACTACGACTTGGCTTGATTCCTTTTTAGGGATACGTAGGTAGCCAGACGTGGAGTCCACCCTTGACCTATACGGTCATCCTTTTGCGACTCGGCTCGAGTCCAATCCCTTGCATCCGCAAGATCACTTTCCTTACCTCTGAAATCCCTTTTTCGGGACGGATCCTATTCTTTTATCGTCGACCCCACTTGTCTTACAAGAAGCGTCGCCGAGGGCTACTTGTTAGTACCCTGTCCGAAAAAGGTAGTCCAAATTGGAAGTCGGGGATAAGCTTGGCATTTAGATATTAATTAAGGAAAGGCCAATATGCAATATACCCTAAATTGATTCATTAATTCACAGAGTTAAATGAAAATTAGGCCTAAGGCGGACTTGGAAATAACGAGAGGCAGAAGCCCGATCGGCCCTTTGCTTTTATTTGGCCCGGCCGTGCTCCGATCGACCCTTCAATCCTAGAGCCGATCGACCCTTTAAAGGCCCGGCCAAGTGCAGGTATTATAAATAGGGGTGCCCGGCTCCCCATATTCACACACAATTTACTCGGGAGAAGCGAGATTACACTTGCTTTACCCACAGTTTTTCTTACTCTCTTCGAATCGCCCTAGATTCGACCTCAAAGTCTTGCTACAATTGGTAAGACTCTTTTTAATATTTTTGTTCTTTATTATTATTGTCTTTATTATTATGCTAGATTTATTATTTGCATGCTTAGTATTTTAATTACTTTATTTCTTGCTTATGTCATATATGCTAGATTTAGGATTGTTTTAATATATTTAAATATGCAATAGCCGAGGATGATCTAGGGTTTCGCCAAGAAACCCAATGGATCTAGGAACTATTTCTTTCCTTCCACCTTAGTTATAATTATCCCATGATCAACAATCCCCCAAGGATGAACGTTGATTAGTGCACCTTCCGAGGGCCTAACTCAAAGGTTCTAGGGTGTGATCATCAATTAATTCTTTCTCTCCCCTCCTCCTTATGCATGATCCCGTTTCTTCTATCTATTCCTGTAAACACCGCACACAACCAACACCCCACATGCTAGAAAGACCGATTCGTCGGGCAATAGGAGTGATAACGCTTCTTCTTCTGTTGTAACTTGACCCCCGAACCCAATTAACTGTTTAAGCCTTTTTTCAAAGCTTTGGGCTATATCAAAGCGGCGTGGCGACTCTCAAAATTTAAATTAATACTTTTGATATGGTTTAAATCGAGTGTCACTAAATGAATATCTCATTTCGATCCGACATTATATAATAATTTATTTCAAACCTCCGAATGCGCGTTGCATCGGGACGGGGTATTCACAGAATGGAAGCATGGCCTGAGGAAAAAGGAGGTTTATCTGACTTAATATAAAAAATGATAAGATGATCGATAAACTTGTTGAAGAGACGAAAGAGGACAACCCGTGGGTCGTCAACAACCATGTCCCCTAAACTATCACTGGCCGAAAACCCAATTTCCAAAAAAAATAGACCCCATAAAGTTAAAATGGTGATGCATTAATCTAAGGACAACTCCCTCCATTAACCCTCTACCCTTTTGTAAACCCTAAGGTTCACACATTGTAACCATACCTAGCCCCCATTTCAAACCCTAACACCCTAGCCATGATGGATTTAAGAAAAAAAATCAAACCCTAAGACACGAAATTGATGAATACCTGAAGTTTTTGAAGTAGGGGATGGGTACTGTACCACCAGAAAGTTCTCGTTAGCGCCGGAGTTGGGTTTCTTGCCTTTGCTCTCTTGCTATGAAATTGATGAATACCTGAAGTTTTTGAAGTAGGGGATGGGTACTGTACCACCAGAAAGTTCTCGTTAGCGCCGGAGTTGGGTTTCTTGCCTTTGCTCTCTTGCTATGGATCTAAGAAATCAAGGTTTGTAAAGTTTTGAAATGGCTTAAGTTCCTCCTTTTATACCTCTTTTCTTAATTACCTAAAGTGGAAAGGTTTGGCTAAACGGTTGGATAACTATCAAATAGTGGGCCGAATTCAATGACCATGCCAGTTCCCAAGAAGAATGTCCAATCGACAGAATCCGTACGATTAAGTGCGTAAATTACGACGCATTGAAGACAGCTCATCAAATCGCCCAAAAGTCAAACACCGAGAAGCGACCTACATCTTACGAGTCGAACTGTTAACGTTGCGTCCATCTCATATCAAAAGTTTATCACAACTTCTTACCCGACAAGTCGAGCTAGAAAGTTGGGGGCCACTGAATGGAATAAAAGTGACGGGCCAGGCCCAACATGTCGGCTCTACGTCCAAATAGGCCCAAAGGCCCACCAAGCGTAAACAGCTCATTAAGGCGCCCATAACTACATGCACTAATTGAGCTACATCAGTCGATCAAGGTCCCGACTTGGCTTCGTCCGACATACGACCCATCCCTTAAGTAATCTTTGCATAACAAAAAGCACGAGCTCAGGTCGACCTCGATAACTCACGCAACCTCGACCAAACTAAACGTACGTAAATCAGCGCCGTCATAAATAACCGACTCCTACATTCACGGATATGGTTACACCTACTTTCCCTCCAAGATTTACGAGATTTGTGATATCTGTCCAATGTTTGCATTATAAATATCAATTCATATTTAACCTAAAAAGGTAACGTCACTTTGACGATTGAATATTACTCTATTTTCCATATAGTCTTAGAATCTTATATATCAAATCTCATTATTACGACGGAGGATATTAGCCGGATACCATCCCAACTATTTATTTGTTTGTGGTTTCAGGTATAAAGCGCATGAGTACAACCAATTGCTGGACTATGGATAATACGGACGATTCATGTATCATCAGTGAATATAAAAAGTAATATAGGATGGAGAAAGTTGGTAAAAAATAGTAAGTGGATTGTTATTATTTGTTTAACAATTGAGTCTCATTTTTTTTTTTAACAAATAAAACAATGAAAACCTTTTACTTTGTTAAAAAAAAGGAAAGTAAAACTTTTTACTTCGAAGGAGTATATTTTTAAAATATCTCGTAAAATAAATTTGAATACTTCATCCGTCCTGCTCAAAAGGACAAAGTTTGTGTCTTGCACGGGAATTAAGAAAAGTGATGTAGGAAAGAGAAAAAGTGTATAGTGGAATAAATGTTGTGAGTGAAAGGCGATGTAGGAAAGAGAAAGTGGGGTCGGGAATAGTTAGTGGATATTTATTGTGAGAGTATGACAAGTGGGTTTCACAAATAAAGAAGTAATAAAAAACTTTCCATTTTTAAATTGTGCCCTTTCAAATAGGACGGCGCCAAAAAAGGAAATTTGTGTCTTTTCGGACGGTACTCATTTTTCTTACTTGGTTTTTCAAATAATTTTGTGAACGATTAAATGTAAACCAAATTGACTGACAGCTTCTCAATTTCTCCGGTGGCAGCATACGAAATTTCGCCTCGTCTCCGCTGTTCAATTTCATTTTCTATTCCAGTTTTACACTTTTAATCATTACTAGTTTCTTAATCTTCAAATCCACTCGTAGATACAGTCACACTTGTTTAGAATATCCATCTACCCCACCGGGCCCACCCCATTAATGAACCCTTTTCTATTGATCCAAGAAAAAGAAAAAGAAAATTTGATCCGTTCACCAACTGGGTTTTTAGGTTTGGATCGATTAGGAAGATTTTTGTTGGAAAACGACTTGGAATAATCACTCATGGAGAACCGAATCGATAAAGATGTACCTCCTTATTTGAGGTCAGTTAACATTGATTTTGAATCCTTTTGGTTATTTGATTATTTCATTTTTGTGGGTGCTTACAAATTTTGTTCTTAGATCTTCAGTTCATTTTGTTGATTTTGATCAGTACAATGACAATGGCACTGTTTTTTTTTTTTTTTTTTTTTTTTTTTTTAATAATACTCCACCTTTTCGATTTTAAGATTCTATTTTTCAGTTTATTCATGAATTTAGATGGATACTGATAAAGAGTAATGACGTGGGTACAAGAAAATTAACAAAATGACATTGGCCGTAGAAATATTATTAGCAGATTGGATATAAAGATTGTAAGTCCCTTTGGTAATAAACCAAACTTCCAATTAACAACTACTCCCTCCCCCCAAAATGATAGTCCCATTCGCCATTTTTGTCTGTCCCAAAAAGATACCCTTTTCCATATTGATAGTTTAGAATCATTGAACTTCCATAATTGCTTAACAAGTAAGAAGAGGGAGAGAAAGAGAGTAGTGCCAATGAGAACAGTTGTTAGGATAGTAATGGAGTAATATCTAAACTTCATTATGGATCGTGATGTAAATGAAAATAAAATTGTTAAAATGTTTGAATAGTCAAATTGGGCTATCATTGTGGGACAGAAGGAGTATCAATTTTGCACTGATCATTTGAAGGCAAGTTGAGCAATTTACTGTTCAGCTTGAACGTGAAAAGGATCTTTCTAATTCTTAAAGAATGAATCCTTTAAGCGTGGCCAAATTGTTGGAGGACATTCCTTCCCCAACAACAAACCAAATGGTTGCTTTAAGTGTAGCCAAGTTGGTGATCACATGAGTTTTGTCCAAAGTGACATGTTGTGGTCTTCAGCAACAAAGACAATGTGAAGATATTGATGGACAACAAATATATGATGGCATGTAACATGTTGACATGAAGAAGCTGAGAGCTTGGTGATTCAAAGAGCTCTTGCTACCGGCAAGCTTGATTTCAATGATGATTGTGTTCCTTCTAACATTTTCAAGACTCTTCGCGATTCTTATGAAAAGGCGTGTAATATTGTCATTGATAGTGGTGGAATTGTAATATCATTGTATCTCAGAGATTGTGAGCAATCTTAACATTTCAAGTGAGCACCGCCAAATCCTTATCTGGTGCATAGTTTAAGAAAGGAAATGAGTTTATAGTTACTAAGGCTTGATTTGTTTCATTTTCTGTAGGAAAAAAAACTATGATATAGTGTGGCGCTAATATTATTTGTGTGGAGGTTTCTCACATACTCCAAGCCTCCCCGGAAACTATGGCAATATGATAGATATGTCATTCATGGTGGTTATGAGATACTTATACTTCAAAAGTAAAAGGAAAAAAAATACCCACAAGAGAATGGTATAATTTTCTCTCTTTTTAAGCATTTGTCATCTAAAGTAGAAGGTGGGATGGCCTACATGTTGTTTACTAAACTGTTGGGAGAGTTTTTGGTGTGGGTATTGAGTTAGAGCTTCGTTTGAAGGATTTTATTATGAAGCTAGCTCGAGGAGTTGGCCGATGGGCTTGGACTAGTTAGGGAAATTCATCAGTAGATTTAATTCCAGGATCTAGTCTCCCAAATAAATCTCATTACTGAATGGTCCTAAATAACAGGAGTTAAAAGTCAATCTATTGGAATCGCTGGTTGAAACATCACATTCTAGAGATCTTAAGTCCTTATGCGGTTTCAACTTTGTTACTCCAAAGAAGGATGCAAGTGGTATGTGTGTGAACAACATTGCTATTAACTGATCACCATCAAGTCGGGTGATGAATGGAAGGCTGCTTCAAGACGTGAGGCGCATGGTTCTCAAATCGTGAATCTAGATTCTCAAAATCATATCGAGTATCATATCATGTATCATATTGTAAGATACGGAACAAATTTTAGAAAGAGAAAATTACGCCATAGTCCCTCAATAATATCTAATCTACATCCTAAGACACCCTATTTCTTAATCTACATCCTAAGACACCCTATTTCTTAATCTACTTCCTAATCCTAAAAATTATTTTGTCCTACCATATAATCCCCCACTTAATTTAAATGATATAATTATATCCCCTCCCCAGTCACACACACCCCCACACACACACACTCTCACACACACACACACACACTTTCTCTCTTTACTCCCTCTCTCCCGTCACCACCCCTCCCCTCCACAACTTTCGGCGCCGATCCCCCTCAACTCCGGCGATCGTCCCCCTCAACTCCGCCAAATCCCATACCCTTAACCAAGCTTCGTCCGATCATCAACTGCCAAGACCAGATTACAACTCCGGCCAATCCCTCCTCTCCATCATCCGATCCAGATCTGGCCGCCATCCGATCTTCTCCTATCTTCTCCGGCGTCATCTTCAACTGTACCTCGACCGTCGCCGGTCACCATATCTTGGCGGGGCAACTAGGAAGGCATTGCATGCAACCTGAAGTTGCAGCCATGGCGGATTTCTTTCCCATTTACTGGATTGAATACTGATCTGAGCCTCTTTTTCTCTATTTCTTTGCTTTTGATGTTTTTTGGGTTACTGGTAAACTGTTAATTGATGATTTATTGAACCAATTAAGAGATTCTTGATATTAATTCTTGTATATCAAGAACAACATGAATAATTAATTGCGTTGGGTTGAATTTGTTAGTTTTACATTTGGGATTCTGATCTGAAATTTATGTACGGATTAGTTATCAATTTTGACTATGGATCAGTTGACCTGATTAAAATGGGATTTTTATTTTCCTTTATACAAATGTAATTTTTGGTAGCCAAAATCTTTTAAAAAAAACACATTTTTCCTTAATGCTAGAAAAAACGAGTTTAGATTTTTTCGCTAGTGCAATTATTAGGTGTCAGTATAAAATGTGTTATTACATGTATTATTAAGTGTTAGTGTAAAAGTTCTCGGTTGGTGATCATCGAAGTTGATCGTGTTAGTAGTTTAGTCGTAATCGAGAACTTACCGAGAAGTTAAGTTCTCGCTTGTTTGGTCAGCCGAGTTGGTGGTCACCGGAGTTAATTGTTTTCTTAGTAGTTTAGTTGACAACTGAGAACTTACTGATAAATTAAGTTCTCAATTGTTTGATCTCTGGAGTTGGTGGTCGCCGGAGTTGATAGTCGCCTGAGTTAATTGTGTTCTTAGTTGTTTAGTGGACAACTGAGAACATACTGATAAGTTAAGTTCTCAGTTGTTTGGTCGCCGGAGGTCGCCTGAGTTGGTAGTCGCCGGAGTTAATTGTGTTCTTAGTAGTTTAGTTGAAAACTGAGAACTTAATGATAAGTTAAGTTCTCAGTTGTTTGGTTGTCGAAGTTGGTGGTCGCCGGAGTTAATTGTGTTCTTAGTAGTTTAGTTGACAACTGAGAACTTACTGATAAGTTAAGTTCTCAGTTGTTTGGTCGCCGGAGTTGGTGGTCGCCGGAGTTGGTAGTCGCCGGAGTTAATTGTGTTCTTAGTCGTTTAGTTGACAACTGAGAACTTACTGATAAGTTAAGTTCTCAGTTGTTTGGTCGCCGGAGTTGGTGGTCGCCGGAGTTGGTAGTCGCCGGAGTTAATTGTGTTCTTAGTAGTTTAGTTGACAACTGAGAACTTACTGATAAGTTAAGTTCTCAGTTGTTTGGTCGCCGGATAGGTCGCCGGAGTTGGTGGTCGCCGGAGTTGGTAGTCGCCGGAGTTAATTGTGTTCTTAGTAGTTTAGTTGACAACTGAGAACTTACTGTTAAAAAAAAAAAAAGAAGTCGCCGGAAAAGTTGCCGGAAAAGTCGCCGGAGTTGATGGTTGCCGGAAGTGTTGACCGGAGAAGATGGGGAGGGGGTGACCTAAGGTGAGGGTGATTGGAGAGAAATTAAATTGTTAAAGAGAGTGGACTTAGTGAAATGATAGGAGGGTGAACTTAGTAAAATGTTGGGAGGGTGTAGTTAATAAGCTAGGGACTAAATGGTTAAGCAAATTAGAAATTGTCCTAGGAAGTAGTATTGTTTCTTTAGAGGGATTATTTGGTAAATGCCTCTTTTAGAAAAGCTGTAATTATTAATTAAAATAATTAGAACCTTTATTTTTACTTTAATTTTGATGTGGAAGTAAAGGTATTCACATGTAGAAGTAGAATAAGAACAAGGGAAAAATACCAAAAAGTCCCTCTAAAAACTATCAAATACAGAAAGTCTGAAAAATAATTCTTCTATCCAAAAAGCCCAAAAATTAATTCTTGTATCCAAAAGTCCTAAAACTAGATATTTAATACCAAAAGGTGCAAAATCTAATGATTTAACTACCAATGTTAGTTTTGGGATGTTTTAATTGCTAGTACATCATGAGCAAAAGTCCATGTCAAGCTTCAAAATATTATAATTTTGTGGATTGTGTAGTAAACTCCCGTTTGACTAAAGGTTTTAGTTGCTTCTCTTAATCCAAATGGTGGTAATATGGTATTACTCAACCTTGTATTTATGTTTGGTTAAATGGTTATCCACTCAGATATGTCTCTATGTAGTCAATAGTCATATCTTCATCTTGTTGCATGCGTGGGATTTTATTCAGTAATTGAGTTTCTTCACTGTTGTTAATTTTTAAGCCCGTGATAACAGCATGCTTATCTTGTAGTTTATTCGCAGCTTTCTCATATGGAATTGCTTCAATGGCCATGGTGTTTATAAATAAGGCAGTGGTCATGCAGTATGCGCATTCAATGACTCTTCTCACAGTACAGGTATTAGCTTCTACTAGTTTCTCAAAATATTTGATCTTCCTGCTGAGCTTGCTCGGTTTACTTAATGTGAGATGACTTGTATTTCTTCTGTAAAATGTTTCAGCAATTGGCTACTGCTTTACTTATACACGTGGGAAGAGTGATGGGATACACAAAAGCAAGTGGGTTAAATATGGATACCGCCAAAAGACTTACACCAGTTTCACTATTCTACAATGCAAATGTGGCATTTGCTTTAGCAAGCTTGAAAGGAGTAAATATTCCGATGTACATTGCTATAAAAAGACTTACACCACTTGCTGTTTTAATAGCTGGATTTTTCTATGGAAAGGGAAAGCCTTCAAGACAGGTTAGTGAATGCACTTGTAAGAGTAAACCGGCAGATTTGTTATTTTAAACGATTCTGTGCCTAAATATTGAACTTTCAGCTCAAAAAATAAAATAAAATTGAACTTCTGAAGCCATTGTTCAGTACTATGTTTTTGTCTTTGTTGTTTTGTCTTACATTTAAGCAGCAAGTCAAATACATTTCCTCTATTCTTCTTTTATCAACTAAACAATAAATCTAGTTATAGCTGTTAAGTTACTCCTCTGAAAACAAGCATCTTTTGAGCTACCCTTTTGATGCTAAATAAGTGTCCATTTTTTTTTAGCAAATTAAGGAAGTTGACTCTTAAGCACTTTTACTAGCTCCGACCATATGATTGCATGTGCAAATTAGAACATGATAGTTGTAAGTTGGTGAAGGCTGACTTAGTAACATCAGTAAAATCAGAAAATTGGCACGCATTTAACACAAATGTTTTTAAAATGGACACTGCTTAGGGGCGGAGGGAGTGTTTTTTAAACTTAAGCTATATTTTTCCTTTTCTTAATTCAGGTAACACTTTCAGTATCACTAATTGCTGCTGGGGTCATCATAGCAGCACTTGGAGATTTTTCTTTTGATCTCTTTGGATATAGCTTGGCCCTCACATCTGTTTTCTTCCAGGTTAAGACTCTAGGCTTTCACATGCTGTATCTTTGCTACTTGCGCTTGTAATCTATCTTTGCTTACAATTGACAGCCATATTGCATATGCAGACCATGTACCTTGTGTTGGTGGAGAGATCTGGTGCTGAAGATGGACTTTCTTCCATTGAAATCATGTTTTATAACAGCCTTTTATCTTTACCATTCCTGCTATTTCTCATCATAGCTACTGGAGAATTTCCAAGTTCTTTGTCACTATTGTTTGCAAAGGTCAGCATGCTTACTCCTTTTAGGCTGATGAACATCTTGCATTTCTCTTAACACTTGGCATCTGCAACATAAACTATAGGACTCAATGGTGATTTTCTCTTATTCCCACCGTCCCAAAATGAATGTCCGAAAAATTTCAATTGTTTTCTCTTATGTGCTTGGGATGATTAGTTCTTATAAGCTTGATGTTATGTAGATCAGGTAAAATCAGAATTGAGAAGGAGTTATTGAAAAGGAATTGTGCTGATCCACTGCCTGGCCAATAATAGGCTTTCGCTCTTGTGGAGAGCCTTATGAGTTTTATGTCCTTACCCGGGTTTAAAGTCGAATCATTAAACTATGGATTGACAGTTCTGCAAGGGAAATAAAAAGTGGAGAATCGCATTTTATGTGAGCTGATTTGTCTTTCCGGTTCTCCACTTTTAGATGCCCTTTTACCTATTTCCTCGTTCCTTTTTTTGAGTGTCATCTTTGATCCGTTAGCTTTGTAAGATCCTCTTCTTGACCCAAGACGATGTGGCGGGGCAATGAGTATTTTTTGTGGTCAGTGGTTTTTTTTATTTATTTTTTTTCGGGGGGGGAGGCATACCTACGTAGGGCCGAGTCTTTCCTTCTTCAGTAGAATTCCTAATTTTTGCTTCGTTCCTTTTCTTGGAATTCTAAACCGCTCATATACGATCACACTACTCTTTATCTCGCCTTTTTGATTTTTGATGAAGTCTCATGTAATCGACTCTAGTTAGTTTTGGACTTAATCGACTAACGAAACAAAGTAAGAGGGCAAAACATAGATTCTTAATGCTTTTCCTATACGGAACACACCCCGTCCCGTATGGACTCACTCTTCAGAGAACGATTTTGTCTTCGTCATAGTTATTAAAGGCCCAAGGCGCAAAAGGTGTACCCGGAGCCTAGGCGCAAGGCGCAAGGCGGGCGCGTGCCCGAGTGACGACGCAAAATGCCTTAAAATACTAAAAATATAGTATACATACAACATCAAGATGAGCAATAAATCAAATGCAAGTAGTAAATCAAACATACGTTATAAGTCATAAAAGAAACAAGCACAAACATACGTCATAT
Organism: Adenophora triphylla var. japonica; assembly: GCA_022495995.1. Taxonomy (NCBI): domain Eukaryota; kingdom Viridiplantae; phylum Streptophyta; class Magnoliopsida; order Asterales; family Campanulaceae; genus Adenophora; species Adenophora triphylla. The sequence goes on from JAFEMH010003688.1 coordinate 241,636, forward strand.
GTCGTAAATGTATGTATACTATACTAAAAATATAATATACATACAACATCAAGTGATCAAGGAGATCGCCGGTTCTTCCTGTGTCACGGAGGTCGTCACCGTTAGTTTCAAGGAGTTCCTAGTGATCACTACTCTTATACAGAGTTATGACACGTACACGAGAGAGTCGTGGCAGAGAAGAGTATTAGTCGCGTATTAGGTTTAATTACTATTTAATTGTTGGTCAATTATTGTGCCCGAGCCCAGGCGCACACCATCAAGGCTCGCACTTTAGCCCCAGCGCGCGCCTAATCCTCGCCTATGAAACAGCGCCTCGCCTAGCACAATCCAGGCTCCAAAGCTGACCCTCTCTGCGCCCGGAGCCTAGGCGCGCTTTTAATAACTATGGTCTTCGTTCCATTTCCTTCTAGTTTTCTTTCTTGACCAGTACTCCTCTAACCCGGATTTTAACCAGATTTGGGACATCTTGTAGTCTTCCATAGAGATTTGGTACCTAAGTCAACTTCTCCATATATGATATTTGATTCCTTCCATAACTGCAAATCCTTTGCTTGACCGGAAAGTGAGTATAAATACAAGACATCCTCCCCTTGTTTTCTACACTACGATTCCCCTCCGAAAGGCTCTGATTTGGGTTCTAGGAATCCTCCTCATACACTTTGATAACAAACCTCTGCGGAAGTATTCTTACGAAGTCCCAAGTCTAGGTAAATGATATCCTGACTTGTTCTTCTTCTTTTTCTTGCTCCTACTTGTTCCTCATTATTGTTTTTTCTGAGTAGTGTGATCACCGTAAAAAGGATTAGTGACGTAGTGGAAGGCTTAAAGATAAATCAATTACTATTGAATCGCACATTACCAGTAATGAATCTTCAATTCTCGTTGAATTGCGCACGATTACCGAAAAATTGGCATCCAAAAGAAATTTATTCACTTTTAGGAAATAAAGAGTAAACACTCGATATCAAATTCTATTAATCGAAGCTAATTTTCGGAATTACAATTAACTTCACTTTTATAGGACTCCTAAAACTTGTAAATCAAGTCAAACACCTCTAAAAATAACCCTAATCTATATAGTTACCTAAATAAACTATAAAACCTCACAATATTGCATAAATATACTCTAAAATACGATTTTATCACCTAACTAAATTTAAATCCGAAAATACATAATAATAATTAAAATTAAAATAAATAAATCACTATCTTGATCTTCATCATTCTCTCCTGCTTGAAGAAAATTAGCCCTCGAATTTTAAGTATGACTTTAAACAAGTCTTCAAAATGAACTCCATCTTCAATTATAACTTTATGTACTTGATGAACTATAAACTTTATTGCCTTTGTAACAATATTCATCCAATCACTCCATTGTGTTGAAACAAAATACTCAATGAATCTATGAAGGATCCACAAAATAGAAGAACGAGGGATATAAGTTTCAAACGGATCTTCATAACAATGATTAAAGTTAACAAATTCGAACTTCCACATCAATTGATTTTGTGAAAATTTAAGATCAATTGTTTTAACATGAATATGATCTGATGTCAAGACTTGACAAATTTCACAATGACACTCATCAAATATAGGAGGTTTCACCAATCGACAAGAACTTTTGGACTTGAAAATTCGAAAAAAAGCACGAAGAGATCAATTCTTGGATTAAGCTTTTCGGGATCAGATACACGTTGATCTACGACTCGTGCGATATGCTGCTCTAGTACATCCTCCTCACGTTCGTAGGTCGCTTTCACTGTGGCCTTCCTTTCGCGAACCATTCTTCCTGGATCGAACGAAAATCTAAGGGTTGATTAAGGGTTGCTAATAGAGTGGAGCAGACTATATGACCGACTTTTGTGGGCTGCGTCTGGTTAGGATGCAAAGAACATTAAATCACTTTGGGATGTCGTTTAGCCAAAATGATCTTAGTGGTTCGATAGCGATATCCTTATTCAAAAATAGTCCCCCTTCCCCCAAAATAGTCCTACTTTGACTTTTATTGGTTAATTTGATTAAACTAAAAGTTGGTTTCAATTCCAAATCCAAGGCTTAGAAGTAGAGTTGCAAAACACATCATAAACGTTGCTACTTTAGAGTATTCTTATTATTATTATTATTAAGAACCCTTGAATCTAGCAAACATATCTATCCTCAAAGCAGGGTAATTGCTCCCTATGTAGTGAAAATGCTGGAGCAGCATTCACCAAAGACAAGAAAGACAAACAAAAAATAAAAATAAATCATGCCTCCCAATCAACCGACTCGGCCAAGAAGTGTCAAGTATCCATTTTGGTCCACTCTAAAATAAATACTTCCGTCCCATTTATGTTGGCCCACATTTAACTTTTGATGGTCAATATAAGTGAACTGACCAAACATTAATGTCAATCTAATTATTCTAATGTAAATATCAATAACACTTAATGATAACTACATTAGAATAATTAGATTTACATTAATGTTTGGTCAAAGTTCACTTGTGTTTACCATCAAAAGTCAAATGTGGCCAATATAAATGGGACTTGGGGAGTATTCACTTTGAAATCTTTCCTTTTCCTGTCTGTTCAATTGATTATTTCATCCTTGATTGACTACTCATTTAAATAACGTGTGTCCACAAAGATGCACAGGCAACACAGAGAATTCAATACAAACTAATACTCCCTCCGTCCCAGAATAAATGCCACTGTTGACTTGTCAACGTTTTTAAGGAAGGTGCTTTACTAGTTTGTACAATGTTAAAATCTCACTAAGTCACTTTCCTTACTCGGAAACACGACATTTATTTTGGGACAAGCCAAAATGAAAAGTGCGACATTTATTCCGGGACAGAGGGAGTATAAATAATTGAGTCCAATCAATTAAGCTGCGTTCCGGTCAAACTTGAGACATCTTGAAATGAAGGGAGTAGTAAATGCATGCTATGTATTGATTTCATAACATCTTAGGCTCCCTTCCAATTTGAATTGACACTTTCTTTTTGGACTGAAAGGAGATTTTTGATTTTTCTTTGCTAATAAGCTGCCTATGCTGTGTTCCTTTATATACTGATTCTCTCTGGCATTTAGAGATGAGAAATTTTGGTACAAAAAATGGATGGCGAGGATGCTAATTTTAGGTCTTCTATAGAATTTGACATAGTTTTGGCTAGGGAAGAAGATTTACCCTTTGTATGAAGATATGGGTGTTTATATAGTTGAAAAGAGGTAGATGTCAAAAGGGTTGTTTGTTGTCCATGTGTTATGCCAAGATTGGAGAAGCAGTTGCAACTAAACCATTTTGGAGCCATGCTCGTGCTACTTAATGTACGTTGTACTATGCATATCGGGGCACGTGGTGGCCACACGCTCTTGGGTTATAGACTGTTTTTATGCCTGCAGAAAATTGGGTTAGTCCTCCTTCAGTCAGGGTTATCATACGTGTGAAGAGACCTAAGTCAGCACATAGGCTGGTATCTGAGTAATAGAAAGTAGTAAAGCACTGACCAATTGATAGTCAAGTTCTTCAAGACAAATTTTAGGGTAAATAATAAAATATGGTCCAAAGTTTGGGGGTCATTCAACATTGGGGTCTGATGTTTTGATTTCATCAATTTGTGGTTTAAAGCTACAAAATGACGTCAGTTTTGGTTTTCTTTTGACAAATTGTTAAAAAGTTCTGTTAAGTCATCACGCGTCGTGCACATGCAACTTGTGTTTAAACATTTTAGTCATTTCACTTTTACACTTCTTATTTGACTGTAATTCCCCCCCTCCCAGTTAAAGGATTAATCCCCTACGCCGGCCTTCTCCCCAACCATCCCCTACCCAGTCCACCACTAACCATGGCCATATGCGGCACCTACCACCATCAAACCACCACTAATAATAATCTTATAATATGCTGGTGGTAAAATTATAACTGTTTTGTAATGCCCTAGGCTTTAGTTATATTTAACTTAAAACCGTTATGTATCGTCTTTATCGTTTAAGTTTATTACTTGATTATTACATATTTTGCATATTTATTGTAATAATCTCCCGTCCCTAATTATTAAGAGAATAATTAGTATAATTGTCAACGGATAATCATATGATGATTATATGCATAGAGATGCACATTGAAATTACGGGTACTTCGTTAAAGTGAGCTTCTAACAAACACCGGACTTGGTCATCCGTATGGAGATTTATCGTCATGGTCAAATGTCATAATTAAATCTCATGGTACGGTCACTTCATTTAGTCCACTAGACCCGAGATTATCATGACTCTTACATACGATGAAAGTCATGTTTGATTTTGAGTGGCAAACGAAATCTCTAACACGATATCTTATAAAAGACTATCTTTGGCATGATCTGGATTCATTGATGGGAAGGATGATAAGTCAAGATGGAATTTGTCCCTCGAAAGAGAGATGTTTTGCTTCAGCCCCTCGACGAGCGATAATGATGAAAGTGTGCCATGGCCACAACTTCAATCAACACGATTGGATTATCATTATACTCGAGATCGAGAAAGCATTGAACAAATACAAGTCGATTTCGAGGACCAATATGACTTCCGTGTTCAATATAAACATCGTGAGACAAAGGGAGAAATGGAAGCTAACCATTGAAAACGTGAACTCTTACGTTATAGTTAATTGGGTAGACATAATGGCTTGCTAGAGTCCGCTTATGTCTTATGAGGGTCGATCATGAAATCAGAGACTTATTGTGCACAACATAGCAATATAATCCTATTGGGTCACACACAATTAGAAATGGAATTGGTTAAACCAAAGGAAGAATATTGAAAATTCCTCATCGTGCATAAATTGTAGCGCTGACAAGCGTATTATGTCGTAGCGCTGACATAACTTTATCCCGCAGAGGACTCACTGTATGGTCGTGCGCACACTTCTTGTCCGTAAGACTCGTATGGTCGTGCGACACTTCATGCACCGAGGCGGTTTGACCAGGCACGCTTCCTAATTTGATTAGGAAACAAATACCTATACTAATGTAGGGTATAAATATTAAATACGTAAACTCTAATTAGCTTACAGCCAATTTTTTCAATAGAAAATTCACAACAAAAGGTTTCTCTAATATTCTCTCCAAGGTTTAAGAAATCTAGCATGATTCTCAAGAACTCAAGCTGCTCTTGGTTCATTCTAACGTGCGGATACTACTATAGTGGTCTTCGCCAAATACAACGATCAAGGCCTAGAGTCTCTATCATTTGCTCAAAGCAATATGAAGATTCAAGTTTTTGCCAAGATCGAAGTTTGTGATTCAAAATCACATTGATATGTATTGTTCGATAGCTCAAGAAACGGAAAGCAATAAAGGTTGATAATTCTATCTCATAAGAATTCAATTTAATCGTATAGAAGCGGATCTTAGGGCTTGGGTTTTCAGTGTTATTTTATGCTTAATTCCGCACGCTGTCGTACGGATCCATAAAACCCAAACCACAATCAACAATTTCAAATCTATCATTGTAGTAACATTTATCTCACTCAGTAGCTTCATGCTAACCATCTCATAATTAATAAATACGCCCACCGCCAAAGAGAATCAAAACCTAAAACCATATTCACCAAAATACACTCCCACAAAATCACAAATCAATTTAAAATATTATCGCATTAAAAATCGAAGCAATCATCCACCCAGAATTACCAAATCAAAATAATCGGGGAAATCATAACCCACGAACCCCCAAAAATCTCCGACAATTTCTCGGATGAAGAACTAGAGAGAAAGCTTTGGAAATTGTAGGATTAAGTGCTACTGATTGAGATGTAGGAGAGAGGCGGGAGACGGTGATTATTTGGTTGTTGGAACCAATTCTTGATCTACTAAGCTGAGATAACGGAAGAATAGATAACATGTACCTGAAGCGAGAAAGATCGTAAATCGACACACAGAGGTTAAAATTCCCAAAGCCTTAACCTTTCCAAATCATAACCTTTCTCTTTCTCTTCTTTGGTAGCAATTCCAAATTGAAGTCACGTAATATAATAATTCTAGATGCCTTAACATAATAATTGGAGTAAAAATTACCAATTCTAATAGAACGAACTCTTAAATGATGTTAATGCGATCTTCTTATTTTATATAAAAATTTATGTTACTTGCGTACGGATCGAGATTTACAATATTCTCATTTCGCTTGTTTCTCCTCTCAAATCCACACTCGTTCTTTTGAAATTCCGGGAATTCCGAGGCCGGTTATAGAGAGATGTTGGTTGGCCGTGGGGTGTTTGGGCGGCGTGGGGTGAAGGGTGGTGGGTTATGGTTGTTATAAGTTGGGGTTAGTGCGTTGTTAAAAATTTGATAACTTGGGGAAAATATATTTTTTAACTTCTTTGTTTATTTATTATTATTTCATATACTAACTAACCATTCTCCGTAATGCACGCATTGATGACTTTCTAATATTCCATAAAAAACACCCAAACTGATGACAGTTTGTATCTTTGGACTCCGATATGAAAATGAAACATCAGACCTCTGAATGTGTGAGGGATCCCCAAATTTTATACCCTATTATGTCATTTACCCCAAACTTTAAGATCTAAGGGCTCGTTTGGTACAAAAGCATGAATGGAGAAGAATTTGATACTGTATGAGACAGTAGTCCCTTACCTAGGTCAGACAGGGTTTTAGGGTCATTCAGTGAAGCTGAGATTTCTCTGTGGTGGTAAGGAGCACAAGCGTTACACGAATCACCGAAGAATAAATTTAAAAGGAGTGAACGCAAGAGGGAATGAGGAATTAGGAGGGTTTTCGGGAGAGGCAAGTATCACGGGACTTGTTGATGTTTGCTTTCTAGAGAGAGAAATATTGTAGGGGGTGGCCTCTCTTACTTGGTGCAAACTGGAATACCAAAGTGGGAGGGGCATTTATAAGTGTCAATGCCCACGCGCATGGGCAATAATGGTCCTGTAGCGGCGGATCGCCTCCGCAATTCTCCCTTATAAAATCCCAACTAGGCCACGTGTAACCCAACTATTGGACCACGTGGCGAACTTCCTATTTTAGCCTCCCAATCGGCACCGGCGTCTTCCTGGCTATCCCGATAAGCTGGAAAAGACTTCCCGATCTTGTCTAATCCGCGGGAAGTACTTAGAAGGATAAACGAAACCCGCATATCGCGTGAGAGAAAGAACGTGATCCGCAGGACCCGGGACGCTGTCTCATGGAGTCAATCCGCTGGGACGAAGCACGCATCGGCCGGGAGTAGATCCCGCTGTGACCGGAGATGCGCTTCTCGCGGGAGACGCGATCCGTCGTCATTTGCGGGAAGACGATCCGCGAGACGGAGATTGTCCTGCGCGGAGACGCACTGGCGCCGGGCTCATGCGGGAGCCGATTCGCGGGACGGAGACGCGCTCCTGCTGAGAGACGATCTGCGGGCCGTCTCGGGAAGGGAAGACGATCCATGCGCGGGACAACAGACGCGTACATGGAGAGATATATTTCAAGTGGGATATATATTTCATGACGTAAAACTCCTTGTCCCCATGCGGGAAAAAGTGGGCAAAAGATGTGCCACAGGCATGCGCGCTGAACACATATATCCTACATTAGTCCCCCTGCCGCGTGGGAAATTTCTCTTGAGAGTTTCAAGCGCGCGAAATGATAATTTAATATATTCTTGCTTCGGCACGTGTGAAGAGACAAAGACATCAAAGCATTAGTTCCTTTGAATGGGGTGGTTGCACATGTTTCAAGCTACAAATAGTATGTAAATATGTAGGTTAGGAGGACTGTTTTTTCTTTTTATAAATGGAGATATGCTTATTGATGACCGAACATTCGTGAGTTAGCCCGCAGATTATTCAACGGTAAGGCAACTTGCTGCGCCACTGACGAGTTATAGTCAAGGAGACCCAAACTTTATGTGACTTATGATAGACTTCTATGATTGAAAACTCAAGGTTTTGAAGGGGAAGTGATTTCTACTAACTCACCCCATCAATATAGCTTGCATGAAGCAGTGTGTAACTCGGCGCTGAAAAGGAAGAAAGCACGCTAACGGGAGAAATATGTGTGGAAAGACACATGCTTAGGATAAGTCTTCGCCTTGGACAATTCAATCTATAATTCTACTTAGAAAATCATTGTGCGTGTGAATCAAACGTGGGAAGAAGTGCGCAAGGTGCACGACGCATAGTACATAAGCTTAAGATATGCTTTTGTGGAACATGCGTAAGAGGTGCTAGATGAAAATAGCGATGTGGCAAATGAAGTTACCAACATCCGCATAATATATTGTTCTTATGCTTATTTGATTGGTATATGTCAAATATAAATGTTCACGTGACTTGAATAATAAAATTTGTCATAATATGTTATAAAGTGTGAGTCACATGCCAGTGGGTGGATAAAATCCTCTTACGATTAGTCCCCCCGCGCAGTGGATTTTCGAGAGAAAGATTCCTGAGCAAACGAACATGTTTGCATTTAAGTAAATTGAGTAAGAGTCAGTATGTCGTGTTTACGTGGGGCGGATGCCAAGAGGTGAGAAAGATATATCATGTGATACAAGATGAGGACGAGGTAAGGCTGAACAAGCGAGCGAGAAACAATCTGATGTAAGAAGCTGAAACGGCAAGAGCAACCAGCAATAAAAGCAGAGAAGATCTCACTCTGTTTCGTTGTTTCTTGCTACTGCCTCGTCCACATGATACAAGATATGAGGACGGGAAGGCAAAGTAGCCAGCAAATAACGACGAAGCATGCGTTGCCAAGAAACAAGCGAAACAGAGGAGATCTTCTGAAGCTTGAGGCGGGCGCCTCAAGCAACACTGAAGCACAGCGGGCCCCGGCGCTCAGACGGAGTAGAACTTTAGCAACAAACAGGGCTTCGTGGCCAGAGTCTTATTCGGACCTCTCGCATTGTGTGGCTTTCTGGGCGTTAATTAATTAGGTTTTAGGGTTTTATTTGAAATATTAATTAGAGTTATTTTTGCTAATTCCTTTCATTTATTAATTAGTGGTTCTAGAATGTTCTTAGGATTAGTATTTAAACATTGTTAGGGGTTTAGTATTTGGGGGCCAGGACTTTTGATTATATGAAATAGAAAAAGAAAAGCTTGAAGCCTTTCGAAATTGATTCTTGTCATTATCGTTCGAATTAGAATTCCCATTCTCTTAGCCTTCGTTTGCTATCATTTGGTATCGGTTTCACAGTTATGTTCCAGTGGCCGAACGAGGAAAGCGTGGCTCGTGGTGGGACGTGGTGGTCGATAGAGCGGCCAGGTGTAGCGGAGCCCCGTAAGATGTCCATCAAGCATGTTATTGCAGTGCTTTAGGCAGCCGATCAGCAGCATCGTATATGTAGGAAGTACGAAGACAGATTCAATTACCTGCAGATCCGCTTGGATCGCAGAGAAAAACTTCTGAAGCGATGCAGTGGGTTCGTGATCCTAGGTTGAAAACTCCAAATGAGGAAAAGGAGTACTATCAAGAGGGGATGGATTTCTCGGCCAAAATCATGGATTTCATGATAGGTATTGAAGCTAACCATTCGAGGAAGTTGACGATATTTAGGATCCGAAGTTCCGGAAATCGAAGGTAAGGCCATTCCTAATGATTCCGTTGATTCTTGGGTAGATACCGTTGGGTGTCAGAGGTTGTTTTTGTCGAATCTTCAAGTGAGGAAAATATCGCTGATTGGTCAAAAACCCCTCTCGTTTGATGCAAATCCGGAATAATCGATTGATTCTTGGATTGATATTGTTGGTTTCAAATGAGGTTTCACGTGTTCGATTCACTTCCAAGTCAAGAAGACCTTGTTGATTGGTCTAAACCACCTATGTTTGATGGGTGTCGTGGTGATGCTCACTCCAGCGATGACGTCCGATCTTGTTGATGACGTTGAATCCGTTG
>JAFEMH010003689.1:0-251434 GCA_022495995.1 Adenophora triphylla var. japonica
AACAAGATAAACTTTGATTTTCTCGAAATCTAGGGCATTCGTCGTTCCAAATCACCTCACGATTCTTCTTGACAATTTGAATATTGGCTCAAAGTGTCCACTGCCTTTTCATTCTGGCAGAAATGGTTTTTCGAAGACTCGTTTTACGAGGCATTCCTGAATGATCATATCATCAACATACACTTCAATCTCCTTATGGATCATGGCCATTTTAATCTGATTGTAACCCGCAAAGCCATCGACGAAGGACTTGACTTCGTAGTTTCTTCCATTTAATCCATGAAGCATGTCAATGTTCGGCGGGGGAAAGTCATCTTTGGGCCCAGCCTTGTTGAGATCTCCCAGGAGGGTCTACACGAAGGCCTTGAGTACCTTTCCATTTGCCTTTGTGTCCGTAGTTGAGTGTTTTCCAGCCAAGTCGGATAGTCGATCACCTTGATAACGCCCACCGTGGGAGTTTCTCAATCTCTTCCTTAACTTTGTAAGGACCACTCCGGGCTTGATCAGCCTCGGCTTCTGCTTGATCGCCTTGATCTGCGGATCCGCAGGTATCCGGTAGGTGCTCTCTGATAGATGTGTCTAACCCGGAGGCATGTCCTTGTAGGACCAGGGGCAAAAACGTCTACAAACTCTTTAAGCGGCTCGATCGCGGGCATCCCGCTCGGCTACACGGAGAAGAAGCTACCAATTTTTCATTTCTTTGGGCTCTTGTTTGTTCCCGAGGTTCACCGTGGTCAATATCTCTGTCGCCGACTTGGGCCCGGCTTTCCTTGGATTCGCAGGCTTGTGAAACACGCTTTGAATTATTTTCTAAAATTTGTTATTCTATTAAGTACGCATTATCTTCGATTGATTACGGCTTAATTATTTTTAAATCTTTTGTGCTCATTTTTGGTTAAGCGTTGATCGTTAGATTTGCAATCACAGGATACTTTCAGAAAGATCGACCATTTTATTAAGAGCGAAAGGGAAAACAGTGTCTACAACACGGCCGACGGTCTTGGGTCGTGAGGGACATCTCGACCTATGTGGGACTCGAAACTAGATATGAAGGGATTCGAGGGAATGACTCGAGACAGTAGGGGACAAACTTAGACACGGAGGAATTTGGGACGGGGCTTGAGCCCAAGTTTCTTGATCATAGTCTCCCCCACCCGGCAACTTAGCCAAGTCCTTGAAATGAAGTCCAGTACATGTGACAGCGGCCTCTACTGTCGGTATCTCCAACATGCTCGGATCCACAACCAGTAGCCTCTTTCGTGGGGTCGAACATGGCCACTTCACATCATCATCTAGAAGAAAATTCGATCAAGTCCCGGAGATCTTTAGCAAGCAACCGTACCTTTTACAGGTATCTCCTACGCTAAGCATGCCACTCTCAGGCGCTCGATGCCGGCCCACCCGGTCTTCGAGCAGATTTGCCGAATCACTTGAATCCGTGTCCGTAGGGTTAGCAACTGCGTATCTTATGTATCACGGGCTCATCTAGAGCAAGCTTCTCAAAGCTCGATTGACATAATCGGGCCCCGAAGTGGTAAGGTTTGTTCTCATATGTAGCAGTAACTCCCTGGTCTCTGGGCGGTGACAAACATATCCTTGGCCCGGGTTTTGGCTTGTGGAGAAAACTTTCGTATCATCTTCAGCCTCTCTTCCATCCTGAATCCGACTCTAATCACCAACCCTAAACACTTTCAAACCCTAAACACATTCAAACCAAGCCTTGAATCCATTCAAGAACACAAAACCTGAGGAAGATAGGTACAACACTCCCTCTCCCTACACCTAAATCTCTCTCATCCACGTGACATGCATCTCAAACTTTGAAGATGTAATTTGTTCATTTCTTGCTTTAGATCCAAGAGGGATCACCATGGAAGTTCATCTCCATGGATGATCCTCTACAAGGATCTAACATTACTTACTCAAAAGTGTTCTTCTTACATATTATTCCAAACAAGTTTTCAAAACCCTAAAAATCATTTTCATACATCAAATCTTCATTTTCAAAGGATAAAATTCCCCTTCCCAAGCAAATGAAGTGCTTAGTCCTAATGTAACCCAAGGATGGTTTGATATAGTTGATTCACCACTAAAATGTCAAGTGATCGCTGATCAAAACCTAGGGAAATGGGGACAAGCATGGATGCAAAACCCCTTTAAAATAATGTTTTCCTTCTTGAGAAAGTTGCTGTCCAGTAGCAATTTTCCTAAGACCTCTGTCCATGGTCTAATTTTTTGGACACAGATAAACTTGGAATTTGGTGTTTACTACAAAACACTTTTTGTAGACAACATCCAGATCTTTCCATAAATAATTTTACTTTATTTTTACGTAGAGAAAAACTCCATTTTCAAATTTTCTTTTAAAGGTCAGTTCATCAGTCTCTGGAAGTCCAGATTTCACATCTGAGATTTCCAGAAGGTTTTAGACCCTCAAATCTTCTCCAAAATAAGAAAATTCTTTCAAAGAAATCTGGTGAGGTGTCTGGAACAACCTTCATTCTCTGAGTTTTCTCAGATTATGCAAGTCTTGAAGCCCTTAAATCCCTTTCAAAATTAAGTGTCCACTGCCTTTTTCATTCTGGCAGAAATGGTTTCCAACTTCCAAAAATCTTTTGAAGTACCAAAACTCAACCCAAAAATCACACCAAAAATCTAAGCTGGGATCTGTCCAAAGTCTTATAAAGAATTCCCAGGTATTTTTGGTTTCCTCAGTTCAACTTATTTTGGCCAAAGTAACACACACACACACACACACACACAAACAAATGGTTTTTAGCTTGGAAGACTCGTTTCACGAGGCATTCCGGTGCCACACTAACGTCCTTCCCGGCGTGTAACGCCCAGACCTCCGAACCCAAAATCTCTAATCTAGGCATTTTTCAAAGTTTTGGCCCTTAAAAACAAAAATGGCGTGGCGACTCCGATCTTTTAGATTGGTTTTCAAAGTAATGAAAATTTCAAAGTCCTTTTCGAAAAATTGGCACATCATCACGAGTGGCGACTCCGGCCCACCGGGAGACATAATAAGCATTATTAAAAAAAATGATATTTGGTATATTGGTGGAAACTTAATTAAACTTCCCGTTTATCAGCCTCCCTAACACGAGTCGGGGATAAATTGTGGTTTTAACAATCCCAATCGTACCGAGTATCATTGTTTAAAAAAAAAAAAAACTTTTGAGGGTCGAGCTTAGATCCTGGCATTTGAAATCAGGATTTTGTTTTTGTGTGTGTGTATCGGGTTTGCACATTTCTCGTGTTGTTTTGGCCGCCTCGGAAAAGAGTCAAGGCACAATTTTGACCATGTTAGGTTACACCCAGAAGTACAGCAGGTACAATTTGAATTTTGAATTATGTGCTTATGTGCTTATGTGCTCATTTTCAAAAAAAAATTTAAAAGAAAAAAATCTTCAAAAAAAAATCAAAAAATTTCAAAAAAAAAAAAAAAAAGAGAAAATCTTCAAAAAAAAAAAAATTCATGCATCATACTTTTTAAGACACATGAAAAATTTCTATTTTACTCAGGAAAAAGAAGATATTTCCTTGCACACTACGCGCACGTGATCGTACACTTTGCACACTCACGTCCCTAACACAGGAAATCCTGCTTGTCGCGGCCCGTTTGGTATTCTTATTACGCGTCTCGGTGCAAAGCACGGGACTACCCCAGAGCATCCACACGTGGAGCCTTGTGTCGACCATGCACTTGTCAAATCAGACACACTTTTGTCCGAGACCCGGTTGGTTTTTAGTTTGGTATGTGTCATGCCACATGTACGTAGCTATAGACCTTTCCTTTTTCGAGCCTTTGTCGGCATGCTGAGCTTCAATATCTTTCGGGGACCACTAATCGAGTCGAAGTTCTGCTTAGGTTTTCCGCCGCGGAGACTTTAGACCGAGATATTAATAGCTTCAGGCGCCTTGACTTTGACTACAGGCGGCACAAATTATACAACGACTCCCGGCATTGACAGCGAGTCATCAGAGGATTAACTGGTTATTCCATGCCCTAATTACGGCCTAGCGACGACAAGTCAAGATCAATTGTGGACGCTTATCCAGAGTCAGAAATCATCATAGAGCTTTTCGTCGAGCCCTCGGACGTGATCTCTTGACTTTGACGTCCCACCTTTGTCCCGTAATTTACATATCGAATGCTCGTTAAGACTCGATTACCCCTCCCGGACTTTTAGGATCGTTTTTGGTCGGTGGTACCCGCTTGCCCACTATAGGACCCTGGCCGGCATTTGTCACGCCTGGGAGAGTCGAAATACGGGTGGAATACGAGGGGCTTATAGGCGGCTGGTGATGGGGCCTGCGAGTCCCGGGATCGAGTAGTTTAGCGAAAAGAAGAGCAATCTTTTCTAACCCAGATTGGGTTTAATAAAACATGTTTTTAAAGTGAAATTTAAACGAATAATCGCATGTTGCATGAGCCACACTAAGCCTAAACGCGACTACAATTGTTCCGCTTTCCAAAGTGCGAAACCACACCCTTTTGTGCCTCCCACGGTAAGCAAAGTTTGGATCAAGACCCCAGAGTCATCATTTGCTCGGCTCGGTCATTTCGGAGTAGAGATACTTCATCGGTTTCCTCCTTAAAGCTTCGGCTCAGAAGTTTCGGAATGGCCAACTCGAGAGGAGAGCTGTGGGGACGTACAACTCCAGCGCCCCAGAAAATCCATGCAAAGTGCCGAGCGGGGGAATCGAGATGTTGGAGACGAGATAAGACAATATCAAAGAGGCTCGAGATCAGTCGGTTATTGGAAGGTATCGAAACCGGGGGCTAGCCAATTGTTCGCAGCCACTAATGGAACCTTTACGGTTGATGCGAAGGTGGAACTAATTACCCTCCAGGGCATGCCAATTATCGTCAAATGCCACTGTTCCCTTTCGTGTGTGGAACTACTAATGGGAGCCAAGCATCCCTGACCTATCACTCTCAGCACGCCTCTTGACACCTCGTTGTATCAATACTCCTCGAAAGAGAGTCCGATATTGGTCAACTTCCCCACGGTGCCCTCTCGGTTTTTCACCTTTGGGTTTCAATCGATCTGACATTTACGCCCCGCTTTGACTTGGAGTGGGTCGGTTCGCTACTCCCAAAACCTCGGTCGGCCGGGCCATCGATGCAGGTGGTCGATTCGGTACATCTCGGCCCCTACCCCGGCTCGATACTCCCTCAAAGCGGTCCGATATAGGTCCCAGCACACTTTAGGGGCCTCTCGAGGATCTCACCACCGGGATTGAATCGGTTGGCTTTACTTGCCCCACGACTTGGAAGGGGGTCGGGTTTACTACTTCACAACATCCAGTTCGGGTCATCATCTCGGAATGGAGTCGGTTCCACGACTTCTCAAGCCCGACCGGGTTTGACGTGGCTCACTTGAAGCCATTTTGGGGACAGATTCGCTTCTCGAGGCTCCATGGTTCGAAGGGCCGGCTTGCTTCCTCAATTCTCGAAGCACACTTGCCCCCTATGATCTTTGCAAGATCACGTGGGCAGCCAGCTTGAGGCTCTTATCACCCGGCTTCATCAAGTTTACCGTATTTACAACATCCTCCAAGCTCTGCCTCGCCCTCTCAGGTTTTACTGGGAAGTCAGAGCAAGGTCAAATGATCCTAATCAAATTCTCCACCCGAGTACATTACGCCAAGTGCTGCTCCTGTTCATCAAGTACGAGTATGCACATTACCCTTGTGAGTCAACGTTCTCTCGGTGTGGTCAAGACACGTTCGAGTCCTACTTGTTATGATGCCTCAAATGCTCCTTAATATGTGGCAGCGCCTTTTGGATCCGCACTCCTTTGCTCCCTGGTATCCATGCACGTCCACCCATTACGAGCCATATATCCTCATCTTCGGCCCGGGCCTTATGAGGAGGGTTACGGTCACGCTTTTAATGCTCGGTGTCATCCCTCCCGTGAGTACTTCCTCTTGTGGTTTCATTTTGCGATGCCAATCTTGTGGCGGTGTCGAGCGGTCCGGTGTTCCTATTGACTCATCCAAGGATTATTGAAAGAACCAATTAAGAAGGTACAAGAAAAGCCTATGCAACGAGAGTATCGACGATGCGCTCGACTCGGAGCCATCTCACCATACCAATCTTGTGTATCGACACGAATGAGTTTCTGGAAAGGTCAAATCTCGACGATTACGTCGATGATTACATCAAAAGGGTTCGTGCACGGGAAGCACTACGGATCGGAACATGTCTCACCGCTATAAACCTTACCCTTCCCGAACACAGCTGCCAACGTCAGTGAAGGAAAGAAGGCATTGTGTACAAATGATGGCATCCAAAAGCAACCAAGAAATGGTGGTCCTCTAAGGCAACGAGAACATTTTGATGATTTTGGGATGCCATGGTAGGCTTAATTTTCAAGGGTTTAGTAAAAGGAAGGCCTTTTGGAGCCTCGGGGACTACCATCAGGAGCTCAAATGCACCCTCGACATGAGTAAGCCTTTGCGCCTTCCATGATCATTTTGGCCACACGACCCAGACAAGCGCACGAGTCTTGAAGAGAGCGGTTCAAGGGTTAATCAGCGGGCAAGCTTGAGCGCCCAAGGGACCGAAGCAGACCAACCACATTCGAGGAATGGTGACCAATTCTCGAATCAAAGAGCATTAAGAGTTCATTCTCCCCCAAAGGAGAAATCACATCAGGATTTGGGTGTTCCCTTAAGCGAAAGTTTTAAGTAGCTTGCTAAAGCGGGTCTCCTCGAACCCATGAGAAACTATCGGCCCATTAGGATCCCAATCCCTTTGGACACCACGAAGCATTGTGCTTTCCACCACGGTATCACGGTCATGTAACCGATAAGCTGTACGGCTTTGAGAAAGGCAATTCGGGGTTAATTAAGAAGGGCAAACTCGGCGCCTCGGTGATCTGACACACGATGATCATTTCCCAAACAACACGAATGTAAACATGATCGAGTTTTATGATTCAAGCTCTGTGAATTCAATGGACTTTGGCAAGCCGGATGATTTAGTCGCAACAAATATTTAGAATGGTGGTTTAGTTGCCACAAGCATGTGACCATGGCAAAGGCTGGATTTCGTGAAATGCTTTGAACTCTCGCCCTCAGATAAGTTCACGACTCACGCGAGGGTAAATGGGATGATAATGATGGATGGCGAGATAAGGCAACGCGTCGGGCCGGTGACGAGGAATTCCTTGAAGTTACAAAGGCGGCGTAATCTGGTTGAAGGATAGAGACGTGGTCAACTGACAAGAGTACCTAGACTAGGGGCTACCCGTCCCTTTAATATTAAAACAGTCTTTTAGTCAACCTTCGTGGGTTCTAGTACTTTCTTCGTTCAATCAAGTCCTCCTTGGACATTGTAGTTAATCTTAAATTTTCTATAAAAGAGTCTTTTTCTTTTCTTGCTAGACTTGAGACATTATTTGCACACCTACATGAAATGGTTTTATTTTAAATAATCACTCGCATTGCTCAACAAATAATCTCTGGAAATGATTAAGATTTTAATTAATCGGTGCGAGAAAGTCAACTAATGCCTTCCCTATACACTTTCCTCACCTCACAAAGGCCTTCTCAAACCATACACTTTCCAAAACATGCCCCCATCATCACCTTGACCAAGTCAGCGACGGCGGCGGCATCAGAACAGCAAAGGTCACTCAGCATCTGAAGATTGACCCACGTTGACAAAAAAACCGGGGGCTTGCCTCCGCCTCCCGTGCATCAAGAAAGTTCAAGCAGAGGCTTGCCTTCATCCTCAACAAAAAAAAGAAAAAAAAGCTCAAGCAAAAGCTTCAAAAAAAAAAAGCTCAAGCAAAAGCTTCAAAAAAAAAAAGAGCTCAAGCAAAAGCTTCAAATAAAAAAAAAAACAAAAGCTTCAAAAAAAAAAAAACGAGGCCAAGGATCCAATACCGCCAATCAAAAACTTGACATATGGGCAAATTTAAAGCTCGAAGAACGGAAGTTATCGACTACAAGGGAACAGTCAAATACCCTTAAGCTGTATTCAAATTCTTTCTCCCCCAATGAAAGATGATGCTCAAGAAGCAATGAAATCACGGAAGAAGCCGTCAAAAAACGACTTGTCAAGGAACATCTCAAGGCCCGTACCTTATCATTCAAGCTTCCCATCCGACCCTTTTTCACCAAATGGACTACAAATGTTCATACCCTTTCCCAAAGCCAAACGCAGTTCAAGCCCGAACTACGGCGACCTGAGCTCCTTATATTAAGGGGAACGTAGGCAACCAGAAATGGACCGGTCATAAACACATCCAAATCCCAGAAAATTCGGTCTCATCGATGGCCTCCTCCTATGCAATCCCTCTTCACCATTCGCCAACTTCGACTCTCGGAATCAGTTGACTTTCTCCTCTCAATTAATCTAAATGTTTGTTCATATCGAGATTAGGGGTTGAATAACCTGAACATTAATAAAGGGTTTTAAGCAATCTTGTGATCATTTTGAATAAAACATGTTTTCAGATGTCTCGACAAGTCTTCTTTTTCTACATTATAGGAAAAATAGAGGCTAAACACTAATTTTACGTAATGGGGGCTTCCATACACTTTTACAAACCTTTCTACACTTATGCTCTCTCAAAGAGTCAAACCCCAAGCGAGTTCTTTTGTGCCTTCATCAAATGAGGCCATCAAATAATACAAATCGGGATTCGTCCCCACTTTTTGAAAAAAATGCCCTGCAGTGGTATACATTCCTAAATTGTCTTTCTTTTACATTTTCCTCCGGTTTGACTAATTGAATAAAGAAAATAATAAAGTAAATATAGAAGGATGGGTTGCCTCTTTTTGCTACGACAATTCAATTTTGCATTAAATTTTGCCTTGTACTCTTTGAGGAGGACTTTCGTCAAGCCATTTCTTTAGAGTGGGGCTTCTCGGGTTATGCCGGTCCACGTTGGTTCTTCAGCCCGCTACAAGATTCACAAATATAAAGGCGAGGTTTTACCAAGTCACTTCTTGAATCGAGACTTCGCACATAGCTCTTCGGACCGAGGCTCATGCCCGGCAAGCGGGATTTGATCCCCATGTTGGTCATGGGTTTGTCAAATACGGTTCTTTAATATCGAGGATAAGGACGGAATTTTAACCGAGGACCGAGAGATTCATCATATTTCCATGGCTAATATTGGAATTCGAGTCCATAAAACTCCTTGTGCCAATCGAATGAGGTTTCGATGTTCATCCTTGGAAGGTGTCGGGAATTTTGGTTTTGATGATTGACCTCAAACCCGATGGGACTTTCACGGTAGAAGAGGAAAAGGATCCCACATCCCTATCTTGGCCAGACAGGACTACCACCGAATGCCACCACCTTCCTCGTATGGAACCTCCAGTCGGGCCGCGCTCTTCTCGACCTATGAATCGAGTCATCCTTTCGGCCTCGGTGCGGTATACATTCACGGTTCGATGCAGGACGGATCGTTTGAAACAAATTGAATTCAGCCCGATTTGGGGCCGGTATGGTGTGCCTTAATACGAGTTGGGGTCGGCTCGGTATGTCGCGACGGTTTGGTATGCCTCGGCGGCTCGATACGGTCAGTCGGGGCTTCTCGGTTACATCGGCTTGGTATGACTTCTCGGTTGGGATTGGGACGGCGGTCAACTATGGATCGGTTTGAACTTCTTAGCCCAGCCCAGTGTTGGAATGCCTCGGCAGCAACCAGGTTCAAGAACGACGGAGTCCGACGCACCGCACAAATCTCGCAAAGATCCTTCGTGGCCGCCTTAACGGGACGTGAGCCCAATCCCACTCTCGGTCGCCCGGACTTCTCCCGGGATGCCACCGCCGGCCTCCTATGGTACTATCTCCTCAATCTTTGGGTCGACGGCTCCCAGCTACGAGACCCAGGGATCCGTACGGCTGACGGGATGAATCAGATCGCAGTTCCTCAGTAGGAAAAAAATCAGTACGGAATGTCTTCTCATGGTTGGGGGTACCTTGGAATGCCACATCAAATTGGGATCCCGTCTCAGTTCAGAAACGATCAAGCCGAACCTTCGCAACAATAGTTTAGAGTGCCGACGGCGTTTGGGATGCCACCATGAGTTTGGTTCGTGACAACGAATGATGCTAGTTCGGCTACTCCCTAACTTAGCTTCCTGAGCCCATTTCTCACTCAGGAATCAACGAGCCACCAAGCCCCTAATCCCTGTCTCGTCGGAATCACTGGACCGCAGTACCCCCCGGGTTATACACCATCACCCCAGCCAAGCGTGCATGCAGTGCAACGAACAAGGGTCACAACCCGTATTTAAGTTCCATGGAAGCTCACTAGGCTACCGTCCACCTCGGAGTCTACCACCGCCCTCTTTGCCCAATTGGAAGTTAACGGCAAGCCGAGTGGGTTCTATCCCTTTTATTAGGCTCCTACTCACACTCCCAGGGGTAATTCGGGCGAGACGGGTTTTCACCTACATCCCCAGGATCGGCCGTTCCCTCCACGAGTCTGCCGCCGGTGGTAGCTCCCTCTCTCCTAGCTCGGTCGCCGGCTTGAACACTCTGGTTCCATCACCGGACCCTCATCTGGTTTTGGTTCATGGAACAACATAAGGAATTGAAAGCGCGATTCTTTGAATTGGCCGCTAAGAAGTCGCCTTCCGGCCTACGGACCGGACTCCATTGTTCCCTGCCCCACAAATTCGTGATGCCTAAATCTTGGACCTCTCGGCGGGGCCGCATGCCCGAGAAAGACTCATACGGACACGTATGCCTTGGCAATGGAGGCGAAAGGGTGCACCGGTGCGGTTGGTTGACTATTTCGATCTCTCCTTGAAATCCGGTGCTTTAAGAATTTTTCTTCCGCTTAAAACCCGAGGCCGGGGCTACGCTGGGACCCGGATCACCGGTGCCTTTACGAGAGAATCATAAAGCTAATTTGGAGTGGGAAACAAATAGAGTTGACTGCGAGGCAAACGGTCTGCGGCGTTTCGAGGAGAATATCGGTGACTTTTACAAGCATTGAAACCTCGGAGTTAAGTAAAATGACCAACCCTCCTTCTAATGAGGAACAATTGGACATCTTTCAATCATGCCTGGAAGCCTCATTTGAGAAAGCCCCTCAGTAACTTCCCCTATCCAGATCTGCATGCGACGGTCAGTTCTGGGGCTAAAGTTTGACCAACAGCAAGCCACTGCTCCTACTTATTGGTACCAAGCTTACGCCCTAACTCGGCTCTGTCCTACCCCCAGGCAAGGAAGCAATTAATTATGCGGGCCAGGATCGCAACAATGCCACTCCTCTCATGCCAAGAAAAGGTGATGTGCCCAAGCCGCGGAGCCTTAAGCTCGAAGATTTCGGAGTGCCTCTGAGCAAAGTCTTTCAAGGACTTGTGAAGGAAGGTCTGACCAGACCTTTGGACAACCATCAGCCCATGAATCCCGATAGACACAACTAAACTCGTGTGCTTCCCACTAGTATCGTGGGCACGAAGAAGGGCGGTGTGAGAGCGATCGAAAGGATACCTCAAGGGCCCAGCACAGTCAACAATCCATTTCTAAGAAAAACCATAGGGTGAATATGATTGAAGCCATGAACAAGCCAAGTGCCACTATGGCTGCGGTTCCATACGGAAGACGCCCCTTCGAAGGGAGGATTCTAGTTGCATAGTTGTTATCAAAGATGGGTTTCTCACTCTATGACGTAATCTTTGCAGCAGTGCAGGGTCACATCAACTTCACCTCGAGGTCTCTCACGTTGATCGATCGGATTGATACTTCATCGGTATGTCGGTTTCTACGGTCAGGCCTTTGGTTGTACCCTTACAGTGACGAACACAGGGCTTCATCAAATCGAAAGCGTGCATGGCTTTCGCCATGTCTTTTCCACGGAATGGGGCTTTATCAAGTCATACCTATCTTCGGAAGAAAGGCCTAGTCACCTCAACAAATATCTTGGAGTTTCGGCTTTAGAACTTGGCAACTCCACTGCATCATCGAAAGGTTGGCGGGAATCTCCTCGTATCGGCATTTCGCCAAGTCATATCAAGTCACAACTAACCCAAGCGAAAGAGGGTTCATTCATATCCAACATACTTTGATGCTAGAGCTGTCGGCATAAGCTTCAAATGTCGAGGGCCGAAAAGAAATTTCAATCGAGACCCGGGGTTCAAATCCAACTTCATCCCAGATCAAAATTGACCTCATCAATGACATGCAATTCAGTCCGCGCTGACCAAAGGATATCACCCCACCAGCTCAAAGCTTGTCCCAAACAGTCCACAACACATACAAACCCTCTCACCACATGCATCCCCACAAAAATCTCCCCAGGGCTCATGCAGCATGCAAAACATGAATCAATAAAAAAAAAAAAACCTAAGCGATCGCGAACCATTTCAGTTCTATGCATGCATCCATCATCATGAATGTCATATGTGCATTTGTCCCTCTGCTAACAAATATAGCAATTCAAGCACGAAAGACCAGTTTTCCATCACTACCTGAAACCTCTCCGCAACAAGGATGGTCTCCACCGAAGCGTAATGACTTCAACGGAACTACCCAAATGACTGATACCTCAGGTCAACACCCTCTTGGTTTAAACCCCTCAAGCCCACGTCAGCTTGTGCTTGGACACCTAAAAGTCGACATCAGCCTGATTCAGACACCTCAATCCTGCACCATTTTGGCCTCAAACACATTAGGACAACACCACCTCGGCTCCAGGTCTATAGTGCATCAAGTCCGTAAATACATCTTCCGACATCTCCAGTTAGGCAAAGGCGACCACCAATGTCCACAAATGGATGAAGACATCCTCCAGCATCTACAGTTTGGCAAAGATAGTCCGTGAAGACATCTTCCGACATCTCCAGTTAGGCAAAGGCGACCTCCAATGTCCACATATGGATGAAGACAGCCTCCAGCATATACAGTTTGGCAAAGATAATCCCAAATCTATAGCTTGGCAAAGACAAGCTCTGGCGCCTGCAACTTGGTAGAGACAACCCCCAACATCCACACAAATATATGAAGACCGCATCCAGTGTCTAAAATTCGGTCAGGGACGCCAAGTTCTCGAATACAATTCGGTCAGGGACGCCAAGTTCTCAAATACAATTTGGTCAGGGACGCGAGTTCTCGAATCTGGTGTTCGGGGACGCCAGTTCTCAAATACAATTCGGTCGGGGACGCCAAGTTCTCGAATACAATTCGGTCGGGGACGCCAAGTTCTCATACAATTCGGTCGCTTGAGGACATCCGGGGACGCCAAAGTTCTCAAAATGCAGTCGGTCGGGATGCCAAGTTCTCAAATACAATTCGGTCGGGGACGCCAGAGTTCTGAAATACAATTCGGTCGGGGACAATTCGGTCGAGACTAAGTTCTCAAAATACAATTCGGTCAGGGACGCTAAGTTCTCGAATACAATTCGGTCAGGGACGCCAAGTTCTCAAATACAATTCGGTCAGGGACGCCAAGTTCTCAAATGCAATTCAATCATAGACACCAAGTTCTCAAAGGCAAGTAGGTCAGGGACGCCAAGCTCAAATGCCAATCGGTCAGAGGTACCTGACGCCCCTAAATGTTTCAACATCTCGATCAGATACATCGAGACTCTCAACTACCACATAGCCCCCGCGACTTGCTCTCCTGCAGGTAAGCACAGCAAAGGTACGTTAGTCCCTCAACATATCTCATATGTTGCATGATTACCCATAGCTTTAGCTATCTCTATCTTCGCAAATAGCGATGGAAGCTTTAGGAGATAGCCTCTGAATTATCAAAAGGCCCAGGATCCTAGACCTGTTCCTAACTGTCCAGTAGATTTCGAACTACGTCCAGGCTTGATTCCCACTCGGGATACGTAGGCAGCCCACCATAGGTCCAGCCTCTTGACCAACACGGTCACCCTTTTCCCCGATAATCATCGTAAGCTCTAATCTTCCCCTGCGAGAATGCCCTCAAATAGTCTCCCTCAACCTCGATTTAGGTTCATACTCCTGAACTGAGCCCTCATTTAGGTTCATACAATAGAACTAAACCTCAACTTAGGCTCATCCCTGACGAAAGCCAACGGAATTCCGTCTCTTTCATCTCCGGCAGCAAACGTAAGACCGATCCCTTCAAATGAAGTCCACCAAAAGATTGCCTATCCCCTCGGAGTCTGTCCCCAATGAAAGGATACGAACATTGAAGGAAATCGTTTCAAAACAAGTTGATACCTCCAGATCACCCTTTGTCAAGGTTCGAGGCACCTAAGATGCCATCACCAAGGTTCGAGGCACCTAAGACGCCATCATCAAAGTTCGAGGCACCTAAGACGCCATCATCAACGTTCGAGGCACCTAAGACGCCATCATCAAGGTTCAAGGCACCTAAGACGCCATCATCAAGGTTTGAGGTACCTAAAATGCTATCACTTCGATTTCGACACACAACACTAGGAAAGCGATAATCATCCCCTAATTCGACAAAAAGTCAAATCATGGGGCGACTTCCCAAAAATAGTCAGATCTTAGGGCGACTTCCCAAAAATAGTCAAATCATAGGGCGACTTCCCAAAAATAGTCAGATCTTAGGGCGACTTCCCAAAAATAGTCAGATCATAGGGCGACTTCCCAAAAATAGTCAGATCTTAGGGCGACTTCCCAAAAATAGTCAGATCTTAGGGCGACTTCCCAAAAATAGTCAGATCTTAGGGCGACTTCCCAAAAATAGTCAAATCATAGGGCGACTTCCCAAAAATAGTCAAATCATAGGGCGACTTCCCAAAAATAGTCAGATCTTAGGGCGACTTCCCAAAAATAGTCAGATCTTAGGGCGACTTCCCAAAAATAGTCGATCTTAGGGTGACTTCCCAAAAATAGTCGAGATCTTAGGGTGACTTCCCAAAAATAGTCAGATCTTAGGGCGACTTCCCAAAAATAGTCAGATCATAGGGTGACTTCCCAAAAATAGTCAGATCTTAGGGCGACTTCCCAAAAATAGTCAGACCTTAGGGTGACTTCCCAAAAATAGTCAGATCTTAGGGCGACTTCCCGAAAATAGTCAGATCTTAGGGCAACTTCCCAAAAATAGTCAAGTCATAGGGTGACTTCCCAAAAATAGTCAAACATAGGGCGAATTCCCAAAAATAGTCAAATCATAGGACGACTTCCCAAAAATAGTCAAACCATAGGGCGACTTCTCAAAAATAGTCAAACCATAGGGCGACTTCCCAAAAATAGTCAAACCATAGGGCGACTTCCCAAAAATAGTCAGATCTTAGGGTGACTTCCCAAAAATAGTCAGATCTTAGGGCGACTTCCCAAAAATAGTCAGATCATAGGGTGACTTCCCAAAAATAGTTAGATCTTAGGGCGACTTCCCAAAAATAGTCAGATCTTAGGGCGACTTCCCGAAAATAGTCAGATCTTAGGGCGACTTCCCAAAAATAGTCAAGTCATAGGGTGACTTCCAAAAAATAGTCAAATCATAGGGCGACTTCCCAAAAATAGTCAAACCATAGGGCGACTTCCCAAAAATAGTCAAATCATAGGGTGACTTCCCAAAAATAGTCAAATCATAGGGCGACTTCCCAAAAATAGTCAAACCATAGGGCGACTTCCCAAAAATTGAGGTGTCTGGAACAACTTTCATTCTCTGAGTTTTCTCAGATTATGAAGTATTGAAGCCCTTAAATCCCTTTCAAAATTAAGTGTCCACTGCCTTTTTCATTCTGGCAGAAATGGTTTCCAACTTCCAAAAATCTTTTGAGTACCAAAACTCAACCCAAAAATCACACAAAAAATCATGGGATCTGTCCAAAGTCTTATAAAGAATTCCCAACTTTTGGTTTCCTTAGTTTCAACTTATTTTGGCCAAAGTAACACACGCACACACACACACAAACAAATGGTTTTTAGCTTGGAAGACTCGTTTTACGAGGCATTCCGGGTGCACACTAACGTCCTTCCCGGCGTGTAACGTGACCTCCAAACCCAAATCTCTAATCTCGGGCATTTTTCAAAGTTTTGGCCCTTAAAACAAAAATGGCGTGGCGACTCCGATCTTTTCGATTGGTTTTCAAAGAAACGAAAATTTCAAAGTCCTTTCAAAAAAATTGGCACATCATCACAGTGGCGACTCCGCTGGGGACAAATAAGCTTTATTAAAAAAAAATGATATTTGGTATATTGGTGGAAACCATTAAACTTCTCGTTATCGCCTCCTAACACGAGTCGGGGATAAATTGTGGTTTAACAATCCCACGTACCGGTATCATTGTTTTAAAAAAAAAAAAAAAAAAAAAAAGCTTTTGAGGGTCAAGCTTCCGTCCTGGCATTTGAAACCGTTTGTTTTTGTGTGTGTGTATCGGGTTTGCACATTTTCGTGTTGTTTTGGCCGCCTCGGAAAAAGTCAAAATTTTGACTATTGGACTCGTTGCCTTGGACTGTTAGAATTTTGAATTATGTGCTTATGTGCTCATTTCAAAAAAAAAAATTCAAAAAAAAAAGAGAAAATCTTCAAAAAAAAAAAAAATCATGTATCATACTTTTTAAGACACATGAAAAATTTCTATTTTATTCAGAAAAAGAAGATAGACTGCTTGCACACTACGCGCACGTGACCGTACACTGCACACTACGTCCCTAACCCGGGGAAATCCTTGTCGCGACCCGTTTGGTCTTATTACGCCTCTCGGTGCAAGCACAGGACTACCCAAACATCCCATGGAGCCTCGTGTCGACCATGCACTTGTCCGTGACACACTTTGTCCGAGACCCGGTTGGTTTTTAGTTTGGTCTGTGTGTCATGCCCTGTCTCGTGTATAGACCTTTCCTTTCAAGCCTTTGTCGGCATACCGACTCAATATCTTTCAGGACCCTAATCGCCGAAGTTACGCCGGTTTTCCGCCGCATACTTTGACCAAGATATTGACCGACGCCTTGACTTTGCCGATCGGCACAAATTATACACTCGACTCCCGCGATTGACACCGAGTCATCAAGGATTAATGATTATTCCATGCCTAATTACGGCCTAACCGACGACAAGTCAAGATCAATTGTGGACGCTTATCGGTCCAAATCATGCCGACTTTCAAATTCGTCGAGCCCTCGGACATGATCTTGACTTTGACGTCGGCCTTGTCCGTAATTTACATCGAATGCTCGTTAAGACTCGATTACCCGCGACTTTTAGGATCGTTTTTTTGGTCGGTGGGACCCGCTTGCCCTATAGGACCCTCGCCCGGGGCCTGTCCACCCTGGGAAGTCGAAATACGGGTGGAATACGAGGGGCTTATGAACGTAGTGATGGGGCCCACCGATCCAGATCCGAGTAGTTTGCGAAAAGAAGACCAATCTTTTTCCAACCGATTAGGTTTAATAAAACATGTTTTATGTAAATTTAAACGAATAATCGCATGTTGCATGAGCCCTAAGCCTAAACACCAACCTCGTTCCGCTTTCCCGAGTCTAAACCACACCCTTTGTGCCTCCCACGGTAAGCAAAGTTTGGATCAAGACTCCCGAGTCATCATTTGCTCATTTCGGCCATTTCGAAGTCGAGATACTTCATCGGTTTCCTCCTTCGCTTCGGCTCAAAGTTTCGTAATGGCCAACTCGTAGGAGAACTGCGTGGGGACGTACAACTCCGCACCACGAAAATCCGCAAAGTGCCGAGCGGTGGAATCGAATGTTGGAAACGTATAAGACAACATCAAGAGGCTCGAGATCGATCATTTATTGGAAGGTATCGAAACCGGGGCTAGCAATTGTTCGCAACCCTAATAGAACCTTTATGGTTGATGCGAAGATTGGAACTAATTACCCTCCCGGGCATGCCACCACCGTCAAATGCCCTGTTCCCTTTCGTGTGGAACTACTAATGGGCCAAGCATCCCCACCTATCACTCACCCCCTCGCCCTCTTGGCCTTATTGTATCAATACTCCTCGACAAACCGATATTGGTCAACTTCCCCGAGCGCCTCTCGGTTTTCACCTTTGGGTTTCAATCCGATCTGCTTTTACGCCCGCAGCCTTAGAGTGGGCCGATTCGCTACTCCAAAACCTCGCCCGGCCCGCCATCGGGCTCCGGAATTGGTCGGTTCGGTACATCTCGCCCCTACAAACTCGATACTCCTCAACAACCCGATATAGGTCAACAGCACCCCGGTGTCTCTCGAGATCTCACCACCAGGATTGAATCGGCCGGCTTTCGCCCACACTTGGAAGGGGCCGGTTACTACTTCACAACATCGCCTGGTTCGGGTCATCATCTCTGAATGGGTCGGTTCACGACTTCTCAAGCCAAATAGCTTGACATGGCTCCGCAAGCCATTTTGGGACAGTTCGCTTCTCAGGCTCCATGGTTCAGAGGGGGCCAGCTTGCTTCCTCCAATTCTCGAAGCACACTTGCCCCTATGATACTGGAAGATCACATGGGCCACCAGGCTCTTATCACCACTTCATCAGGTTTACCGTATTTACAACATCCTCCAAGCTCTACCTCACCCCTCCGGTTGGGAAGTCCGACAAGGTCAAATGATCCTCATCAAATTCTCCACCCTACATTCACGCAAGCTGCTCCTGTTCATCAAGTACAGTATGCACATTACCCTTGTAGTCACGTTCCTCAGTGTGGTCAAAACACGTTCAGTCCTACTGTTACGATGCCTCAAATCTCATGTCTTCAGCAGACTTTTGGATCCGCACTCACTGCTCCCTGGTATCCACCCACTACGAGCCATATATCCTCATCTTCGGCAACTGCCAGGCCTTATGAGGAGGGTTACGGACACGCTTTTAATGCTTAGACTATCATCCCTCATTGTGTACAAATGACGGCATCCAAAAGCAACCAAGAAATGGTGGTCCTCTAAGGCAACGAGAACATTTTGATGATTTTGGGATGCCCATGGGCTTAATTTTCAAGGGTTTAGTAAAGGAAGGCCTTTTGGAGCCCCTCAGGGACTACCATCTAAGGAGCTCAAATGCACCCCTCTACATGAGTAAGCACTGCGCCTTCCATGATCATTTTGGCCACATGACCAACAACTTCACAGTCTTGAAGAGAGCGGTTCAAGGGTTAATCGAAGCGGGCAAGCTTGAGCGCCCCAAGGGACCAAAACCGGCCAACCCTGTTCAGAATGGTGACCAATTCTCGAATCAAAGAGCATTAAGAGTTCATTCTCCCCCAAAGGAGAAATCACATCCCAAGGATTTGGGTGTTCCCTTAAGCAAAGTTTTAAGTAGCTTGCTAAAGCAGGGTCTCCTCGAACCCATGAGAAACTATCAGCCCAAAGATCCCAAAATCCCTTTGGACACCACCAAGCATTATGCTTTCCACCAGTATCACGGTCATGTAACCGATAACTGTACAGCTTTGAGAAAGGCAATTCAGGGGTTAATTAAGAAGGGCAAACTCGAGCGCCTCAGTGATCTCAACCCTGCCAATGATCATTTCCCAAACAACACGAATGTAAACATGATCGAGTTTTATGATTCAAGCTCTGTGAATTTAATGGACTTTGGCAAGCCAGATGATTTAGTCGCAACAAATATTTAGAATGGCTGGTTTGACTGCCACAAGCATGTGACCATGGCAAAGCTGGATTTGGTGAAATGCTTTGAACTCTCGCCCTCCGATAAGTTAACGACTCACGCCAAGGGTAAATGGGATGATAATGATCTGATGGCAGATAAGGCAACCGTCAGGGCCGGTGAGCGAGGAATTCCTTGAAGTTACCAAAGGCGAGCATAGTCTGCTGAAGGATAGAGACGTGGTCCAACAACAAAGAGTAGCTAGACTAGGGGCTACCCATCCTTTAATATTAAAACAGACTTTTAGTCAACCTTCGTAGGTTCTAGTACTTTCTTCGTTCAATCAAGTCCTCCTTGGACATTGTAGTTAATCTTAAATTTTCTTTAAAAGAGTCTTTTTCTTTTCTTGCTAGACTTGAGACATTATTTGCACACCTACATGAAATGGTTTTATTTTAAATAATCAATCGCATTGCTCAACAAATAATCTCTGGAAATAATTAAGATTTTAATTAATTGGTGCGAGAAAGTCAACTAATGCCTTCCCTATACACTTTCCTCACCTCACAAAGGCCTTCACCAAGCCATACACTTTCCAAAACATGCCCCCATCATCACCTTGACCAAGTCAACGACGGCGGCAGCAACGAAGAACAACAAAAGGTCACTCAGCATCGGAAGATTGACCCACGTCGAAAAAAAACCAGGGGCTTGCCTCCGCCTCCCGTGCATCAAGAAAGTTCAAGCAGAGGCTTGCCTTCATCCTCAAAAAAAAAAAAAAAAGCTCAAGCAAAAGCTTCAAAAAAAAAAGCTCAAGCAAAAGCTTCAAAAAAAAGAGCTCAAGCAAAAGCTTCAAATAAAAAAAAAACAAAAGCTTCAAAAAAAAAAAAACGAGGCCAAGGATCCAGCACCGCCAATCAGAAACTTGACATATGGGCAAATTTAAAGCTCGAAGAACGGAAGTTGTCGACTACAAGGGAACAGTCAAATACCCTTAAGTTGTATTCAAATTCTTTCTCCCCCAATGAAAGATGATGCTCAAGAAGCAATGAAATCACGGAAGAAGCCGTCAAAAAATGACTTGTCAAGGAACATCTCAAGGCCCGTACCTTATCATTCAAGCTTCCCATTCGACCCTTTTTCACCAAATGGACCACAAATGTTCATACCCTTTCCCAAAGCCAAACGCAGTTCAAGCCCGAACTACGGCGACCTGAGCTCCTTATATTAAGGGGAACGTAGGCAACCAGAAATGGTCCGGTCATAAACACATCCAAATCCCAGAAAATTCGGTCTCATCGATGGCCTCTCCTACACACAATCCCTCTTCACCATTCGCCAACTTCGACTCTTGGAATCAGTTGACTTTCTCCTCTCAATTAATCTAAATGTTTGTTCATATCGAGATTAGGGGTTGAATAACCTGAACATTAATAAAGGGTTTTAAGCAATCTTGTGATCATTTTGAATAAAACATGTTTTCAGATGTCTCGACAAGTCTTCTTTTTCTACATTATAGGAAAAATAGAGCTAAAAACTAATTTTCTGTCAGCAGGGGCTTCCATACACTTTTACAAACCTTTCTACACTTATGCTCTCTCAAAAGAGTCAAACCCAAAGCGAGTTCTTTTGTGCCTTCATCAAATGAGGCCATCAAATAATACAAATCGGGGATTCGTCCCCACTTTTTGAAAAAAATGCCCCTGCAGGTATACATTACTAAATTGTCTTTCTTTTACATTTTCCTCCGGTTGACTAATTGACTAAAGAAAATAATAAAGTAAATATAGAAGGATGGGTTGCCTCTTTTGCTACACGACAATTCAATTTTGCATTAGAGCTACACTGTACTCTTTGAGGGAGGACTTTCGTCAAGCCATTTCTTTAGAGTGGGGCTTCTCTGGTTATGCCAGGTCCACGTTGGTTCTTCACTTCGCTACAAGATTCACAAATATAAGGCTGAGGTTTTACCAAGTCACTTCTTCAGAATCGAGACTTCGCCAACATAACTCTTCAGACCAAGGCTCCGCCAAGCAAAGTGAGATTTGATCCCCATGTTGGCCATGGGTTTGTCAAGTACAGTTCTTTAATGTCCAAGGATGAGGACGGAATTTTAACCAGGACCAGAGATTCATCATATTTCCATGGCTAATATTGGAATCCGAGTCCATAAAACTCCTTGTGCCAATCAAAATGAGGTTTCGATGTTCATCCTTGGAAGGTGTCAGGAATTTTGGTTTGATGATTGACCTCAAACCCGATGGGACTTTCACGGTAGAAGAGGAAAAGGATTCCCATCCCTATCTTGGCCAGACAGACTACCGCCGAATGCCACCACATTCCTCATATGGAACCTCCACCGGGCCACACTCTTCTCAACCTGTGAATCAGTCATCCTTTCAGTCTCGGTCTGGTATACATTCATAGTTCAGTCTGGGACAGTCGTTTGGGGAAACAAATTGAATTCAGCCCGATTTGGGTCAGTATGGTGTGCCTCAATACAGTTGGGGTCAGCTCGGTATGTCGCAGCGGTTTGGTATGCCTCGGCCGGCTCGATACGCATCAGTCGGGGCTTCTCGGTTACATCGCCTTGGTATGACTTCTCGCTGGGATTGGGACGGCGGTCAACTATGGATCGGGCTTGAACTTCTTAGCCCCAAGGCTTGGAATGCCTCGACAAAGAACCCGGCCTTCAAGACAGCCCACCCGCCCCGCACCGCACAAATCTCACAAGATCCCTTCATGACCGCCTTAACGGGACAGCAAACCCCCAATCCCACTCTCGGTGGCCCAAAATACTCCAGGATGCCACCGCCAGCCTCCCATGGTACTATCTCCTCAATCTTTGGGTCAGCCAGCTCCCCAACTACAGACCACTGGATCCATGCAGCCTGACGGGATGAATCAGATCGCAGTTCCTCAGTAGGAACAAAATCAGTACGAAATGTCTTCTCATGGTTGGGGGTACCTTGGAATTCCACATCAAATTGGGATCCCGTCTTAGTTCAGAAACGATCAAGTCGAACCTTCAGGTCAACACCCTCTTGGTTTAAACCCCTCAAGCCCACGTCAGCTTGTGCTTGGACACCTAAAAGTTGACATAAGCCTGATTCAGACACCTCAATCGTGCACCATTTTGGCCTCAGACACATTAGGACAACACCACCTCGGCTCCAGGTCTACAGTGCATCAAGTCCGTAAAGACATCTTCCGACATCTCCAGTTAGGCAAAGGCGACCTCCAATGTCCATAAATGGATGAAGACAGCCTCCAGCATCTACAGTTTGGCAAAGATAGTCCGTGAAGACATCTTCCGACATCTCCAGTTAGGCAAAGGCGACCTCCAATGTCCACAAATGGATGAAGACAGCCTCCAGCATATATAGTTTGGCAAAGATAATCCCCATGTCTATAGCTTGGCAAAGACAAGCTCTGGCGCCTGCAACTTGGTAGAGACAACCCCCAACATCCACACAAATATATGAAGACCGCCTCCAGTGTCTACAATTCGGTCAGGGACGCAAAGTTCTCGAATACAATTCGGTCAGGGACGCCAAGTTCTCGAATACAATTCGGTCAGGGACGCCAAGTTCTCAAATACAATTCGGTCAGGGACGCAAAGTTCTCGAATACAATTTGGTTAGGGACGCCAAGTTCTCAAATACAATTCGGTCAGGGACGCCAAGTTCTCAAATGCAAATCGGTCAGGGATGCCAAGTTCTCAAAATGAAAATCGGTCAGGGATGCCAAGTTCTCGAATACAATTCGGTCAGGGACGCCAGGTTCTCAAAATACAATTCGGTCAGGGATGCCAAGTTCTCGAATACAATTCGGTCAGGGACACCAAGTTCTCAAATACAATTCGGTCAGGGACGGCAAGTTCTCAAATGCAATTCAATCATAGACACCAAGTTCTCAAAGGCAAGTAGGTTAGGGACGCCAAGCTCAAATGCCAATCGGTCAGAGGTACCTCACGCCCCTAAATGTTTCAACATCTCGATCAGATACATCGAGACTCTCAACTACCACATAGCCCCCGCGACTTGCTCTCCTGCAGGTAAGCACAGCAAAGGTACGTTAGTCCCTCAACATATCTCAAATGTTGCATGATTACCCATAGCTTTAGCTATCTCTATCTTCGCAAATAGCGAAGAAAGATTTAGGAGACAGCCTCTGACTTATCAAAAGGCCCAGGATCCTAGACCTGTTCCTAACTGTCCAGTAGATTTCGAACTACGTCCAGGCTTGATTCCCACTCGGGATACGTAGGCAGCCCACCATAGGTCCAGCCGCTTGACCAACACGGTCACCCTTTCCCCGATAATCATCGTAAGCTCTAATCTTCCCCTGCGAGAATGCCCTCAAATAGTCTCCCTCAACCTCGATTTAGGTTCATACTCCTGAACTGAGCCCTCATTTAGGTTCATACAATAGAACTAAACCTCAACTTAGGCTCATCCCTGACGAAAGCCAATGGAATTCCGTCTCTTTCATCTCCAAGAAACGTAAGACCGATCCCTTCAAATGAAGTCCACCAAAAGATCGCGCCTATCCCTCAAGTCCTGTCCCCAATGAAAGGATACGAACATTGAAGGAAATCGTTTCAAAACAAGTTGATACCTCCAGATCACCCTTTGTCAAGGTTCGAGGCACCTAAGACGCCATCACCAAGGTTCGAGGCACCTAAGATGCCATCATCAAAGTTCGAGGCACCTAAGACGCCATCATCAAGGTTCGAGGCACCTAAGACGCCATCATCAAGGTTCAAGGCACCTAAGACGCCATCATCAAGGTTTGAGGTACCTAAAATGCTATCACTTCGATTTCGACACACAACACTAGGAAAGCGATAATCATCCCCTAATTCGACAAACTGAAATCATTACCAGGGCGACTTCCCAAAAATAGTCAAATCATAGGGCGACTTCCCAAAAATAGTCAGATCTTAGGGCGACTTCCCAAAAAATAGTCAAATCATAGGGCGACTTCCCAAAAATAATCAGATCTTAGGGCGACTTCCCAAAAATAGTCAAATCATAGGGCGACTTCCCAAAAATAGTCAGATCTTAGGGCGACTTCCTAAAAATAGTCAGATCTTAGGGTGACTTCCCAAAAATAGTCAGATCTTAGGGCGATTTCCCAAAAATAGTCAGATCATAGGGTGACTTCCCAAAAATAGTCAGATCTTAGGGCGACTTCCCAAAAATAGTCAGACCTTAGGGTGACTTCCCAAAAATAGTCAGATCATAGGGCGACTTCCCGAAAATAGTCAGATCTTAGGGCAACTTCCCAAAAATAGTCAAGTCATAGGGTGACTTCCCAAAAATAGTCAAACCATAGGGCGACTTCCCAAAAATAGTCAAATCATAGGGCGACTTCCCAAAAATAGTCAAACCATAGGGTGACTTCCCAAAAATAGTCAAACCATAGGGCGACTTCCCAAAAATAGTCAAATCATAGGGCGACTTCCCAAAAATAGTCAGATCTTAGGGCGACTTCCCAAAAATAGTCAGATCTTAGGGCGACTTCCCAAAAATAGTCAGATCATAGGGTGACTTCCCAAAAATAGTCAGATCTTAGGGCGACTTCCCAAAAATAGTCAGATCTTAGGGTGACTTCTCAAAAATAGTCAAATCTTACGGCGACTTCCCAAAAATAGTCAGATCTTAGGGCGACTTCCCGAAAATAGTCAAGTCATAGGGCGACTTCCCAAAAATAGTCAAATCATAGGGTGACTCCCCAAAAATAGTCAAACCATAGGGCGACTTCCCAAAAATAGTCAAACCATAGGGCGACTTCCCAAAAATAGTCAAATCATAGGGCGACTTCCCAAAAATAGTCAAACCATAGGGCGACTTCCCAAAAATAGTCAAACCATAGGGCGACTTCCCAAAAATAGTCAAACCATAGGGTGACTTCCCAAAAATAGTCAAACCATAGGGTGGCTTCCCAAAAATAGTCAAACCATAGGGTGGCTTCCCAAAAATAGTCAAATCATAGGGCGACTTCCCAAAAATAGTCAAATCTTAGGGTGACTTCCAAAAGTAGTCAAATCTTAGGTTGACACCCTAAAACAGTCACTCTAGGGTCAAAGACCCGAACTACGACTGTCTTGATTCCTCTTAAGGATACGTAGGTAGCCTATCACTAGGTTCAGCCATCAGACCAAAAATGGTCATCCCTATCCCCAGCAGAGATACGACTCTAGCCACCTGACCAAAAATAGTCATCTCCTATCCCCAGCAGAGTTCTCTTCCAAGCAATCGACTGCAGAACTCACTCACCAGGTTGACATCCTAAAACAGTCACTCTAGGGTCGACGCCCGAAGATAGTTGAAAGACCCGAACTACGACTGGCTTGATTCCCCAATCGGGATACGTAGGTAGCCTATCGCTAGGTTCAGCCACTCGATCACTTGATCATCCTATCAAATATGGAGCCTTACTCTTATCGACGACCCCGCTTCCTTCGAAAGCACCGTCGCCGAGGGGCTACTGTAAGTGCTCCAATTTGAGTTGTTAGTATTTTCGTTAGAAAATTAACGAAAGTTTTAACATTCCTAACATTCCTAACAATTCCTAACCTTTCTAAAAAAGTGAGGGTAGATTAGGGATTGCCATTTAAAGTTAAACCAAGAAAAGAATCTCAAAAAGCAAAAGAAATTGGAAAAATCCGAATTGGGCAAGTTGAAAAACACAAACTGCTGGAATTTTTGAATATTATTCTTCCTGTTCAAAGCCTGGAGCAGCATTTAATGCACCAGGCACGTTTACAATACCCTCCGCGCGGATCCTATTGAAGTTCACAGGGGCCTATAAATTGAACCCTCCTCTCTCAGTTTACACAACACAAATCACT
The DNA here is from genome assembly GCA_022495995.1 of Adenophora triphylla var. japonica. NCBI lineage: Eukaryota > Viridiplantae > Streptophyta > Magnoliopsida > Asterales > Campanulaceae > Adenophora > Adenophora triphylla. Next base: position 26,344 of record JAFEMH010003689.1, read on the forward strand.
CACAGCAACAGCACTCTGGCGAAAAATAGAGAGAAAACAGTGGGAATTCACTTGAATTGCCACCATTTTCTCTCCAATCTTTCCCAAATCCAACTCACTAAAAATACTTTCAAATCACTCTCATACATACTCTCATACATACACTAACTCAAGCTCAAATCACCCTTTAGGAGGAGGATTAGAGAGAAAACATAGAGGACTTCATTGTTATCTACTTGTTTTCTCTTTGACCAACTCTAATCACCAACCCTAAACACTTTCAAACCCTAAACACATTCAAACCAAGCCTTGAATCCATTCAAACACAAACACAAGGGAAGATAGGTATAACCTCCCTCTCCCTACCCTAAATCTCTCTCATCCATGCATGCATCTCAAACTTTGAAGATGTAATTTGTTCATTTCTTGCTTTAGATCCAAGAGGATCACCATGGAAGTTCATCTCCATGGATGATCCTCTACAAGGATCAACATTACTTTCAAAGTGTTCTTCTTACTTGCAAACAAGTTTTCAAAACCCTAAAATCATTTTCATACATCAAATCTTCATTTTCAAGGATAAAATTCCCCTTCCCAAGCAAATGAAGTGCTTAGTCCTAATGTACCCCAAGGATGGTTTGATATAGTTGATTCACCACTAAAATGTCAAGTGATCACTAATCAAAACCTAGGGAAATGGGGACAAGAGTGGATGCAAAACCCCCTTTAAAATCATGTTTTCCTTCTTGAGAAGTTGCTGTCCAGTAGCAATTTTCTAAGACCTCTGTCCATGGTCTAATTTTTTGGACACAGATAAACTTGGACTTTGGTGTTTACTACAAAACACTTTTTATAGATAACATCCAGAGATTTTGATACATATTTTTACTTTATTTTTTCCGTGAGTAAAACTCCATTTTTCAAATTTTCTTTTAAAGGTCAGTTCATCAGTCTCTGGAAGTCCAGATTTCACATCTGAGATTTCCAGAAGGTTTTGGGTCCTCAAATCTTCTCCAAAATGTAAAATTATTTCACAGAAATCTTAATTGAGGTGTCTGGAACAACTTTCATTCTCTGAGTTTTCTCAGATTATGAAGTCTTGAAGCCCTTAAATCCCTTTCAAAATTAAGTGTCCACTGCCTTTTTCATTCTGGCAGAAATGGTTTCCAACTTCCAAAAATCTTTTGAGTACCAAAACTCAACCCAAAAATCACACCAAAAATCATGGGATCTGTTCAAAGTCTTATAAATAATTCCCAATTTTTGGTTTCCTCAGTTTCAACTTATTTTGGCCAAAGTAACACACACACACACACACACACACAAACAAATGGTTTTTAGCTTGGAAGACTCATTTTACGAGGCATTCCGGGTGCACACTAACGTCCTTCCCGGCGTGTAACGTGACCTCCGAACCCAAATCTCTAATCTCGGGCATTTTTCAAAGGTTTGGCCCTTAAAACAAAAATGGCGTGGCGACTCCGGTCTTTTCGATTGGTTTTCAAAGAAACGAAAATTTCAAAGTCCTTTCGAAAAAATTGGCACATCATCACACTTGGGTTCCGACATCACGAGCTTACACGGTCCTTGTTGTCGCTTTCCTAACTCCAGGCCCGGAATGTAGCTCATGCCTCTCATCATTTTTAGTACGGGAGGAATTTTGTCCGAAGAAGTTGTTAAATCGATAGTGAAGACCTGCCCTTTTGGCTTTTCGATCGTGAAACCACTGAGCATCAGACTTTCTTGGTCAAGCTTGATTTCCATTATCGGCATGGTGTTGGTGCTGATCTCCCCAATAGTGACACTATCCTCGTAAATGGTTGTCAAAACTCCATCTTGCACAAACTTCAAACATTGGTGGAGGGTGGAGGCTACCGCTCCGATTACATGTACCCATGGCCTGCCCAATAATGCCGAGAACGTGATAGGAATATCGATGACCTGGAATTCTACTGCCATCTCCTTACCCCCAAATAACAGATTCAAAGAAACAATCCCCAATACCGCTTTGGAAGTTGAATCGTAGGCTTTTATAGTCTGATTGGAGGGCTTAAGACTCTGTGCATCAACGTCTAACATGCTCATCATCTTTGCAGGAAACACGTTCATGGCCAAACCGTTGTCCACCAACACATGGGGAATTCGATGCCCCTCCAAGGGCACGATAATGTGCACCGACTCGTTGTGCTTTGAACCGTATGAAGGCAAATCCAGATCTGTAAAAGTGATAATGTTCCCATACTGTGCTGTTCCGATCAACTGGCAGGCCTCATCTGGAGTTGCGTTGACGGACACCTTGGTTTTTGATAGAACCTCTTCTAGCTTTAGCTTGTGGGGGTAAGAGGATGTAAGCAGGGACCACAAGGAGATATCAGCCTGGGTTCTCTTCAACTGCGTCAAAATCGGGTCCTCCTAGACTTCTTCCCTTCCTGCTGATCTGTAAAGGTCTCGAGAGGTCTGGGGGTTTGAGACCGCAATTCCTTTACCCTTTCCAAGTGGATCAGCACTATCTACTCCCAACATCCTTCCTGACCGTGTCAAAAAGTTAACTGCTTGATCGTCTTCAACCACGAAGCTTCTGCTAGCTTCTTTGAGTTCGGCTAGTGTAAGCGGAGCAGGGCGGGTGTTGTATGGCCACGCTGCTTGTCTTACTCGTTCACGGACAATGGTGTCTCCAAGTTAGCTGCTAATCTGAGCTCTTCCAAAGATATTGGGGACTCTTTGGGAACCACAGAAGAGATAGCGTTGATGACCAAATGCTCTTCATATTCATCGTAATCAGCGGCATTATTTAAATCATACAAATCATCAAGATACAAGACGTAGCAAAAGATGTCTTTCATTTCATTGAAACAAGAAGTTATATCATCATTGACTTTCTTACAATCACCACTAACTATTTCAATTACAGACTCTTCAAACTCTATTACATTCACAAAATAATCTTGGCCAAAGTCAATTAGGTTCATGTTGTTGCTGGGCAGAGGGTTGCTGACGACGTTGGGGCGAGGAGACTTTTCGATCTTTTTCTCATCAACAAGGCCTTGGATAATCTTCTTGAGTGTGAAGCAAGCATTGCTGGTGTGTCCTGGGTACTGATGGTATTGGCAATATTTGCTTTTGTCGAGATTGGGATTAGGATTAAGAGGACTATAGTTATCCAAGGGCTTGATCATCCCGGTCCAAAGCAATCCATTGTAAACCTCTTCCGTGGTCATTCCCAAGTCATCAAACCTTCGCTGTTGCTTCGGTTGGAACCTTCCGCCATTATGCCCATTATTACCTCCTCCTTGCAGGTTATTGATGCTGCTGTCCTTGACCGCTTTCCTTCCCTTGGGTGCCATTGCAAAAACTGGGTTAGTCGTCCGATACCTGAATCCTCCACTTCCGCTACTACTGCCAGCATTTGCACTTGAGGTGAGGTTAAACAGCCTGTTCTCGCTTCGAGCGCCCATACCAACCATCTCTCTTAGATCTGGGTACCATCCCTTTCCAATGGCCTCCCTTAACACCGGTTTCACGCATGACAGGAAAATATATTTCTAATCTTGAAGGCGAATTAGTTCCGACAGCTCGTTGAGTTTGGCATTCCACCTCTTATAGAACTCCGTGATCGACTCATCATTTTTCTGGATGGTGCCCACTAGATCGTCCCGGGTAGTACACAACTCTAGGTTTCTCTTATACTTCTCCAAGAAAGTCTCGGTGATCTGGCTCCAGGTGGAGCGGCATTCTTGCTTTAAGGCCAAAAACCAAGTGAGCGCCGGGCCTTTGAGAGTCAAATGAAAGTGAGAAGCCATAAACTCGGGCATGCAACCCATCGCCCCCATCGTCATGATGTAGGTATCTATGTGAGTTTTTGGTCAGGCTGTGCTGTAAAAATCCATCTTTGGCATCTTGAACTTATGGGGAAGAGGTGTCACTTGAGCCGAGTCAACCACTTTGAGGCCACTGGAACCCACAATCAATCTATCAATTTGTTGTTGCATCTGCCTTAACAAAGCTGTCACTTCCGGAGTCAAACCCGGAATCTAGGGAATAGCAGGAGCCACAGTCAAAGACGGCACTGGAAATTCCGGAGCAGATCTGATAGGCAAGGCAGCCGGGGGCAGACCGAAAGTACTGGGGATGCTGATATTGTTGTCCGATAAACTGACTGAACTGGGAATCCTATTCCCGTACATATCGTAACCATTAAACTGGACACTGGGATTCTGTGGACCAAACTGCGCCGATTTACATCCAAACTGACCTTGGGTAGAAAATCCGATACTGATACAGGGAGCTAAATATGGGGTGGAACCATATAGGTGCTGGGTGAGAGGAGAACACATTGCGGGCTGAGAGAAGTTGCTTTGGAACTGAGATTGATTCTGGGGATGTTGCGAGAACTGATCCTGACAAACCTGGTTTCCTGATAGACGGTACTGGCTGGATTGCTGCTGTGGAACTTGGAAGACACCTTGCTGCTGATTGCACTGACCATACTGATAACTGTCTTGATACATGCTGACCTGGGGTTGGGAATAGCTTCCTTGGAACTGGAATCCGTACTGAGCTTGCGGCATTGGGGCATTGGTAGTTGGTGAGGAAGTGAGATCAAAGAAGTTCGATGGTTGGCCACCACTTTTGCTGAAACCCTGCTGAGCAACTTGACTATAAGTCTAAGAGATTGGGAGAGGAACCCTTCCTTGGGTATTCACAGTCATTTCCGGAGATGGCATCCGATCCGGGTGAGGAGCATAACTCACGGGAGGAGGCATAGCATGGTAGTTGGGTTGAGCAGGTTGAACGGGAGAAGCAGATCCGATCCCAATGTTACTATCTTCAGTGATTTCCTCGTAAGAACCATCCTTTCTACGGAGTACTGCGATTCCTATGGCTCTCATGGCTTCCACAAAACGGGTATGGGCTTCCACCTCTCGAGCCTTAGCTTTCTGAGCCAACAAGCGGGATTCGCGTTCCCTGGCCAAAGCAGCTTCCAAATTTATTCTCAACTCTTCTGCGGACATGTCAATTAAACCCGGTTGACCCATTGAAACTGAACCTCCGGCAGACTGAGTAGCAAACACATCACCATTTCCGATCATATCTGATTCTGAATTGACTGAAATCCCTGAAATTGTTGGGACTTCTTCAACAACACGGACCAAATGAGCTCCCGGAACAGAAGAGCGGATCCAACTCGTCGTAGCTGCAGGGGCAGATACGGGTTTATAAGGTAGTGGGGGAAGAAGACTTTGAGGAAATATGGGAGAGGGAAAGGAAAAGAGGGATGGACTCGCGCAAACAATTTATTTATCTTCAAGTATAAATCGGTATTTTAAATCCTAATTACGGTTGGGAAAGGATAAGCCTTTATTTACGCAATCTATACCTTGGGGAGACCTAGGGATGCAACATTCAAATTACACTAAATGATTTGTATTTGAAATCAACAATAGGTAATGATACCTAACCAAGACCTAACATGATGTGAGACGGGCGAGTGGTCCAAATTTCTGGGGAAATTTGGGCAGCATAACGGGTATTCTTGAAAAATTTCCAAGAAAAATCCGGCATGACCTCTCGTCGGTGCATGGTGACAATGCGGCATGATCTCTCGTTAGGACACGTCACGAGAGTGACATGTCCCCACGTGAAACCATGTTGCATTGGGAACATGCCCACAAGGTGTAAGGTTTTGGGAAAGGTATGAAGGCCTATTGTAAATTTCAAAAAACAATTCATTTTAGTGTGATTAAAATGTTGTATAAAAAAAAACAACCATGGGTAGGCTTTAAGTGTGGTGCCACCTATAACGCGCTAGGGGGATAGGTTTGATTTCAGGCGCTCAAGCGTAGGCGAATTTCATGGCCGTCCGCGATGCCGTCAATCTCGAGGGTTCTAAATCTATATGGTATAGTGTGCGGATGACTATGCTCTTTTATTTATGAAAAACAAAATTTTTTATTATTTTATATAATTTTTTATTTATTTTGAAAAAGAAAAACAAAGAGAAAACACACACACTCTCACAGGGAACAAAAGGGGTACAACAATCAACTGCGCAAATTTGATTCAAGGGACTGCCCTCAAACCAGCAACTGAAGACTGTTCAGTGACCAATCATGTCGCGTGACACAGGACAGCATGGAACAGAGGTGTCGCACGACTTGATCAGTCACTAAACCAGCACCTGCAAAATGAAAACAGCCCCTGCCTCTCCATGGCAAGGGACAAAGCACGATAATAGAGCATAACAAAATGGCCACTGAAGACACACAAATGGCTCACAAGTCTCATAACGCAATAAAATGCATGTACCACAAAAGATCATCAATGATGCACATAAATATGGATATGTTGGATGTCTAATGAATGAAAGTTTGACCCTCTTAATTTTTGAAAAACAGGTTTTCAAAAAGTGTGTCCCCAGCGTAGTCGCCACTGAATGTGCGCTCGCCCGAAATTTTTGGAAAATCTCGATGATGAAAAAAAATAGGAGTCGCCATGTCATGTTTTAAGGTACACTTTGAAAAACCTTTGAGAGAGAAAATGAGTCTGGGGGTCAGGTTACGTGTTGGGAAGAACCGAGAGCTCACCCAACAGGCTTCGTCCGTAGACGAGTCTTTCTAACTAAACATCCAAATAATCCAAAGTATGTGCAAACAATGATAATAGACAAATGTGATAAACCATGAATTTTATTGATATGAATTGAGATCTTACAACTTGTGAGCCATTTGGTTAGGGAGGCCACGTCCCAGCTACAACAGTTCAGAACAGATTACAAAGGAAATGGATCCCTGCAAATGGACAAGATGTGTCGCGTGACGCATGGCATGCCTGGATAGATGTGTCGCGTGACACAGGATCTAACCAGACACGATGTGTCGCGTGACACATGGTGTCCATCTGCAGAGACTTACAGATTTAAACACGGAAACACCAACAATCAAAACAGATCCAATTACTTAATCAATTCATCTTCGAAATGAACAATTAACAACAATTCAACCAAGGGGGTGTGGATATGGGTAGATCCACACTCCCTTGGGAATCCAATATCAATTCCAACAACAATCAAACCATGAGCATTCAATTATACAAATCAACGATGTTAAACAGAGAGATTGCGATCTGGGTTCAGTAATCAAGACAGATGGAGTCTGATTAGTGAACCCAAGGATGATAGAATGATGGAATTATGAAAGTAGCAAGGTAGGAGAGAGAGAGATGGAATTGAAAGTGTTACCCTTGTTGATTCCACGAATCCTATACCAAGGCTGGTATAGAACCCTTCTACAACTGCTTTTGGGACTGGTTGAACTAAGGGAAGGTGGCTGAAGATGGATCTAAGTGTTGGTGAGTGAATTGGATTGAATTGGGGGGAATTGAAGGAGGATTTGGATGAGAGAGAGAGAGAGAGAAGTGTTTGCAGGGCATGTGTTACGCTCCAATTTTGGCAGATTAACATTATGTGAAAGTTGGGATCCATTTTTGAGAGGGGTAGGGTCTTATTTATAGGCTGCAGTTGATGGTCACATGGTGTCGCACGACCTTCTGTAACCATTTTCCAAGCCTCGATTTGTCACGTGACACAAGGTGTCACCAACCGTTTTTGGTGCCAAAACCAATTTCTGGAACATTCGGAGTAAATACCCAAAAGGTCCAAAACAAGTTTATTCCCTGCAGGTCCTTTAACAAGAACAAAGTTTTAAAAAGTATTTTCTTCGCAAGAAACTTATGGAATGTTTTCGGAAGTCTCGGAATAGACCAAGAATTTACCAAAATGCCCCTTAATGCAATTTTATCATATTAAAATGCATCTAAAAGGGTAGCGAATTGGATTGGCATACTTACAGACAATAAAGACGGTGATAAACCTCACGGCGTTGGCACCTATCATAGCCGGGAAGGCTTGTATATCCTCAAGAAATTCGTTTATGAAGGGGTCCAAGGGAAGACGGAGGCCCAATTGAAATTGTTTATAATATAAATGGACGTGATTTAGACTGTAGTAAAAGTCAACTACGACTTTCTCGGTCTTGAGGGGAACACCGGGGAAGTAACTAAGTCGGTACTCTCCCTTCGATACCCCATACCTAGAATAGAGTTCCTCCATCATGGGTTCCCCTTCTCTTATGGGTTTGGGCCTAGAGGTATAAGTCCTACCTCGGCCTGATCCACCCCGGCCTTTACCTCGACCACCAGATTGGGCTCCCTCGGTGAACGCATCTACAATCCTCTCTAAAGTCGAGGGATCGGTAGGACGAGCAACACCATTTCCTCTTCCCGTCTTGGCTGCACAAACAAAATAATTAAGGGTCGTGACTTGGCCAAGTGAAATTACCCGGATTCGGCTCGCATGCGGGCCCCGGCATCTCGCATTGCTCGGAAATTGCCCAGATCCGAGAGGCGCAGCGATTGCGCCCCGACATCTGGCATTCCGTTTATTGCATTGTGTCGGTGGAGGTGTCTTGCTGTGTTTTTGCTTGTAGAGTCTCCACGCCATTTTGATTAAGCCCAAAACATTGAGAAAAGGCATCAGTTTAAAAATAAACTATTTTTTGTGTGATGAGATTTTTTGAGTTCGGAGGTTAGGTTACTCCTCAGGAAGAGAATATTAGAATATTAGAGCTCACCCGAGTCGCCTCATAAAAATGAGTCTTTCGGTACCCCTACGTTCTTTAAATGTTGTGTGTGTGTGTGTTTTTAAAAAATGCATGTTGTATCGGATGTCTACATTGTACACTACGTATTGAAATGTATTGAAATAGTAATGGAAGGAAGCCTTACCAATGTTGGTTCGTGTCTGTCTTCCGCTGGGGAATAGTGTTTGAGGATGGAATAGTAATTCGGGATGGACCGGGATTGCTTCGGGATGTGCCGGTTATCTGCGGACAGAGCTTCGGCGTGCCTTGGGATTTTCAAGTGTGCACTAGAGCATAGTTTCTGCATGCGTTTGGATCGCAGAGATCGTTGGCTGGATTTGGGCAGAGGTTCGGCGTGCGTCGGGATCGTCGGTTGCGTTCGGGCAGAGTTCCGGCGTGCGTCGGAATCGTCGGTTTGGCTCGGAAAGGGTCGGGACGCCTTGGGAAAGACTAGGAAAGTCTTTGGAGTACCACGAGGGGCCTCAAAATACCTCGAGAGTGCCTCGGGGAAGCGCGGGAGCATCTCGAGAGCGCTCGGTAGGGCTTCGGAGCACCGCGAGGGAGCTCGGAAGGCCCCGGAAGGAACCGAAAGGGATCGGGAGTGCCCCGTGGGGTCTTAGAAGGACAGCCAAAAGGCTTAGGGAGAGAGGAGAAGAGGGAGATGTGAAAAATGAGGGATGGGGAGCCCTCTATTTATAGTAGAGGAAAATGTGCAAGAAGGTCAAGAGGATTTCGTAATTATGATGTCTGGTTGCAAAGAGGTCCGTACGGACCTTTTAGCATGCAAAGAGGTCCGTACGGACCTTCTGTGCTTTTCCAATTTTTGCATAATTCCTAAAAAGTCCTTTTGTATTTTTTTTGTCCCAGAAAGCCCCCCCCCCTTAGTTTGGTTGGTGGTTTTTTGGGCTTTTTAGGGTTTTTTGAGGGTTTTGGGTGTTCGAGACTGCGTTTCCATGAGTCTGCGGTGTTTCCCGGGTGCTCAGAAGAGGGTGATCCAGATTGGGGTACTTACAGAAGCCCCTCGACGACGTCACTTACGGAGGAAGTGGACTCGTCGATAAGATAAGGGTCCTGATCTGGATCGCGTGCTGAGAGAGAAGGTGACAGTTTAGGTCAGTTCGTGAGGACGTGGCAGTGTCCTGTTGTGTGACCGTTTAGGTCAGTTGGCTGGACCCTGTGATAGGATTCCTACGTATCCCTAGCGGGAATCAAGCCTGACCGTAGTTCGTGTGGGGATGTGGACGTGTCGATGTCCTGTGGGTGACCGTTTAGGTCGGTTGTGAGGACGTGGTGGCATCCTGTGTGACCGTATAGGTCAGTTGTATGAGGACGTGGTGGCGTCCTGTGTGACCGTATAGGTCGGTTGGCTGGACCCTGTGATAGGATTCCTACGTATCCCTAGCGGGAATCAAGCCTGATCGTAGTTTCGACTTCATGAAATTGTGAGTGTATGAGGGCGTGGTGGTGCCCTTAGGTTGACTGTGAGGACGTGGTGGTGTCCTGAAATGGAAATTTTACGGTTTTCCGAACCGGGTAATTTAAAGCCTTCCGTGCTAGAGATAATGATTTGGGAGGTTTATACGGTCTTCCAGAATGACTAGTTTAAATCCTTTCGGGCTGAGGATGTTGATGTGGCTGATTTATGCGGTCTCCCGGACCGAGTGGTTTAAAGCCTTCCGGGCTAGAGATAGTGGTGAGGACATGTTATGCCCTCTAGCTGAGGTTGTGTCGTGTGTGAGGATGTGTTGTGTCCTCTGACTGTGGTTGTGTCGTGCGTGAGGATGTGTTGTGTCCTCTGACTATGGTTGTGTCGTGCGTGAGGATGTGTTGTGTCCTCTGACTGTGGTTGTGTCATCCGTGAGGATGTGTTGTGTCCTCTGACTGTGGTTGTGTCGTGCGTGAGGATGTGTTGTGTCCTCTGACTGTGGTTTTTGGAGGCGTGATTGCCTTGTATTTTGATTTTGAGAGGTATGATTGCCTCGTCTTTTGTCCGCTGGGGATAGGTTGGACTTACGATGACTGCCGGTGTTCATCTGCTGGGGAAGTGTAGTCTCGTATGGGCTTTCAAGAGTTCCCGTTTGAGTTTTGTCCGCTGAGGAGGTGATTTCGGGCTTACTTTGATGGCCGGTGTTTGGTTCACCATTTTGTGTTTTGGAGGCATTTTGTGCCTTGGGATTTGTGTTTGGAGGCGTTTGCGCCTTTTGTGCTTGTTTTACCATTTAGTGGGCGAGGTTCGGGCTTACGATGACGGCCGGGGTTTGCTTTGTTGGGTTAAGGACCAAACTGCATTGAATCTGCTGAAAAAGGCCTTTGGACAGCCAGGGGCAAAGATTATAAGGGCAAAGGAGTAATTTGGCCAAATAATGCAAAGAGGTCCGTACGGACCTTCTGTGTTTACAAAGAGGTCCGTACGGACCTTCGTGAAATTTTGATTTCCCAGGTTTTGACCAGCTTCAGCAACGAGGCATCCCCCATTGTTCCCCCTTCCAGTTCGTGAAAAACAGAGAGAGAGGGAGAGAAAACCTTAGTTTTTGATCAAAATTCCCTAAGTAAATCCTCCGCATTTGCTTGAATTGCTTGTTATGGCGGAAAGAGCAAGAAGAGGTCGTCGTCAAAGGGGCCAAGAGGCGATTGAGCAGAGGGCGGACCTTCAAAGGAATTGCACTTCCTTTGTGCCTTCGTCGAGGAATCCGGATGTGTTGTATCCGGATCCGGAGGTGCACAATATGCGAGATAGGGCCGTCGGGGAGGTAAGAAATCAATTTTGTCTTGATTCTTATTTGAATTGTTGTATGCTAGAACTAGGTTTTAGTTTTTCGCATATTTGGGGCTTTTGTTATTGCCATGCTTTTTTTGTGAAATTCGTGATGAATTGTTGAAATTGAGCATGTGAGAATTGTGGGTATGTGATTTTTGTCCAAAAATATGGAGATTAGCTCTTATTTGTGAAAATAAAGTGCCTCTCTTTGAAATGCATGCTTTGTTGTTTTGTACCTTATTCTATTTCTATATGTACATTGTGAAAAATTGCCGTGTAGGGACGAACTTTATGAAGTGTGTGACATGTGCCGTGTTTTGTGACGGGTTTTGTCTGAAAGTGTGTGCCGTAGGGACGGACCTTTTGAAAATGTGTCATGTAGTGTGTGCCGTATTTTTTGGGACGGACTATGTGGGGAGTTTATGTGCAATGTGCGCCGTGTTTCGTGACGAGTTTTTTGAAAATGTGTCGTGTAGGGCCTAATCCCTCTTTTGAGAAAATGTGCGCCGTGTTTTGTGATGGGCTACATGGGGAAAATTGTGTGCAATGTGTGCCGTGTTTTGTGACGGGGTTTTTTTTTTGTTTTGCCATGTTGGGACAGACTTTTTATACTTTTGCCGTGTTGGGACGGACTTTTTATGCTTTGCCGTGTTGGGACGGACTTTTTATGCTTTGGTTTCCTTTTGGCATTTTGCATTAAGTACTGTGATTAACGTACCTTTGCTGTGTTTACCTGCAGGATGAGGGGCCTTTGTCTAGAAAGGCGAAGAAGATGAAGTCTCGGGGATCGGTCGAGGCGGTAGTTGAGCTATGGAAGCATTTGCTGGATATCTCCAGGGAGGGTAGACCGAGTCCGAAGAGGCTGGTCTTTGGTTCTGGTTTGGGCGCGTTCGTTGAGAACCTTGCCGAGATTGCGGAGACGAGGAAGAACAAGAGCATCTTCCTTGCCTTGTTTGAGTATTGGTGGGACACCACGCATACCTTCCATCTGAGTTGGGGAGAGGTGACGGTGACTCCCACCGACTTTGCGGCGATTACTGGGCTTTCCTTCAAAGGAGGGCCAGTGAGATGGCGGGACAGGATGTCCGACGGGATGTTGCTGAGCTACTGGGCTTCGCGCCTTCTCCTCGTAGTGGCCTGGGCATGTTATATGGCAATGTGGAGGCGCAGATTACGGCCAACATCGGGGCCTATCGCCGGGGTACTGGCTTTGTGACGGCTGAGTAGCTGGCGCGCTCTTTTTTGTGGTTCGCACTTTTCTAGACTTTGTTCTCGAATCACTCTACCACGGCTCCTTTTCCTCTACTGGAGAGCTTGGTGGATTTGGGGAGAGTTGGTGAGATTTCTTGGGGCGAGGCAGGCTTGGCCGAGCTCTATTTTTCCTTGGACCGGTTTAGCCGAGGCGTGGCCAGTTCTCTGGGATGCTTCGATTTTGCGTTGGAGGTATGAGTTTATTGCTGTTTGTGATTTAGCAGTTTGTCATTTCTCCGTCTTCTTTTGCCCTGAGCTTTATCTGCTTTTGTTGCAGGTGTGGTTTTATGAGATCTTTCGGTGCTTTCCGTGGGATCGGGATGCTGAGGCCATGGAGGCCTATCCTGCTATGCTGGGCTGGGCCCGTCCATTGAGGAGGAGGAGGACGGTCAGGAGGAAGCTCACCATCGCATATCGGAATGTGCAGGATTTCCTTGAGAAAGATAGCTCGGCGGAGTTTATGCTGTATCCCTGGGCTCGGTATGGCGGCGACGAGCTTGAGGGTGGTCCCGTGGTGACGCACCAGAGGAAGATGCTGCGAGGCCTGACTTGTGATGTTATGTACTTGGGGGAGAGGGTCTTCTAGTAGCATGGCCCAGGTGTGCCCTCTATGGCTTCGAGAGATCCGCTCTTTGGGATGATGAATCCCCGTGACATGGACGTGCTAGAGTACGACAGGTACTTTGGCGGCGTGAGTGCCGAAGAGTTTATTTTGTATGAGGAGTACGGGGCCTTAGTCAGGGGGAAGATGAGGATGCCACAGGTGTTCGCGAGGGAGAGGCAGGATGTCCCACCACATCCTCCAGATGTTCTGGTGCCTGGGCTGAACTTCACATATGTATGTGGGGATTCATCGAGGTAGAGGGTGTCGGTACCCATCCCTGAGCAGGCTCTTGCTGCCTACCGGGTTGACCCGGATGCGCCGGTGAGTGTGCTTACTCTTTTCCATCTTGGCATCTTTTCTGTATTTTTCTCTTTTTGTTGAGTATGAATGTATCTCTTTTGCTGAGTGTTTCTTTGGTTGTTTGCTTGTGCAGGTCTCAGGGAGATCCTTTGACACGTTGACCTGCCGTTTTGTGGCGATGCGGTCTTTTGCGAAGAAGATGGCGGGGAAGCTGTCTTGCAGGTCTTCGCGGCGTGTGCCGGCATACGAGCCGATGCCTTCGAGGCATTCTGTGGACGTTCCTCCGTCGAGGGCTGAGCCAGGGCCGCAGCAGGAGGGACCCATTCGGTGGCGGCATAGTTTGGAAGCAGGGACGTCTTCGGGAGACTATAGGCCGCCAATTCATCACCAGTTCTTGCCTGAGCAGGAGGCTCAGGGAGAGGGTTCATCAGAGCCTCCCTTCTTTGATCCTTTCACCGGGTTTGATCCCTCGAATTACTTCGAGTACCCACCCCAGAAAGGGGTCCAGTATTCTGATGATGAGGGTGTGGCTGGCGAGTTTGCCGAGGTGCCTGACTTCTCGTTTGATGAGGTCGATGATGATGAGTCGGAGTAGGGCTCATTTGCTTTCCCTCTTTCCATTTTGTTTTGTTTTTTTTTTTTGTTTAGCAACAGTCATTTTGGTACCTGTAATAAAACACTTGTATTTGCACAGCAAAGTATTTTATTTTAAGATGTAATGTCGCATTTTGCGATTCCCGGGGATCGTCCTAGGAATTGTTTCTAGTTTATTATTTGTGCATGCCACGTGAGCTGGGAGTGCATTTGTGGGTTGCGTATGCTTGTCGGAAATGGCTTTGGCCAGAATTTGGGCAGTTTGGAGCAAGGTCCTGCTGGGAACAGTGGCTGTTGTACTGTTTGCTTAAAATGTGGGACCACGATGCAAGAAGGTCCGTACGGACCACCTAGGTTTATAAAAAGGTCCGTACGGATCTCCTTTGCTTTTTGGGAAGGGATAAGTGTTTTCAGGATGTCTGAACTTTCCTCACTTCCCATTTGCAGTCATTTCGAGCTTTCTTCCCCATTTTCTCTAGGAACCTCCATTTTTGCCATGGATTATTCGTATGTTCCAAGAATTTTATCGAGGCTTTCGAAGGAGCGGCAAGCATACTTCCTGGAGTGGCTGAAAATGTGGATGCGACACCGTATGAGGCATCATAGGCGGGCTTTCGAGGTGAGGTTTCGACTCTGCTCGGTTTGGTCCCTTAAGGAGTTGGTTCCTGATTGGTAATTGTTGCGGGCTGCCGCGAAGTTCTAGGATGTTAGGAGGCATGTGTATAGCTTCTCCTACAATGAAGTGACGCCCACTTTCGAGGATTTTTGGGCTTTGATTAGAGGACCGGAGGCGGAGGCCATCTCGCTTCCTTTGATTGGCGGTGCTGCCGTGAGCGTGAAGCTTGCATGCTTTCTTCGGACTTCATTGGGAGAAGTGCAGGGTATGACCTTTGATTCGGGTCACATTGACATTTTCGCTCTGCTGGAGTGGTTTATGAAATATGACGAGAGTGACGTCTCGTGGGATGCATTTGCCTTGTGCGTGATAGCGACGCTTTTCATGGTTAGCTCCCTTGGGGTATGCGATGGCGCTTTGCTGGATGTGGTGGGGCACTGCAGAGCTGGAGAGGATATTGTTCCGTTGGTGCTGGAGGAGACCCTTCACGGCATTGATCGTCTGGCAACTGGGGATAGGTTCATGAGAGGGGGAAGCCCCGCTTTGCTCACCTTGTGGCTGCGAGAGAGACTTCGGGCTATGCCCGAGGCTCCAACATCGTTTAGCTCGTGGTCGTTTACTCGGTGACATCTTATATTGGATATGGATCATTCCGCCTAGGAGAGATGGATGGCACAGCTTGGTACGCATCAGATCCGTTGGTGGGTTCCGCACTGGGGGATTGAGACTAAGAGGGCCTTTCAGGAAGGGTCCTATGTTGTCAGAGTTCCAGGTTTATCTTGGTCCTCCTTCTACATTCCGTCGCTTGTTTCCCGGCTGTTCGGGATGAGGCAGGAGCCTTTGTTGGGCTGGGATGACCTTGCCACTGCGGAGGTGGCTCCTCTTTGTATGGCAGCTCCAGGTGCTCTTTTGTATTTCCTGAGGGTATGGAAGTATTCCGCTTTCCCTCCTGTGGTGCTCCTTCGACGGCGGGAGAGCGTTGTATTGACCACCGAGTACCTGGATTGGTACGAGCAGCGCGTTGGGCAGTCCCAAGTGGTTTTGGGGAGCAGGCGTGAAGCGATTCTGGGGCCCGATTGCCGTCGTAGCTATTGCCTTAGGAGTGCCGAAGCCTGGTCTGACCCTCAGGATGTTACGGGAGACACTTTGTTTGACTACGAACCCAGAGTTGACCGAGTGACGGAGAGAGGTCCTCTTTTGTAGACTCGAAGGGAGGAGATCCGAGCCGAAGCATGGGCGAATGAAGCCCTGCGAGCTACTAGATTGTTTGACTCTACGGGGAGGACCCCTAATCTCGGACTAAGAGATGCAGAGCTGGCTTGCGTGGAGTGAAAGAAGAATCGCCTGGGACGAGGGAAGAAAGGGAAGAATGGCGAGGGGACAAGCGCAGATGGCATGGAATGACCTCCTAAGTATCCATTCATTGCATTGCAGACACATTATTTGTTAAATGTATTAAGCTGTCTTTTAGTATGTTGTGAACTTGAGAGTAGACCGTGCTTGAACTCATCAAGAAATGTTGTAATCGTTAGTGATTTGTGATTTACTTTTAAAGCTTTATCGAGACGCAAGATCTCTTGTTCGCCTTTTGTTTCTTTTGTGAGCCTTGATGGCATCCATCTTTGGACTTTTCTGTTGCATTTGCGGACTGAAGCAGCCTGGGCCTTGACGTCAATCCCCTTTTGCCTGGGTTTTGTGTTTGGATGGGAGGTTGGGTGATCCCTTGACAAGTCGTTTTGACTGTCTTTTCCGTGGCTTCCTTGCCTCTTGTTTGTTGGCATCGGGCTCTTGAACCTTTTTTTTTGTAGTTCTTCTTGAGCTTATTTTTTTTTTTGAAAGCCTTTGCTTGAGCTCTTCTTTTTTTTTTGTTGAAGCGTGTGAGGGCGAAGGCAAGCCCCTAGCTTGGAAGTTGACATGGGTCAGTCGTTTGATGTTGAGTGACCTTCGGATGTCCTTTGATGTTGCCGCCGTCGTTTGACTTGGTCAAGGTGATGTTGGGGGCATGCTCTTGGAAAGTGTGTAGTTTGACGGAGGTTTTGGTTGACATTCAAACTTTTGACTATTTTTGTGTGTTTTTAGACCGGACCAATTAAGGTTGCCTACGTTCCCCCGGACTAGAGGGCTCAGGTCTGCGTAGTTCGACACTACATGGAGTGCCAAGAGATGCACAGTTGGTCTTCTTTAGGCGAAGTATCTGCGATGTTTGCTTCCGTTGACTGGATTCATGAAGGGATTGCCGTCTAGGTCTGTCAGCTTCATGGCACCTCTGGAGAAGATCTTTTGAACCACAAAAGGGCCGATCCATGTGGGTTCCCATTTTCCCAGTGGGTTGGTTCGAGTGGGAGGCTTTTCTTTGCGTACCAGATCGCCTTCCCTGATATCTCGGGACTTGACTTTCTTGTCGAAAGCTCTAGCCATTCTGCTTTGGTAGGCTCGGACGTGTTCCATGGGCTTTAGTCATCGCTCGTCTAGCAGAGCCAGTTCGTCGTGTCGGCTTTGGAGCCATTCGACTTCGTTGATTTCGCTTTCCAGCAACACTCGGAGTGAGGGAATTTCCAATTCCACGGGCAATACCGCCTTCATCCCGTATGTTAGGGCGAATGGAGTTTCTCCCGTGGCTGTTCTGACTGATGTCCGGTAGCCCCAAAGTGCGAGATGCAGCTTCTCGGTCCTATCACGTCCTCGGGTGGTCATTTTTCGGATGATCCGTTCAAGGGTCTTGTTTGCTGCTTCAACAGCGCCGTTTGTTTGTGGCCGGTAGGGAGAAGACTTGTGGCGTGTGATCTTGAATTCGGCCAGCAGTCTTTCGTATTCTCCTTCAAAATGGGAGCCGTTGTCTGATATGACCTCGTTCGGGATGCCGTATCGGCAGATGATGTTTTCCTTGAGGAAATGTGCGACTTTCTTGGAGGTGAGCACCTTGTAGGACTTGGTTTCGAACCATTTTGTGAAGTAGTCGATGGCTATCAAGACGAATTTGTGTTAGTTAACTCATCATTCGTTAAAGATGCAATGAAAGGATATTTAGAAAGGTCGGACCTTTTATTGAAAGCGTAGAGAAGATACATTGTTGATCATGGACTCACTATCTTCGGGCGTAGAGCCGTCAGATGACTCAAAAGACGTGAATTCCAAGACAACATGACTCGAAGCTAGACTCGAGGGATTGGACCAGGCTTCATTACTCTATAGGTCAAGAGAGGGCGGCGATGGCTTTGGTGGCCATTCTTCAGTTGACGCAGATCCTGGAGGATAGCTGGCCTGTGGTTCGACTTCAAACCAGATCGCGAAGGTTTTAGGCTGCTCCTTTGATGATGTCCCTCCATTGGTGTTGCTACCAGATCTTGGGGGGCCTTGATGATAGAAGTCATTGAGAGCTTCTTCCAGGAGGGCGAAGCATTCGCTGATTCGGAGTTGATTCTTGCTGATGTTGATTATCCTCATAGAATCTGCTTCCTTATCTGGGATATTTGCTTGGACGACATTTACGATGTCTGAATCAAGGGGGCATGCTATCTCTCCTTCTCTGATTAGGCTTTGGAGGAGGTTGTGCCATTGTTCTTCCAGGTCAGACACCGGGATGTTGAATTGGACTATGCTATGATGGCTGTCTCCGTGAGATCCGAGCGTGTCGACAAGAGGGTTGTCCTGCACCAGTGGGTCGGTGATGAGCCAGTTTTCTTCAAGAGGGTTTTCGGTGAAGTATGGGTCTACTTCTCGGTCAAGCTCCATCTGGGCGTCCATCTCTTGATCCTTTTTCAGGCATTCTTCGCAGTCGCATATTTCGGAGTTTTCATCTTGGCCCATGAGTTCTTCGATCTCTAACTCATCGCGACTTAGAGCGTGGATGTAGGGATCCACTTCGTAGCGGGACAGGGCTGGAGACTCACCTACAGAAGAGTATTCGGTCATGTCGGGACCTTCTTCTGGGTCGTAGCTTGCTGGCCAAGCGATTGCCATCGTGCTGCTTCCGCGGATCACCTCGAGGTTTCCATTGGCGTTGATGAATTTCACGCATTAGTGAAGAGTAGATGATATTGCTTTCATCTGATGCAGCCGAGGTCGTCCCAGCAGGGCGGAGAAGGTTGGTTTGATTTCCAAGACTTGGAACTCCACCGACTCCAATTATGCGTCGAATTGGATCCTCAGATTGATTACTCCTACGACAGGGTGTGGAGTGGAGTCGTAAGCTCGGATTATTCGGGGCAAAGGTCTCATCAGGGAGCGGCCGACGCGGAGGCATTTCAGTGTACTCAAGGTAATGATGTTGACTGCGGAGCCGTTATCGATCAAGACGTTCGGGAGTTAGAACATCTCTATCTTTATGAGGATGAGGAGGGCCTCGTTGTGTCTGTTTTCACATATTGGCAAGTGTGCGTCTGTGAAGGCTAGACCGCTTCCGGTGCTGCCGTCCGATTCAGTCTCCTCCGGGGAGCATTCGATCCATCCATTGGTGTGTCTTGATTGTGGCAGAGATCGTAGAGATACACTCGCCCTTGGGCGTTCTTGCCTGGATTCCCGGTCACAGGACCGTTTGACTCTGGTTTTGCATTCCCAGTCGTAGCGGGATAGCATGTTGACGGTTTTGGAGATTGCAGGAGGCCTACTTTCACCTGGAGTTTCGTCGAAGGCTATCGTGTTCACCCTGTCATTTCGGGGGAATGGATTTCCAATGGTGTTGGTGTTGGGTTTCGAGGGTCGATGCGCAGCGGAATAATGCAAATAACTCGAAAACCCGGAGCCCTAGGATCCGTTCTAGATGAATAATTAAGAAGCATAAAATAGATTTACCAACCTCGAGTGCCTTTGTCGTTGATAAACGTACTCCAGATTGGAGAATTAGTAAACCTTCAATGAACGATCCTTGAATCACGAACGGAAGATCTTGAATTGCGAAGATCCTCTACGAGTATCCACGCGATAAACGAACCCTAGAACACTTCTAGGAGGATTGCTAGACCCTTGATTGAAACCCCTTTCAATCTATGATGTATTATGGAATTGGTGTGATTTGATTCTCAATTCACAATTGAGAAATCAATATTTTGTGTTTCTCCAAAACCAAAATCGTCACATGGCTGCTAGGGTTGAAGAGGGATACTATTTATACCTTATAAATATTATACCCTATTAAAACCCTTGGCAAAAAACGGTTTCAGCATTCAGCGGACATGGACGGTCGCCCATCAAGACATGGGCGGTCGCCCATGAGTCCAGAGCCTAATCCCATCATTCGAAACCTCATATGGGCGGTCGCTCACAAGGGCATGGGCGGTCGCCCATGAGCACAGTTTCAAATCCCTTATTCGAAAACCAACATGGGCGGTCGCCCATAAGGACAAGGGCGGTCGCCCATCTAGACAGTCTCCAATGCCCAGTTTTCGAATAACATGTGCGGTCGCCCATGAACCATTGAGCGGTCGCCCAAGTCAACCATTGACTTGTGGGTGGTCGCCCATGGTACCTTGGGCGGTCGCCCATCACACCAGAATCCATAATTCCATTTTTGACAATTCGTTCGATGCGTGTGACCCCATAGGACTATATTATGTTGGCAATGAGTTCGATCACATCGATCCTCATAAGACATGAGCGGACTCTAGCAAGCCATCATGCCTACCCAAATAATATAATATCAAGTTCGTTTTCCTACATAGAACATATCACAATCCCATTGTCACACGATGTTATATTGAACATGAGTCATGGTCCACGTCAACTCATATTGTTCAATGCTTTCTCGTTACTAAGTAAATTGATTAATCGAATGATATTAATCACATTAATTCATTCGGGCATGGCCATGCACTATATCAATCTTACTTACGAGTGGCTAAGCAAACATCTCTCTTTACGAGGGACAATTTCCATCTTGACTTATCATTCTTCCCAACAAGAATCATACCATGCCAATGATAGCCCTTATTGTCATCCGGTTAAAGACAACGTTAAACTATATCAAACATGATATTCATTGAGCGAAAGACGATGATAATCTCAGGTCAAAGGATATCAATGATATGACTATATGAGATTTAATTATGACATTTGACCATGACATAAATCTCATAATGGGTCAAGTCCAGTACCTTGTTCTCTAACAAGTACCCATGAATCTAATGTGCATCTCCATGCATATAATCATCACATGATTATCCATTAGACTTCATACTAGTACTTCATAAGTACTAGGGACACGATTATTTTAATTAAAAACATGCAAACATATATAACAATCAAAGAAACAATCTCATATATAAATGAACAATGACATTACATAAAGGTCTATCTCTATAGGCCTAGGGCACTAACACCTACAGTCTCCCACTTGCACTAGACCCAATCATTCATGTATCTTATACCCATGGACCTAACATGACCATCATGTTTAGCTTGTGGTAAAGGCTTGGTGAGAGGGTCCGAGATGTTGTCATCCGTTGGTACCTTGCATATCTTGACGTCCTCCCTTTCACAGATTTCTCGAATGAGGTGGAAGCGTCTCAAAATGTGTTTGGATCGCTGATGTGACCTTGGTTCTTTTGCTTGGGCAATAGCACCATTGTTGTCACGAAACGGCTCTATCGGGTTAGTGATACTGAACGACTTCTAAGTCACTAACGAACTTCTTGATCCAAACCGCCTCCTTAGCTGCATCTGATGCTGCTATGTATTCGGCTTCGTTGTAGAATCAAGAACAGTGCTTTGCTTGGAACTCTTCCAACAAACAGCACCTCCATTTAGCATAAACACAAAACCAGCATCACGATCTATAGTCATCTTTGTCGGTTTGGAAGCTTGCATCTGTGTAACCCTTTACAACCAGATCATCTTCCATTCCTCCAAATACCAAGAATACATCCTTAGTCCTTCTCAAATACTTAAGGATATTCTTGACAGCTATCGAATGGTTCTCACCAGATCGTATCGTATCTACTCGTTGCGCTTAGAGCGTACGAGACATCGGGTCTAGTACATAACATGGCATACATGATAGACCCAATTGCCGAAGCATATGGTATATCACTCATCCTCTTTCGCTCATCATTTGTCTTAGGACAATGAGTCTTGCTAAGAGTAATGCCGTGTCCCATTGGCTAGTTCCCTCTCTTAGAATTTTCCATCCGGAATCTTCTAAGGACCTTGTCAATATATGTACTCTGACTCAAACCAATCATCCTTCTCGATCTATCTCTATAGATCTTGATACCAAGGATATAAGCCGCCTCACCCATATCTTTCATTGAAAAACATTTTCCTAACCAGGACTTTACAGTCTCAAGTGCAGGAACATTGTTTCCAATGAGTAAGATGTCATCGACATACATCACCAGAAATAGCACTATGCTCCCACTTATCTTCTTGTATACACAAGGTTCATCTTCGTTTTTGATGAAGCCAAACTCTTTGACTGATTCATCAAAACGTAGATTCCAGCTCCAGGAAGCTTGCTTCAATCCATAAATGGATCTCTGCAACTTACATACTTTGTTAGAATCCTTTGGATCGACAAACCCTTCAGGCTGTATCATGTATACATCCTCAAGTAGGTTTCCATTAAGAAACGCTATTTTGATGTCCATTTGCCATATCTCATAGTCGTAATATGCGGCTATGGCAATTAGGATTCTAATAGACTTAAGCATTGCTACGGGCGAAAAGGTTTCATCATAGTCAACGCCATGAATCTGCCTATACCCCTTAGCAACTAGCCTAGCCTTATAAGTATGTACCTTCCCATCCATGTCAGTTTTCTTTTTGAAAACCCACTTGCACCCTATGGTTTTTACACCTTCGGGTGGATCAATCAAGTTCCAAACTTGATTATCGTACATGGATTTGATCTCGGATTCCATGGCTCCTAGCCACTTGTCCGAATCAGGAGTGGACATCGCCTCTTGATAGGAAGTAGGTTCATCATTCTCAATGATTTCTACTTCATTACTTTCCGTCATGAGAAATCCATATCTCTCAGGTTCGGATCGTATTCTATCCGATCTGCGAAGAACTTGTGTATCTTGAACCGGTTCCACAACAGCTTGTGAATTTGGTTCCGTCTCTACTATTGGCTCTATGTCATTTTCAGGTTCTTGAATTTCTTCAAGATCAATTTTACTCCCACTAGTTTCTTTAGAGAGAAACTCTTTCTCTAGAAAGACACCGTGTCGAGCAACAAACACTTTGTTCTCGGATTGGTTGTAAAATTGATATCCTTTCGTTTCCTTGGGATAACCAACAAAAATACATTTATCAGATCTAGGTGCAAGTTTATGTTCAGAAACCAATTTCTTTACATAAGCCTCACATCCCCAAATCTTCATGAAAGATAAGCTAGGCTTTATTCCATGCCACATCTCATGTGGGGTTTTAGGAGCCGATTTAGTAGGGACCTTGTTAAGTGTGAAAGCAGCTGTTTCAAGTGCATGTCCCCAAAAGGAAATAGGAAGGTTAACTTGACTCATCTTCGATCAAACCAAATCTAATAGAGTTCGATTTCTCCTCTCGGACACACCATTCCATTGTGGTGTTCCGGGTGGAGTATGTTCTGAAACAATTCCACAACTTTTCAGATGATCGTCAAATTCTTGGCTCAAATATTCACCACCTCGATCGGATCGAAGTGTTTTAATAGTTTTGCCAAGTTGATTTTGTACTTCACTTTGAAATATTCTAAATATCTCAAATGCTTCACTTTTGTACTTCATCAGATAGACGTAGCCATATCTTGATAAGTCGTCAGTGAACGTTATGAAGTACCGAAATCCTCCCCTAGCAATGCTATTCATTGGTCCACATACATCAGTATGTACGAGAGCCAACAAATCACTAGCCCTTTCACTACTCTTAGTAAAAGGTGCTTTAGTCATCTTGCCCAATAAACAAGACTTCGCAAACATCATATGATTCATAATCATATGAGTCTAAATATCCATCTTTATGGAGTTTAGAGATGCGTTTCTCGTTTATGTGCCCAAGACGGCAATGCCATTTATATGTGTCATTCACATTATTTGGTTTGGATTTCTTACTAACATGATAGACATTATCAACATTATTCTCAACATCCAAGACATAAAGGACATTAAAAGAATGAGCAACACAATAAAGCATGTCATTCAAATAAATTGAAAATTTCTTATTCGCAATAAGAAAATTGTAACCTTCATTGTCTAAACATGAAATAGAAATAATGTTTCTGCTCAAATCCGGAACATAATAACAGTTATTTAAAACTAAAATTAATCCGCTAGGTAAAGTGACTTCGTAAGTCCCTACGGCCAATGCAGCAACTCTTGCTCCATTTCCAACCCGTAGATCTACTTCACCCTCTTTGAGCAACCTTCTATTCTTTAGTCCACCGCACATTTAGGCAAATGTGAGATCCACATCCGGTATCTAATACCCAAGAACTAGAGGTAGAAAGTAAAATATCTATCACATAGATATCTGAAGTCATGGCAATCTCATTGCCCTTCTTCTTCAGTCCTTCCTGATAAGGCTTGCAGTTACGCCTCCAATGCCCAGTTTCCTTGCAATGGTAGCACACCGCATCCTTTTGGGATTTGGGTTTAGGCTTCTCAGTAACGACAACCTTTGCCTCCGGTTTAACAACTTTTGCTTTATCCTTGTTTTTGAACCCCTTTCCTTTATTCACCATCAACACTTGATTGGTTTTCTTGGTAATATTGTTCTCCGCATTCTTTAGCATCCCATGCAATTCAGACAGAGATTTATTCATCCCATTCATGTTATAATTCAGAACAAACTGATTATAACTTTCAGGGAGTGAATGCAATATCATATCCGTAGCCAGCTCTAACTGGATAGGATACCCAAGCCTCTCAAGGTGTTCGAGGTGACCCTTCATTTTTAACACATGAGGCCCAACAGGTTATCCTTCAATCATCTTGCATGAATGAAGAGCCTTTATAGTGTCAAACCTTTTCGTACGTGCTTGCAACTGGAACATTTCCTTCAAATGATTTCCCAAATCATAGGCTTCCATGTGTACAAGGTCCTTCTGAAGAGCCTTACACATGGTCGCAAGCATCAGGCAACCAACATCAATAGAATCATCTACACGCTTCTTATGTTGGTCCCTTTCCGCTTTAGTTGCATTAGCAGCAGGCTCGGGCGGAATGGGTCCATCGAGAATGTACAACTTCCTTTCCTGTTTGAGAACAATTCCCAAACTGCGGATCCAATCCACATAGTTGTTGCCATTCTCCTCTAACTTGTCCTTCTCAAGGACTGATCGCAGTGACATGTTTTGATTAGTGTTTACAGCCATTGATCTACAAAGATATGCAACAAGATATGAACACATATAAGTACCAATTCATTTAAGAGATTAATTAACGTATTTCACAAATACTCCCACTAAATTATATAACCTTCTTATACAAACATGCATAATATAATTTAATAGGCTAAGACCCAACTTTAATTTAATTTCAAGTCGACTATGGCACGACTGCTCAAAATTAAACTAAAAAGGTAGATAACATTTATCAATCATATCTATATATGACTCTTAGATCATTATGAGATTATAGACATCATATGTCACATGTTTCAATCTCATCTTATGCCTTAGGCCCAAAACTGTTTTGATAGCCTAATTGAGTTCAACCATGTTAAACATATAGCAATCACCGTTTGCTCATCTTGATCATACAAAGATAGAATCAATGTACCTCGCTGTGGCGTAGCCTACATGAAACTATCCGTGTACTCACAAGTGTTTAAACATGGGTGGCATAAAACAAACTCAAATTACAAAGAAGGTTCAATTTTTCATGCTTATCAATTACATGCCAAGGTTGATTCATGAAAACTATATGAGCATAATTATGAACATGGAATGATGCAACACATAACACATTTGATCAGTAATTACTAGTACGCGGCCACGTGCTCCAAGTTTATCCCACACTTCCATCGAAGTGCCTGTGGGGAAGGTTTTGGTGTCCAGCCAATATACTGAGTAACACTTCACAAATATCCTAGATTAATCACATTAATCATATTAATGAAATTGACATCCCATAATCTAGATTAATCATATTAATCATCTATTTCAATTTCATAATCATGGTATATCATTATATACAATTACTTCACAAGCAAAACTCATACAATTTCACATTCTAAATCATATTCATCATGAAAATTCATATAATCACATTACACAATTATCATGATTATCTAACTAAACATCATGAACGAGGCTCTGATACCACTGTTGGGTTTCGAGGGTCGATGCGCAGCGGAATAATGCAAATAACTCGAAAACCCAGAGCCCTAGGATCCGTTCTAGATGAATAATTAAGAAGCATAAAATAGATTTACCAACCTCGAGTGCCTTTGTCGTTGATAAACGTACTCCAGATTGGAGAATTAGCAAACCTTCAATGAACGATCCTTGAATCACGAACGAAAGATCTTGAATTGCGAAGATCCTCTACGAGTATCCACGCAATAAACGAACCCTAGAACTCTTCTAGGAGTATTGCTAGACCCTTGATTGAAACCCCTTTCAATCTATGATGTTTTATGGAATTGGTGTGATTTGATTCTCAATTCACAATTGAGAAATCAATATTTTGTGTTTCTCCTAAACTAAAATCATCACATGGCTGCTAGGGTTGAAGAGGGATACTATTTATACCTTATAAATATTATACCCTATTAAAACCCTTGGCAAAAAAACGATTTCAGCATTCAGCGGGCATGGGCGGTCGCCCATCAAGACATGGGCGGTCGCCCATGAGTCCAGAGCCTAATCCCATCATTCGAAACCTCATATGGGCGGTGGCTCACAAGGGCATGGGCGGTCGCCCATGAGCACAGTTTCAAATCCCTTATTCGAAAACCAACATGGGCGGTCGCCCATAAGGACAAGGGCGGTCGCCCATCTCGACAGTCTCCAATGCCCAGTTTTCGAATAACATGTGCGGTCGCCCATGAACCATTGAGCGGTCGCCCAAGTCAATCATTGACTTGTGGGTGGTCGCCCATGGTACCTTGGGCGTTCGCCCATCACACCAGAATCCATAATTCCATTTTTGACAATTCGTTCGATGCGTGTGACCCCATAGGACTATATTATGTTGGCAATGAGTTCGATCACATAGATCCTCATAAGACATGAGCGGACTCTAGCAAGCCATCATGCCTACCCAAATAATATAATATCAAGTTCGTTTTCCTACTTAGAACATATCACAATCCCATTGTCACACGATGTTATATTGAACATGAGTCATGGTCCACGTCAACTCATATTGTTCAATGCTTTCTCGTTACTAAGTAAATTGATTAATCGAATGATATTAATCACATTAATTCATTCGGGCATGGCCATGCACTACATCAATCTTACTTACGAGTGGCCAAGCAAACATCTCTCTTTACGAGGGACAATTTCCATCTTGACTTATCATTCTTCCCAACAAGAATCATACCATGCCAATGATAGCCCTTATTGTCATCCGGTTAAAGACAACGTTAAACTATATCAAACATGATATTCATCGAGCGGAAGACGATGATAATCTCAGGTCAAAGGATATCAATGATATGACTATATGAGATTTAATTATGACATTTGACCATGACATAAATCTCATAATGGGTCAAGTCCAGTACCTTGTTCTCTAACAAGTATCCATGAATCTAATGTGCATCTCCATGCATATAATCATCACATGATTATCCATTAGACTTCATACTAGTACTTCATAAGTACTAGGGACACGATTATTATAATTAAAAACATGCAAACATATATAACAATCAAAGAAACAATCCCATATATAAATGAACAATGACATTACTTAAAGGTCTATCTCTATAGGCCTAGGGCACTAACACCTACAGTTGGGGCCACGGGGGTGTTCCAACTTTCCCTCTTCGATTAGCCCCTGGACCACTTGCTTTAGCACGAAGCAATTGTCAGTGGTGTGACTGGGGTAATTGTGGAAGGCGCAGTGCTTGCTTATAACCATGTTGGGCTTGAGAGTATTTGGTTGGAAATTCTCGAGAGGCTTGAGAAGATTTCGCTTTACCAATGCTTCGAATACTTGGCCTAGAGGCATTTTGAGGTTGTCGAAAGGCTGGAATTGTGGGAGGCGAGGGGGATTGTTGTTCCTCGGGGGTGACTGATCACAGTTTATTTGAGCTCCGTTTTGGATGTAGTGTACCGTTCCGGCTGCTTCTTTTCCTTTATTCGGGACAGGTGCTGGATTTGACAGGTTTGTCCAATAGCGGTAGGACGAAGCAGGGGTTGATGTTGTCTTCTGAAGGCTCAGGGTCTTTTCGAACTTTGTTCCGGCGTTGACCATGGCACGGAGATCTGGATAGAAGTGATGGCTGATCAAGGTCCTCAGAGATGGTTTGAGACAGGAATGGAAGATGTCCATTTTTTCCTGTGAGTACGCCAATCCAATTCGCAACCCTTTTAGGTGCATTTTAAATGATAAAATCGCACTAATGGTCGTTTTGGTAAATTCCCGGTCCATTCCGAGGCTTCCGAAAACATTTTATAAGTTTCTCGCGAAGGAAGTATGTTTTAGTATTTTTCCCGGACAAAAGGACCTACAAGGTATTAACTGCTTTGGACCTTTTGGGTATTAACCCAGAATGTTCCAGAATCTGGTTTTGGTGCCAGAAACAGTTATTGACTCCTCCAGTCGTGCGACAGCTTGAAGCTTGGATATTGGATACGTTGGGTCGTGCGACGTTATAATCCTTTTCCCAATTTACCTATAAATACCAAATTGCTTCATTTGTCAAAAACAACACACAGTTCACACACACAACACTCACAGATCTCACCCTTCTCTCTCTCCTCTCTCTCCTCTCTATACGCAGGAAGCCAGAACTCACCATCAACCGTCGTCTTCTTCCTCAATCCAACCTCTCCCTCCGGCCAAGACCAATACCACTCCCCTAACCTAGCTCTCCCTCACCGGCGACCTCACCCAAACCAATTCCTTCTCCCCCAATCGTCTTCTTCACTCCAATCCAACCTCTCCTACTCCGGCCAAACACCATTCATCCTCCCTCACATCCAAAACCCGTTCAACCTCCATCACCGGTTCTCTCCCCTTCTTCAACCATCACTTCCTCCCCTGTTTACAGATCCTGAACCTTCCACCACCGCCGCTCCTCAACGCCAATCACAACCTCCAAGCTGGTAACCACCACCGCTACACCACCAATTTCAGTCTGCCGCACCTCCTTATCCCCTTGCGTCTCTCTCTGTTCAATTTTCACCGGAGTAGTGACCAGCGTTCAACTCCTCCCTCAATTCTCCCCTGTTCTAGTGTCAATTCAAAGCACAGACACTTGGAGCTTGACCGTTGCTTCAATCTGAAATCTCAGCCTATTCCGGAGCTGATTAGAAGGCTCTCTATACTGACGTGGTATAGAGAGTATGGATCTACAAGGGTAACGAATCTCTTCCCTCAATCTCTATCTCATATTTGTCGTTATTTGTTTCATTTGCAAATTATTCCCCGGACATGATAATTAGACTCCATCCATCCCCAATTATCAAGTCCCAACTGCCGATCTCTCTGTTTAATGTTTTTGCTTTGGTATCGTTGATGTTCATGATGTAAGTTTGTTGAATTTATTGCCTATTGGCCAAGGGAGTGTGGATCTCCTTATATCCACATCCCTTGGTCAATCCATTGTGAATTCACTGTTTCTGAGTTGTTTGTGTGTTATTGTGTTGGGATTTGATTTGCTCTTTGTTGGATCTGTTCACATTGTAAGGTTCCTGCAGATAGTTAACTTGTGTCACGCGACACAATTGGACATTTGGAGTCCTGTGTCACGCGACACAAGTGGCTCTCTGCAGAGACCACATTTCAGTTGTAAGTTCTGTTAGTCCTCGATGTAAAGTGGGATGTGGCCTCCCAGAGTCAATGGCTTACAATTTGTATTTTCCCCCTGTTGAGTAATAAAACAAAGCACTCTTATGCATTTTATACACATTCTTGTTATACACTTTGCACACACGTTTGGATGATTTTGAATGTTGAACAGTAGAAAGACTCGTCTATAGACGAGGCGTGTTGGGTGAACTCTCGGTTCTTCCCAACACGTAACTTGACCCCCGAACCCATTTTCTCTTACAAAAGGTTTTCAATTTTTCCTCTTAAAACGGCGTGGCGACTCCTTTATTTTTTATAATTTCGGCGAGCGTTCATTCAGTGGCGACTCCGCTGGGGACTTGAAACTTGTTTTTCAAAAGTGGGTCAAACTTTCGTTATTGTTCAACATTCATCTCATTCATTTGTGTGTGCTTGGTTGTGTGACATTCTATGTGCCTAAAATGCATTTTATTGCTTTGATTTATTCCCTCCCCCTTCCTTGATTCCTGTTGAGATTGTGCTGGTGCTGGGGCTGAGATAGTGCATTGTGCTTGGAGGCTGGGGCTGGTTTGACTCTTGTTCATATTCTGGCAATGTGACTTCTTCTGTCACGCTACACAATGTGTTTTGGTTGTCCTGTGTAGCGCGACAGAAGTGGCCTACCTGCAGTTTGTGAGTTCCAGTTCAGTTTTGATGTGGGGCAGTCCCCCATAATTAAATTCTTAATCTCTGATTATTGTATTTCTGTGGGGTGTGTGAGTGTGTTATTTTCTTTTATCCACCCTTTTCAAAAAAAAAAAAAAAAAAAATTAAAAAAGAAAAATCATTTTTCGCAAATAAAGGAACATAGCCATCCCGCACACTACATCACGTAGATCTAGAACCCTTGGGTGCGATTGATGGCATCGCGAACGGCCATAAAATTCGCCTATGCTTGAGCGCCTAATGTCAAACCCATCCCCCTAGCGCGTTATAGGTGGCACCACACTTTTAAACCTCACCCAAACGGTTGGTTTTGACACGACATTTTCAAATACACTAAAATGAATTGTTTCAAAATCATAATAAGCTTTCGTACCTATCCCGAAACCTAGCACGTGTGGGCATGTTGCCAACGCAACATGGTTTCACGAAAGGACATGTCGTTCCCACGGCATGTTCTAACGAGAGATCATGTCGCTTTGTCAACGTGCACCGACGAGAGGTCATGCCGGATTTTTCCTTGAAATTCTTCAGGAATACCCGTTATGCTGCCCAAATTTCTCCAGAAATTGGGGCTGCTCGTTCGTCCCATAAATACTTTGGTTTTGTTTAGGTATTATCGCCTGTTATTAATTTTGAAACGATACATTTGGTGTATTTTTTGGATGATGTGTCCTTAGGCTCCCCCAAGGTCTAGATTGTGTGAATAAAGGATTAGCCTTTTCCAACCGTCTCTAGGATTTAAAACACCGATTTCTAATTGAACGTTAATAAGTGTTGCACGAGTCCGTCTCCCCTTCCGTTCTTCCCTCTCCCATACCATCTCAAAATTCTTTATCCTTCGCCTTATACACGCTCTCACCTATTCACCTCTGCAAGGCTACGGCAAGTTGGGTGTGCGCTTTCGTTCCCGGCGCTCATTGGTCCATATTCCCGAGGCGGAAGCAGCTCAAATGCCCGAGCGGTCGTCCATCTGATTCGGAATCCAAAAGGCTCGGTGCAGAGAGGATTATGGCCCACTAGCCTGGAAGTTCATATCTCATGGGTCAGCAAAGTGCAAAGAGTGTATCCAGCGAAAAGTGGCGGACTACCCTCGAAGCTATTTTTCCTCGCGAGCGGGAGGCCCGGTTGTTTGCTCAGATTGCTAAAGCTAAGGAGGACGACTTGCGAATGACAAAGAGATCGAGAGGGTCCTCATCCCACCAATGGCAACAACATTCTTCCTCCCATCTGAAGTTGATGCAGTCGATCAGTCCTCGTAGGTTCTAGAATGTCCACTGTCGGACATGAGTCTGTCGAGTCCAAGTTGGACCAGTTTTTGCTTTGCAGTGATAAAAATCTTTGCTTCTCTTCTTGCTAGACTCGAGACATCACTAGCACACCTACGTTACACTTAATTGAAATGGTCTTATTCCAAATGATCACTTGTGCTGCTCACCGACTAATGCTTTGAAATGACTAATGCTTAAATTGATCGGAGTGAGAAAATCGACTGATATCCTTCCCAAAGTGGGGCTTACCAACTCCCCACCTCGCATCTCCTGTGCTCGCATATCTTCCTTCGTCCTCACCATCTCGTTGTTCGATGAATTTGCACGAATCTTCTTCAAAGTAAGCTTAAGCAAGCGATGAAGACTCGATCTCGTTCGGATCATCCAGTAGGGACTGCGGTTGAAACCATTCACCCATAGGAAAGCCATTACCTCACCCTCACTAAATAATACCCCTTCAGTTCAAGATCGGCATATTTAAAACTCTTTTAACCATCTCCAGAAGAAGAGGGACTATCCTTGAGACTCCTGTGATTCAAAGAAAGATCGACCGTCTCCAAGTTCAAGAACGACGGAAAGCAATGACCCATCCTAAGGACTAGATGAAGTTTTCTCTCAAAAGCAAATTTGAAAAAAAAAAGAGAAAAAAAAAGAAAAAATAGAAAAAAAAAGAGAATAAAAAAAAGAAAAGAAAGAGAGCCTAGTCCCTAACAATCCTCTCGAAAGCAAAAGTCAAAGGATTTGGTCGTTACTCAAGAGGAGTCTCAGAGAGAATAAAGAGACAGCACGGATGTCCCTCACCACTACCTCAACCAATTCCAGCCATCCTCTCGATCTTAGAGGATATTCCCAATACCTTGACCAATTCCAAGCTGTCCTCTCGATTTTAGAGGATATTCCCATTACCCTTACCTTTGCCCTTGCCAAAGCCAAAATTGACCTCTCATTTTTAGAGGCATTGAAGATGCAATCATGGATTCCCTTGCCTTAGAAATCCCAAACACATACCCAAGAGCCAACCTCTCATCTTTAGAGGTTCAGCCAGCAAAAGGCCTAGCCGACCTCTCGTTTTAAGAGGTCATGATATCCTAAATCACCCGAAGACCGATCGAAACCCTGAAGCCCAGTCGCAGTTCCTACCGGATAGCAGTTTCATTCCAATATCGTCGAGATCTAAAAAACAGATTGTTGCTTAAAGCGTAGCCAAGTGCATCCCGGCTCAAAGGACCGTCAAGCAAAGATTGTGCAAATTCCCTCCGTTCATTCGACGTTGCATGTGAGCATATTTCATTTCTCCCCCGCAAACACTTGCCGTGAACGTCCCACTGGGGCTTCACGTCCGTGTCTCCCATCGACACTCCGAGCATGTTCTTTCAATTCTCAAAATCCTAAAAGGTCCTTAGATCCTCGAATTCCAACGTTCATTCTATTCATTCGGGATAAGCCCGAACTACGGCGACCTGGGCTCCTCCCAAGGAGGGGAACGTAGGCAACCATAACTGGTTCGGTCGAAATCATAAATGAATCTCAGAAGATCCGGTCTCCTCAAGGACCATGCCCATACACTGTTCATCTTTCCGAGTTTGATTCTCGATATCAGTGGGCTTTCTCCTCAGGATTGATGAAAATATTTGCTCATATCGGCTTTGGCGGTTGAATAACCCAAACATCAATAAAGGGTTTTAAGCAGCCTTGTGATCATCACGAATAAGACAAGTTTTCAAGTGTCTCGACAAGTCTTCTCTTTCTACATCATAGGAAGATAGAGCTAAACACTGTTTCGGTCAACAGGGGCTTCCATACACCTCTCCACACCTTGAGATGCTTATACTCTCCCAAAAGAGTCAAACCCAAAAGTGAGAGTGTCATACACATAATCGGGATTCATTTCCCACTGTATCTATGATAGTCTCCCAAGCAGAGCGCAGCAAAAT
The DNA here is from genome assembly GCA_022495995.1 of Adenophora triphylla var. japonica. NCBI lineage: Eukaryota > Viridiplantae > Streptophyta > Magnoliopsida > Asterales > Campanulaceae > Adenophora > Adenophora triphylla. The sequence goes on from JAFEMH010003689.1 coordinate 59,871, forward strand.
CAATGGCCCCAAAGCACAAAAAAAAAAAAGACAACTCCCCAGAAAGTAGAGTCCCCGGCTTACCAAGCAAAAGTTCCAAGATCAGTGGCCTCGAAGCACAGACAAAAGCAGAGTCCCCGGCTTACCAAGCAAGGCTCAGGACACAAAAATCAACAGTCAATAAAAACCGTCCAGCATTTGGCAAAACCGGAAACTACAAGAGGAAAGCAGTAGTGTGAGCCCCCCGGCAGCTAAACTTATCCCCAAGCAGAGCAAAAGAAGTGGTATGAGTCCCTTTGGCATCCACGAAAAAAAGAGAGAGCAGAAAACGCAGTAGTGTGCCCCCCCTGGCAGCTACCTGACACCAACAAAGTGGTATGAGTCCCTTTGGCATCCACAAAGAAGAGAAGCAGTAGTAGTGTGAGTCCCCTGGCAACTACCCTGCACCAACCATAGTGGTATGAGTCCCTTTGGCATCCACAAAGAAGAGAAGCAGCAGTAGTGTGAGTCCCCTGGCAACTACCTGCACCAACCATAGTGGTATGAGTCCCTTTGGCATCCACAAAGAGCAGGAAAGCAGTAGCTGTAAGTGCTCCAATTTGAGCTTGTTAGAATTTTCGTTAGAAAATTAACGGAAGTTATAACATTTCTAACAATTCCTAACTATCCTAACATTCCTAACAAAGTGAGGGTAAAATGGGCATTGTTATTTAAGGTTAAACCTTAAAAAGAATCTCAAAAAAGAAAAACAAATGAAGAAAACCAAATATAGCAATGCCGAAACAAAAACCGGCCGGTCAATTTGAATTTTGAAAAAGATTATTCTTCTTGTCCAAAGCTGAAGCTGCATTTAATGAACAGTGCACGCTGCCTGATCCTATCCGCGCGGACAAGTATGTAATTTTCAGAGGGCTATAAATTGAGCCCTCCAGTCACAAAAAGAGGAAGAACACAAATGCAACGAACCTCTGGCGAAATATAGAGAGAAAACAGTGAGAATTCTCAAGAATTGTCACCTTTTTCTCTCCAATCTTTCCCAACTCATACTCATCCACTCACTCTCATATTAAAGCCCTAAACACTCATACACTCAAGCCAAACACTCAAGAACACAAGGAAGATTGGTAAACCCTCCTCTTCCTAACCCTAAATCTCATCCATGCATGCATCTTCAAACTACAAAATGTAGTTCTTTCATCTTTTTTCTCTAGATCTAAGAAGATCACCATGGAAGACCATCTCCATGGATGATCTTCTACAAAGATCAATATTATTTTCAAAGCTTTTCTTTCTTACTTGCAAAAATGCACTTTCAAAACCCTAAAAAACCATTTTCAAGCACTAAATCTTGATTTCAAAGGGTAAAATCCCCCTCCCCAAGCAAATGAAGTGCTTAGTCCTAATGTACCCCAAGGATGGTTTGGTATAGTTGATTCACCACTAAAATGTCTAGTGATCACTAACCAAAACCTAGGGAAATGGGGACAAGCATGGATGCAAAACCCCCCTTAAAATCATATTTTCTTTCTTGAGAAGTTGCTGTCCAGTAGCAATTTTCTCAGACCTCAGTCCATGGTCTTAATTTTTGGACACAGATGAAATTGGAATTTGGTGTTGACTACAAAACACTTTTTGTAGCCAACATCCAAAGCTTTCCAGACATATTTTTACCTTAATTTTTGGGTGAGTAAAACTCCTCTTTTCAATTTTTCTTTCAGAGGCTAGTTCATCAGTTTCTGGGAATCCAGATCTCATATCTGAGGTTTCCAGAAGGTTTTGACCCCTCAAATCTCCTCCAAAATGGAAATTTCTTTCACACAAAGTTTATTCAAGGAGTCTAGAGAAACTTTCATTCTCTGAGTTCATCCAGATTATGAAGTTTTAGGACCCTTGAATCCATTTCAAAATCAGGTGTCTGCTGCCATTTCCTTCTGGCAGAAGTGACTTCTCAACTTCAAAAGGTTTTTTTGAGTACCAAATCTCAAACCAAAAATTCTCCAAAAAATCATGGGATCAGTTTAAAGTCTTAAAAAGACATCCCAATTTTTACTTTTTCCAGTTTCAACTTATTTTGGCCAAAACACACACACACACACACACACAAATGATTTTCAGCTTGGAAGACTCGTTTTACGAGGCGCGTCGGGTGCACACTAACGTCCTTCCAGACGCGTAACATGACCTCCGAACCTAAATCTCTGATCTCGAGCTTTTTTCAAAGTTTTGGCCCTTCAAAATTAAAATGGCGTGGCGACTCCGTTTTTTCCGGTTTTATTTGGTTTTTCAAAGAAACGCAAAAATCGAATTTTTCCCGCGAAAAAGGCAACACATCGTTACAGTGGCGACTCCGCTGGGGACTAAGCTTTTTAATAAAAAAATGGTATTCGGTATATTGGTGGAAACCACTAAATTTCCCGTTATCGCCTCCTAACACGAGTCGGGGATAAATTGTGGTCTAACAATCCCACGTACCGGTATCACCGTTTTCAAAAAAAAAAAAAGCTTTTGAGGGTCAAGCTTCCGTCCCGGCTTTGAAAATCATTTTTGTGTGTGTGTTGATTTTTTTGCACAGTTTTCATGTTGTTTTGGCCGCCTCGGAGAAAGTCAAAATTTTGACTGTCGGAATAATGTCCCTAACTGTCGGAATTTTCGTGCTTATGTGCTCATTAAAATTTTTTAAAAAAAAAATTTTCAAAAAAAAGAAAATTTCCAAAAAAATCATGCATCATATTTTTAAGACACATAAAAAAATTTCTATTTTACTCGGAAAAAGAATATAGGCGCTTGCACACTACGCGCACGTGACCGTACACTTTGCACACTACGTCCTTAACCGGGAAATCCTTGTCGCGGTCCGTTTGGTCTTATTACGCCTCTCGGATGAGCACAGGACTACCCAAACATCCCATGGAGCCTCGTGTCGACCATGCACTTGTCCGTGACACACTTTGTCCGAGACCCGGTTGGTTTTTAGTCTGGTTTGTGTCATGCCCTGTCCGTGTATAGACCTTTCCTTTCAAGCCTTTGTCGGCATACCGACTCAATATCTTTCGGGTCCCTAATCAGTCGAAGTTACGCCGGTTTTCCGCCGCGGACTTTGACCAAGATATTGACCGGCGCCTTGACTTCGGTTCGGCGGCACAAATTATACACGGACTCCCAGCATTGACACTGAGTCATCAAGGATTAATGATTATTCCATGCCTAATTACGGCTTAACTGACGACAAGTCAAGATCAATCGTGGACGCTTATCAGTCCAAATCATGCCGACTTTTTGTCGAGCCCTCGGACATGATCTTGACTTTCGACGTCAGCTTTGTCCGTAATTTACATCGAATGCTCGTTAAGACTCGATTACCCGCCAGACTTTTAGGATCGTTTTTCTTTCGGTCGGTGGGACCCGCTTGCCCTATAGGACCCTCGCCCGGGGCTGTCCACCCTGGGAGGTCGAAATACAGGTGGAATACGAGGGGCTTATAGACGTAGTGACGGGGCCCACTGATCCAGGAATCAGAGTAGTTCGAAAAAAAAAAAGAAGAGCAATCTTTTCCAACCGATTAGGTTAATAAAACGTGTTTTAAGTAAACATGAACAAATAACTGCATGTTGCATGAGCCTAAGAGCCCAAACACCTACCCTCCTTCAATTCCCGCCATCTGAACCCTCGTGTCTTTCCCCCGCAGCTCCGCGTAAAGCTTGGTTTCGGGCACCGGGTCACCGTTTAATCAGTTGGGAAGAGTCAAGTGCCTCATCAGCTTCGCCGTTTGTTTCAACTCCGGGTTTCAGAATGTCTGCATCAGCCGGTAACGATGGGGATAACGTCACTCCGCCTCCGGGACTCCTCGGACGTAACAGCAATGGAATCGGTTAGCGAACGGATGAGAATGCGACAGGAAGCACGGGTGAATAGCCTTATCGAGGCTATTAAGACCCATGGTTTGGCCGCCGGCCTCAATCCCGATGGCACCTTCACTGTGGAAGAAGAGGATGACCCCAATCCCAATCTCGGTCGCCCGATTACTCCAGGATGCCACCACCAACCTCCTTCGGTGCTACCAGAACACATGTTCCTCGATCTGCAGGTCGGACCACTTTGGATCCATGCGGCTGATGGGACGAATCGGTTCACGGCTCCTCGGTGGGGGCAAAGTCGGTACGGAATGTCCTCTCATGGTTGGGGATACCTCGGAATGCCACGACATTGGAATCCCACCTCGGTTCGGAACCGATCAATCCAGACCTTCACATCAACGGCCACAATTTGGAATGCCGCCACAATGCGGTTACGGGCCACGGTCGGGAGCCCCTCCTCGGGAATGGTACTGGTTCGGTTGCTCCTCACACGGCTTTCACAAATCCATTCACTCGGACTTCTATGGGTTATCAAGCCTTCATCCCGGTTTCATCCGAATCACCGGGACCACGGTATCCTCTCGGTTATGCATCCTCGCCACAACCGGCCATGCAATTCAACAACCAGGGGACAGCAGCCCGCACTTAAGCCTACTTATGGGCCTCACTCCGAAAATCCAAGCCATATGGCTACCTCGAATCTGCCTCCATCTTCTCTGCCGATTGGAAGCCAACAAAGAAGTCGCCGGGTTCTATCCTTTTGCCCAAGCTCCTACCTACACTCCCCGGGGTAACTTGGGCCAAGGACGAGGTTTTCACCTATGCCCCGGAATATGGTATCCCTTCCACCAGTGCGCCGCGGTGGTAACTCCTCTCCTCGGCTCGATCAACTGGTTTGAACGCTATGGCTCCACCTTTGGATCCCCAATTGGCTTGGTTTATGGAGCAACACAAGGAAATGAAAGCACGGATTGCTTGAATTGACCGCCAAAAGAACACGCTCTTCGGCCTACGAGATCCCGACTCGATTGTCCCCCTGCCTCACAAGTTTGTGATGCCCACTCTGGAATTGTTTGACGGGAGTGCATGCCCTAAAACTCACTTGGACACCTATACTTTGGCAATGAAGGCTAAGGGATGCACAAACCCGGCGGTTGGCCGATTACTTTAGTCTCTCTTTGAAGTCGGGGGCTTTGAAATGGTTTTTCCGATTGCGGCTGAAGCTAGGGCTACTTGGGAACAAATTACCGGTACTTTCACGAGATAAGTACAGAGCCAACTTGGAATGGGAGACAAACAGAGTTGACACTGCAAACAACGATGCGGCGCCACTAATGAGAATATTGGGGATTTCTATAAGAGGTGGAACTTAAAGCTCGGTGAAATGGCCATTCCTCCCTCGACGAGGAGCGAGTTAGACATCTTTCGGTCATGCTTGAAGCCGCATTTGAGAGCTTCCCTCGGCCACTTCCTACGGCGACTTGCGTGCAATGGTTAATTCCGGCTAAGTTTGAAAAGGCTTACAATCAGCGGCCCGGCACTGCACGCCTACGGATATCGGGCTCCTCCCTCCAAAACTACTCTCACTTTCGCTAAAGGCAAAGAGGCGATCGGCTACGCGGGACGGGGCGTAACAATGCCACTTCCTTTGTTCCCAAGAAGCCCGATGCATCCAGATCCCGGCTCCAAGACTTGAGAAACTTTGGGATGCCTTTGAGTGATATCTTCAGAGGTTTGGTGAGAGAAGGTTTGCTCCGGCCTTTGGAAAATTATCGGCCTAGAAACCCCAACGCTCCTTTGGATACCTCCAAGCATTGTGCCTTTCATCGGTACCATGGGCACTGACGGATGATTGCGTCCCCGAAAAAGGACATCCAAGGGTTGATTGAGCAAGGGAGGTTAGAGATGCACGAAGGACCTAATACTATCAATAACCCGCTCCCTAACAACATGAGTGTCAACATGATCGAGTTTGGTGGATCAAGCCTTGTGGGCACAATGGAGTTTGACTCGTCCCTTTGCAAGGTCAATGAACCAGTCATCGCAGGCAATGAAGATGGTTGGATTGAGCAAAAAGTTGCCAAGGAAATCCTGATGGAAAGGTCTGCAATAGCTCCCGTCTCCGGCGTCGAAGAATAGATGCATGGTTCAACAAAGCAAGAGCGGCTAGGCTGGGGCTACCTATCTTTAAAATAGTCTTTTGAGTCAACCTTCGTAGGTTCTAGTACTTTTCTTTCACCTAAGTCCTTCCTGGACATTTGTCGTTGTAGTCCATTTTGGACATAGTGGTTAAGTGTCTAATTTTTAATATAAGTCTTTTTTCTTTTCTTGCTAGACTCGAGACATCACTTGCGCACCCACGTTACACTTAATTGAAATGGTTTTATCCAAAATGATCACTTGCGCTCAACCACTAATTCTTCGAAAATGATTAATATTTAAACTAATCGGAGTGAGAAAATCAATTGATATCCTTCCCAAATTGGGGCTTACCAACTCCCCATCTTGCATCTCATATGCTCACATCCCTTTCATCATCATCATCTCGTTGCTCGATGAATTTGCATGGATCTTTTCTCATATAAAGCTTAAGCAAGCAATGAAGACTTAATCTCGTTTAGGTCATCCAGTAGGGATTGCGGTTGAAACCTTTCACCCATAGGAAAGCCATTACCTCACCCTTGCTAAACACTACCCTCTCATTTCAAGATCGGCGTGTTTTGAAACCCGGTTTAGCCATCATTTTTGCTCCATGCGAGAGAAAGTCCAAGCGAGCCCGAGAAGTTAGCTTCGAGAATCGGCGATGCGCAAATTATCTCAAGCCATGAAGGAAGGACAAAGATAATCCTCAACTCCTCAGGAAGCTTTCCAAGTCAAAAAAAAAAACAAAAACAAAAAACAAAAAAAACAAAAAAAAACAAAAAAAAACAAAAAAAAAAAAAAAAAAAAAAAAAAGAAACAAAAAAAAGAGGATTTTAAAATCCTCACAATCTCGGATATAATTCCAAGCTCCTCAGGAAGCCTTCCAAAAAAAAAAGAGAAGAAGAACTCAAAAGTCCCCGACATCTCAAGAAGCTCTCCAATGATCAAAAAGGAGCCTGAATTCTCGCAAGATCGCAAAAAAGTTGTCAGTAGCTCGGACTTCCTCTCATCATTACCTTAAACCAATCCCAAGCCATCCTCTCAATTTTAGAGGATACTCCCATCACCATTACCCTTGCCCTTGGCCAAGTCAAAATCTGACCTCTCATTTTTGGAGGCAATCAATCTTCCTCGCCATAGATTTCCCAAACACATCCCCGCGAGCCAACCTCTCATCTTTAGAGGTTCAGTCAGTAAAAGGCCTAGCCGACCTCTCATTTCAAGAGGTCATAATCTCCCAAATCACCCGATAGCCGATCGAAGCCCGGAAACCCAACTACAGTCCCTACCGGATAGCAGTTTCATTCTAATATCCTCGATGTCAGGATCAAATTAATGCTTCATTGCTTGCTTAAATTGGAATCTAATCCATTTTGGTTCAAAATTACCAATCAAAGATTGTGCAAATTCAACCCTTCCCTTCATGTGAGCATATTTCATTTCTCCTCACAAACACTTGCCGTGGATGTCCCACTGGGGCTTCGCATCCGTGTCTTTCATGGACACTCTAAGGGGATATGTTATTCAATCCTCCAAATCCTCAAAATCCCCAAAGGTCCTCAGACCCTCGAATTTCAACATTCATTCCCTTTTCATTCGGGATAGGCCCGAACTACGGCGACCTGAGCTCTTCATGATGGAGGGAACGTAGGCAACCAGAAATGGTCCGGTCGAAATCACAAACAAATCTCAAAAAAAAAAGAAAAAAAATCCGGTCTCATCAGGGATCGTCCCTATACACTTTCCGAGCTTGATCCTCGATATCAGTTGGTTTTCTCCTTGTGATTAATCAAAATATTTGTTCATATCAGATTTAGGAGTTGAATAACCCGAACATTAACAAAGGGTTTTAAGCAGCCTTGTGATCATCATTAATAAGACAATTTTTCAAGTGTCTCGACAAGTCTTCTCTCTCTACATCATAGGAAAATAGAGTCAAACACTGTCTTTCTGTCAGCAGGGGCTTCCATACACTTTTCCACACCTTGTAACGCTTATACTCTCTCAAAAGAGTCAAACCTAAAGCGAGTGTGTATACACAAAATCGGGATTCATTCCCACTTTTCGAAAGATGTGCCCCTGCACGTAAACATTCCTGAGTCTTGTCCATTGACTGGTTGACTAAGATCCGAAAAGATGGGTGCCTCCTTGGTCACATGATGACTCTGTCTGCAATAGGACTGCTCTGTGTTTCTTCACGCTGGGGCTTGCTAAGCGGTCCTCCCAGGTTCTCCTGTATCAGCTCTTTAAGATGGGACTTCTATAGTCATCCTTGGGTCCACATTGCGTTCTTCACTACGAGATAGATTCGCCAAGTCACTTCTTCAAAATCCAGGCTTTGCCTACTCAGGATCCGGGGGCTTTGTCAAGACGGTCTTTTGGACCCGAATTTTATCAAGAAAGAATTTCAGCTTCAGAACTTGGTACACGGCAGCTTCCCGTAGCATCGGAATTCAAGATCAGGGTTTCTCCCGGCATTAGCAATTCCATCAAATCATCCTCCGGACAAGGTTTCGGCCAAGGTCACAGCTCATCCAAATGAAAGAAGCTTCACTCGTATCAACGTTGGCCCTAAAGTCTGTCAGCATCAGCTTCAAATGACCAAGAATGAGAGGGAAAGTTTCAATCAAGACCCGGGATCCGAATCCAATCTCATCAAGATTGAGGTCCATGTGATATTGCTGACAAAACCTCACCAACAACCGCTGTTTAAGTCGTGATCAAGGGTTCTCATCCCCCACTTGATCAAAATCTGTTCCAAGCAGTCTCCATACCCATGCATCCCCACTAAAAATCTCCCAAGGGCTCATGTAGCATGCACAAAACTTGAATCAATAGGAAAAATCCTAAGTGATTGAAAATCATAAATCGTAATTTCCCTGCCAAAAGCTTAGGCTAAGTGCATCTTCGAAAGCAAGTAAATGCATCATCTCGCAAACTTGTGCAGTGATACTCTCACAATCATTTTTGGCTCTATGCATGCATCTGTCACCATAAATATCATATATGCATCTTCCTCTTCACTAACGAACGCAGGAATTCAAACGTGAAATCAAATCCCCCTTTTCGGCAAGGATGATCTTCACCAAAGATGACCTCCAATGTCCACAAATGGATGAAGACGCCCTCCAGCATCTACAGTTTGGCAAAGACAAGCTCCGGCGTCTGCAACTTGCTAAAGACGACCTCCAATGTCCACAAATGGATGAAAACAGCCCCAATGAAGACCACCTCCAGTGTCTACCGTTCGGTCAGAGACGTCAAGTTCTCAAATACAATTCGGTCAGAGACGCCAAGTTCTCGAAATACAAATCGGTCAGAGACGCCAAGTTCTCAAATGCAAATAGGTCAGGGACGCCAAGTTCTCAAAATACAATTCGGTCAGAGACGCCAAGTTCTCAAATACAATTCGGTCAGAGACGCCAAGTTCTCAAATGCAAATAGGTCAGGGACGCCAAGTTCTCAAAATACAAATCGGTCAGAGACGCCAAGTTCTCAAGTGCAAATCGGTCAGGGATGCCAAATTCTCGAATACAAGTCGGTCAGAGACGCCAAATACAAATAGGTCAGGGACGCCAAGTTCTCAAAATGCAAATCGGTCGGAGACGCCAAGTTCTCCAATACAAATCAGTCAGGGACGCCAAACTCTCCCATGCCAATCGGTCGGAGACGCCAAGTTCTCCAATACAAATCGGTCAGAGACGCCAAGTTCTCAAATACAAATCGATCAGGGACGCCAAGTTCTCAAATACAATGCGATTAGAGACACCAAGTTCTCAAAAGCAAGAAGTCCCAATGTGAAGACAAGCTCAAAAACCTCTACAAGTTTGACGATCACCAGCAAGATGCAGACTCAACCAAACTCCTCCTTCAGGTCAAAATGCCTCCAAAGACAGCAAATCGTCGGCGAAACCATCCCACCGAACGGCAACCTAACAACTCTTCATCAACATCGCCCGTAGCCTCGGCTACGGGTAAGCACAGCACAGGTATGAAAGCATATCTTAATCAACTACTTTTCTAAAAGAACATTATCATCAAATCTCAGGGCGACTTCCCCAAAATAGTCAAACCATAGGGCGACTTCCCCAAAATAGTCAAACCATAGGGTGACTTCCCAAAAACAGTCAGATTACAGGGCGACTTCCCAAAAATAGTCAAACCATAGGGCGACTTCCCCAAAATAGTCAAACCATAGGGTGACTTCCCAAAAACAGTCAGATTACAGGGCGACTTCCCAAAAATAGTCAAACCACAGGGCGACTTCCCAAAAATAGTCAAACCATAGGGCGACTTCCCCAAAATAGTCAAACCATAGGGTGACTTCCCAAAAACAGTCAGATTACAGGGCGACTTCCCAAAAATAGTCAAACCATAGGGCGACTTCCCCAAAATAGTCAAACCATAGGGCGACTTCCCCAAAATAGTCAAACCATAGGGCGACTTCCCAAAAATAGTCAGATCATAGGGTGACTTCCCAAAAATAGTCAAACCATAGGGCGACTTCCCAAAAATAGTCAAACCATAGGGCGACTTCCCAAAAATAGTCAGATCATAGGGCGACTTCCCCAAAACAGTCAAACCATAGGGCGACTTCCCCAAAATAGTCAAACCATAGGGCGACTTCCCAAAAATAGTCAGATCATAGGGTGACTTCCCAAAAATAGTCAAACCATAGGGAGACTTCCCAAAAATAGTCAGATCATAGGGTAACTTCCCCAAAACAGTCAAACCATAGGGCGACTTCCCAAAAATAGTCAGATCATAGGGTGACTTCCCAAAATAGTCAAACCATAGGGCGACTTCCCAAAAATAGTCAGATCATAGGGCGACTTCCCCAAAACAGTCAAACCATCGGGTGACTTCCCAAAAATAGTCAAACCAGTGGCGACTTCCCAAAAATAGTCGATCATAGGGCGACTTCCCCAAAACAGTCAAATCATAGGGCGACTTCCCAAAAATAGTCGATCATGTGGCGACTTCCCAAAAATAGTCGATCATGGTGGCGACTTCCCTAAAATAGTCAATCCCTGTGACTCCCAAATACATCAATCTCTAGGGCGACTTCCCTAAAATAGTCAATCCCTCGGGTGACTCCCAAATACAATCAATCTCTAGGACGACTTCCCTAAAATAGTCAATCCTCGGGTGACCCCTGCATACATCAATCCTTGGTCCATCCACTTGACCGACATTGATCACCTTTCTTCCCGATGGTTCTCGTAAGCCCGAGTCTTCCCCAAAGAAGAACACCTCAAATAGCCTCCATCGGGTAAAAAACCTCAACTTAGGTTCATACTCCTGAACTAAGTTCACATTTAGGTTCATACTCCTGAACCAAATCTCAACTTAGGTTCATACTCCTGAACTAAGTCTCCATTTAGGTTCATACTCCTGAACCGAACCTCAACTTAGGTTCATACTCCTGAACTAAGTTCCCATTTAGGTTCATACCCTCTCAAAAGAAATTCCCAGCTAAACGTAAGACCGAGTGCCCCGAGAAAGATAACGGAATCCCGTTTCTTTCATCAAAATCATCCCCGGCAGTCAAACGTAAGACCGAGTGCCCCGAGAAAGATAACGAGATCCCGTATCTTTCATCAAAATTACCCCCGGCAGTCAAACGTAAGACCGAGTGCCCCGAGAAAGATAACGAGATCCCGTATCTTTCATCAAAATCTTTCCCCTATCAAACGTAAGACCGAGTGCCCGAGAAAGATAACGGAATCCCGTTTCTTTCATCAAAATCATCCCTAGCCAAACGTAAGACCGAGTGCCCCGAGAAAGATAACGAGATCCCGTATCTTTCATCAAAATTACCCCCCTAGCCAAACGTAAGACCGAGTGCCCCGAGAAAGATAACGAGATCCCGTATCTTTCATCAAAATCTTCCCTAGCCAAACGTAAGACCGAGTGACCCGAGAAAGATAACGAGATCCCGTATCTTTCATCAAAATCTTCCCGGCAGTCAAACGTAAGACCGAGTGCCCCGAGAAAGATAACGGATCCCGTATCTTTCATCAAAATCATCCAACGGCAGTCAAACGTAAGACCAATTCCCCAGACGAAAACGTCTGATTTTCCCCAGTAAAGGCTAACGAAATCCCCAGCAAAATTAACGAAATCCCCAGCAAAATTAACGAAATCCCCAGCAAAATTAACGGAATCTCAAAAGCCAGCGAAATTTCGAGTAGTACTCGAACTACGAAAGGGCTTGATTCCCACTAGGGATACGTAGGTAGCCTATCATTAGGTCCAAATTCCTCGACCAAAAACGGTCACCCTATCCTTCGGCAGCAGACAAAGTCCACCGAAAGGCCATTTCAAATTAAGGTCCGAGGCGCCTAAAAAGCCATCATCATCAAAGGTCCGAGGCGCCTAAAAAGCCATCATCATTAAGGTCCGAGGCGCCTAAAAAGCCATCATCATCAAGGTCCGAGGCGCCTAAAAAGCCATCATCACCAAGGTCCGAGGCACCTAAAAAGCCATCTTCAAGGTTCGAGGCACCTAAAACGCCATCTCCAAGGTCCGAGGCACCTAAAACGCCATCTCCAAGGTTCGAGGCACCTAAAACGCCATCATCAAGGTTCGAGGCACCTAAGACGCTATCACTAGGAAAGCGATAAATCGCAAAAATCCCCAGCAGAGCGGATACCCGTCAGACCAAAAATGGTCATTCCTATCCCCAACAGAACGGATAGCCATCGGACCAAAAATGGTCATCTCTTATCCTCAGCAGAGTTTCTTTCCAAAGAATCGACCGTAGAACTCGCTCATCGTGCCCGAGGCACCTAAAACGCCATCATCTCCAGGGTCAAAGACCCGAACTACGATCGGCTTGATTCCCATTCGGGATACGTAGGTAGCCTATCGCTAGGTTCACCCACCCGATCACTCGATCATCACCGCCAAATATGGAGCCTTACTCTTATCGACGACCCCGCTTCCTTCGAAAGCGCCGTCGCCGAGGGGCTACTGTAAGTGCTCCAATTTGAGCTTGTTAGAATTTTCGTTAGAAAATTAACGGAAGTTATAACATTTCTAACAATTCCTAACTATCCTAACATTCCTAACAAAGTGAGGGTAAAATGGGCATTGTTATTTAAGGTTAAACCTTAAAAAGAATCTCAAAAAAGAAAACAAATGAAGAAAACCAAATATAGCAATGCTGGAAACAAAAACTGGCTGGTCAATTTGAATTTTGAAAAAGATTATTCTTCTTGTCCAAAGCCGAAGCTGCATTTAATGAACAGTGCACGCTGCCTGATCCTATCCGCGCGGACAAGTATGTAATTTTCAGAGGGCTATAAATTGAGCCCTCCAGTCACAAAAAGAGGAAGAACACAAATGCAACGAACCTCTGGCGAAATATAGAGAGAAAACAGTGAGAATTCTCAAGAATTGTCACCTTTTTCTCTCCAATCTTTCCCAACTCATACTCATCCACTCACTCTCATATTAAAGCCCTAAACACTCATACACTCAAGCCAAACACTCAAGAACACAAGGAAGATTGGTAAACCCTCCTCTTCCTAACCCTAAATCTCATCCATGCATGCATCTTCAAACTACAAAATGTAGTTCTTTCATCTTTTTTCTCTAGATCTAAGAAGATCACCATGGAAGACCATCTCCATGGATGATCTTCTACAAAGATCAACATTATTTTCAAAGCTTTTCTTTCTTACTTGCAAAAATGCACTTTCAAAACCCTAAAAAACCATTTTCAAGCACTAAATCTTGATTTCAAAGGGTAAAATCCCCCTCCCCAAGCAAATGAAGTGCTTAGTCCTAATGTACCCCAAGGATGGTTTGGTATAGTTGATTCACCACTAAAATGTCTAGTGATCACTAACCAAAACCTAGGGAAATGGGGACAAGCATGGATGCAAAACCCCCCTTAAAATCATATTTTCTTTCTTGAGAAGTTGCTGTCCAGTAGCAATTTTCTCAGACCTCAGTCCATGTTCTTAATTTTTGGACACAGATGAAATTGGAATTTGGTGTTGACTACAAAACACTTTTTGTAGCCAACATCCAAAGCTTTCCAGACATATTTTTACCTTATTTTTTGGGTGAGTAAAACTCCTCTTTTCAATTTTTCTTTCAGAGGCTAGTTCATCAGTTTCTGGGAATCCAGATCTCATATCTGAGGTTTCCAGAAGGTTTTGACCCCTCAAATCTCCTCCAAAATGGAAATTTCTTTCACACAAAGTTTATTCAAGGAGTCTAGAGAAACTTTCATTCTCTGAGTTCATCCAGATTATGAAGTTTTAGGACCCTTGAATCCATTTCAAATCAGGTGTCTGCTGCCATTTCCTTCTGGCAGAAGTGACTTCTCAACTTCAAAAGGTTTTTTGAGTACCAAATCTCAAACCAAAAATTCTCCAAAAAATCATGGGATCAGTTTAAAGTCTTAAAAAGACATCCCAATTTTTACTTTTTCCAGTTTCAACTTATTTTGGCCAAAACACACACACACACACACACACACAAATGATTTTCAGCTTGGAAGACTCGTTTTACGAGGCGCGTCGGGTGCACACTAACGTCCTTCCAGACGCGTAACATGACCTCCGAACCTAAATCTCTGATCTCGGGCTTTTTTCAAAGTTTTGGCCCTTCAAAATTAAAATGGCGTGGCGACTCCGTTTTTTCCGGTTTTATTTGGTTTTTATAAGAAACGCAAAAATCGAATTTTTCCCGCGAAAAAGGCAACACATCGTTACAGTAGCGTGAGCCCCCTGGCAGCTATACTTATCCCCAAAGAGCAGGAAAGCAGTAGCGTGAGCCCCCTGGCAGCTATACTTATCCCCAAAGAGCAGGAAAGCAGTAGCGTGAGCCCCCTGGCAGCTATACTTATCCCCAAAGAGCAGGAAAGCAGTAGCGTGAGCCCCCTGGCAGCTACCTTGCACCAACAAAGTGGTATGAGTCCCGCCGGCATCCACGAAGACCAGTTGTAGCATGAGACCCGCCGGCAGCTACAACCCGTCAAACAGCGATAGCATGAGACCCACCGGCAGCTATTCGCCAAAAAACCAGTTGCAGCATAGGACCCTCCGGCAGCTACAACCTGGCACCAAAGGCAGCTACTAGCCAACCACAGTAGTACCGACCCCTCAAGAAGTCACAGGTAAGCACAGCAAAGGTATGAAGACATATCTCTACCCCTTTCTTGCTTGTAGTCAGTTTTGGTAATTCCGAACTACGATTTGGCTTGATTCCCTTTTTAAAGGATAGGTAGGAATCCTTTCTCCAAAGGTCCAGCCATCCAATCTCACCAAGTCATTGTCCAACGCTCCGCCTTATCCCCCTGCTGCTCATTGAGATTGGGTCCTTTTTTATCGACAACCTCTCTTCTTCCATAAGTGACGTTGCCGAGGGGCTCTGTGAGTATGCCAATCCAATTCGCAACCCTTATAGGTGCATTTTAAATGATAAAATCACACTAAGGGGCATTTTCGTAAATTCCCGATCCATTCCGAGGCTTCCGGAATCATTTTATCAGTTTCTCGCGAAGGAAGTATGTTTTAGTATTTTTCCCGGACAAAAGGACCTACAAGGAATTAACTGCTTTGGACCTTTTGGGTATTAACCCGGAATGTTCCAGAATCTGGTTTTGGCGCCAGAAACAGTTATTGACTCCTCCAGTCGTGCGACAGCTTGAAGCTTGGAAATTGGATACGTTGGGTCGTGCGACGTTATAATCCTTTTTCCCAATTTACGTATAAATACCAAATTGCTTCATTTGTCAAAAACAACACACAGTTCACACACACAACACTCACAGATCTCACCCTTCTCTCTCTCCTCTCTCTCTCTCTATACGCAGGAAGCCAGAACTCGCCATCAACCGTCGTCTTCTTCCTCAATCCAACCTCTCCCTCCGGCCAAGACCAATACCACTCCCCTAACCTAGCTCTCCCTCACCGGCGACCTCACCCAAACCAATTCCTTCTCCCCCAATCGTCTTCTTCACTCCAATCCAACCTCTCCTACTTTGGCCAAACACCATTCATCCTCCCTCACATCCAAAACCAGTTCAACCTCCATCACCGGTTCTCTCCCCTTCTTCAACCGTCACTTCCTCCCCTGTTTACAGATCCTGAACCTTCCACCACCGCCGCTCCTCAACGCCAATCACAACCTCCAAGCTGGTAACCACCACGGCTACACCACCAATTTCAGTCTGCTGCACCTCCTTATCCCCTTGCGTCTCTCTCTGTCCGATTTGCACCGGAGTAGTGACCAGCGTTCAACTCCTCCCTCAATTCTCCCCTGTTACAGCGCCAATTCAACGCACAGACACTTGGAGCTTGACCGTTGCTTCAATCTGAAATCTGAGCCTATTCCGGAGCTGATTAGAAGGCTCTCTATACCGATGTGGTATAGAGAGTGTGGATCTACGAGGGTAACGAATCTCTTCCCTCAATCTCTATCTCATATTTGTCGTTATTTGTTTCATTGCAAATTATTCCCCGGACTTGATAATTAGACTCCATCCGTCCCCAATTATCAAGTTCCAACTGCCAATCTCTCTGTTTAATGTGTTTGGTTTGGTATCGTTGATGTTCATCATGTAAGTTTGTTGAATTTATTGCCTATTGGCCAAGGGAGTGTGGATCTCCTTATATCCACATCCCTTGGTCAATCCATTGTGAATTCACTGTTTCTGAGTTGTTTGTGTGTTATTGTGTTGGGATTTGATTTGCTCTCTGTTGGATCTGTTCACATTGTAAGGTTCCTGCAGATAGTTAACTTGTGTCACGCGACACAATTGGACATTTGGAGTCCTGTGTCACGCGACACAAGTGGCTCTCTGCAGAGACCACATTTCAGTTGTAAGTTCTGTTAGTCCTCGATGTAAAGTGGGATGTGGCCTCCCAGAGTCAATGGCTTACAATTTGTATTTTCCCCCTGTTGAGTAATAAAACAAAGCACTCTTATACATTTTATACAATTCTTGTTATACACTTTGCACACACGTTTGGATGATTTTGAATGTTGAACAGTAGAAAGACTCGTCTATGGACGAGGCGTGTTGGGTGAACTCTCGGTTCTTCCCAACACGTAACTTGACCCCCGAACCCATTTTCTCTTACAAAAGGTTTTCAATGTTTCTTTTTAAAACGGCATGGCGACTCCTTTATTTTTTATAATTTCGGCGAGCGTTCATTCAGCTCCTCCTTGGAAAGCGGATCCATTATCTCGCTTAGCTTCCAGTTCCATCTTTTGTAGAACTCACCCATAGGCTCGTCGTCCTTTTGTTCGGTGGCTTGCAGATCGTGGCGGTTTGTCTCCCACTCAAGGTTGGCGCGGTATTTTTCTAGGAAGATCTCGCTGATTTGGTCCCACGTGGAGCGGTTTTCTGCCTTTACGTTGAGGAACCACCTTAGCGCTATGGATTTGAGAGAATGTTGGAAGTGATCCGCCATTTGATGAGGGGTTGCCCCTTTGGTTCTCATTCCCAAGACATAGGTGTCGATGTGGGTTTTTGGGCATTCTGTCCCGTCAAACTTTTTCATTATTTTCATCCTGAATTTCGGAGGAAGCGGGACCACCTTGTTTGGATCAGTGGGCATGAGGGAGTCTTTCCGAGAACTGGCTAGTTTGCCTTGCATGTCCTTCATTTGCTCGATTAACCAAGCCATGTGGGGATCGGCAGGTTGAGGCGGGTTGCCGGTTTCGGGGATGGAAACCGAAGATGGAGGTGGATTGGCCGATGGGATCGCCATTCGGGAGTCTTGGGGAGGTAGTTGAGTGTATACCATCCCGTACCCTGGAGTGTTGAAATTAAAGGCATGATTGCCCGGGCCGCTAAGGATTTTGTTTCGAAATTGGGGAAATGTTTCATTAGCCCCAAGTGGCAGACCAGCAGGTGGTAGGTTTGAGATGTCGGGATATTCGCTTGGGATGCCCGTCCCAGGTAAGCATTGGGATTTTTTGCTATGGCTACGAGGCTCGTATAGAGGCAGAGGATTGAATCCTGGGGGATACCGAGATGCATTGGGATCTGGCGGAGCAGACACGTATGTGTGCTGTTGATACAGAGCTTGGGGCGCAGGGCCGGGAAATTGACTGTGCTGAGGCGGGCACGTCGGAGCTGCTTGGCTGATGGCTAAGTAGAGCTTTGAGCAAGAGCTGCTTTGCGTTGCTGGGATCTCGTAGCTTGGCGGAGGTGGGACCTGCTGATAACTTTGAGGTCCCGGGGGAGCTGGTATTTCTTCTTCTTCTATGAGAACGAAGGTCCCATCAGTTTGGGGAACAGAAATGATTCCACGAAGGCGCAGGATGTCTACGATCCAGGCTTGCTGCTCTTCTTGGCGCTTCTTGAGAGTTTCGAAGGCTCGCAGCACCTCCTCCATTACCTGGAGGTTTCTCAGTGGCGGGGTTCTGTTTCCCTCACTGTTATCTGTTGATCCCGCCATGGGGGAGTAGCGGACGGTACGGACCACTGAACTTGAAGGGCTGTCGGACCTTGTGACCTCGATACTGAAAAGGCGGCTCCCGGGTAATCTCAACCACTCTCGGTTCGCTGGAGGGGGTGACGGGCAAGGTTTAGACATGGGAAGGCCTTTTGGATAAAAGGGGGGAAAGCTCACGTGACATGTAGTTTCCGCTTTTATTTATTATTTTTTGTTGTTTTAATTTACTTAAAACAATGTTTTCTCAGAATCCTAAGTTGGTTGGAAAAGATTGCTCTTCTTTTTTGCTACTATGCTAGATCCTGGGTCAGTGGAGACCATCTGTGTGGCTAAAAGAAAAATCGAACCTAAGGACCGAGCCTGTCATGTTCGTTTTAATGCGTTAGCCATATGAATAGTGAGTCGAGCCGACCCCTGAGTCAAGATCTGGTCGAGAGTTCGGCATGACCTCTCCTTACCTTGCTTGCGCAAGGGATCTGTGACATTAGGCATTGGCTGGGTCATATCGTCATGGCTGACGTATTAAAGGCTTAATGACATGGTGTCATGTGGGCATGGATGTATATCCGGGACGGAACATCGTCTAGGTGTAGCTTCGAAAATCAAGATCGGGTCAAGATTTTAGCATGACCTTTCATCGCTTTTCTTGCGCAAGGGATCTTGAGTTCCGAGCCTTGACTCAGAAAATGGCCGGCAGGGGATATGTATCCAGGCTGTATGACACGGACTGGGTAAAAACCAACCGAGTCTGGACAGAGTGTGACGTAAGCGTGCATGGTTGACACTGGCTAGGATGGGATGTTTGGAATGATCCCGTGCGAGTCCGAGAGGCGTAGGAAGGCCAAACGAACTGCAACTGAGACCACCCCGGGTTAAGGGTTGTAGTGTGCAGTGTATCCGAGGCAGCAGTGCGCGTAGCGTGTGCTGTCTCGAGGCAGCAGTGCGCGTAGCGTGCGATGTACCGAGGCAGCAGTGCGAGTAGTGTGCGGTCTCTAAAATTCTTTTTCTGAGTAAAACAGAAGTTTTTGAAGAATTTTAAATGTATGTTCACAGATGTATATTGATGCATTTTTTTTTTGGCAAAATAAAAAGTAAAGCACATGCACACACACACACACACAACAGTTAAAGAAAGGGGTAAAATAAAAGTTTGACCCTCATCACCGTTTTAAAAATATTTTGTTTTTTTTTTAAAAGTTTTTAAAACAAAATATCCCTAGCGGAGTCGCCAACTGAAATTACCCGTATCCGGCTCGCGCGCGGGCCCCGGCATCTCGCATTGCTCGGAAATTGCCCGAATCCGAGAGGCGCAGCGATTGCGCCCCGGCATCTGGCATTCCGTTTTTGGCGTTGTGTTGGTGGAGGTGTCTCGCTGTGTTTTTGCTTGTAGAATCGCCACGCCGTTTTGATTAAGCCCAAAACATTGAGAAAAGACATCAGTTTAAAAATAAACTGTTTTTGTGTGATGAGATTTTTTGAGTTCGGAGGTCAGGTTACTCCTCGGGAAGAGAATATTAGAATATTAGAGCTCACCCGAGTCGCCTCGTAAAAACGAGTCTTTCGGTACCCCTTCTTTCTTTAAATGTTGTGTGTGTGTGTGGGCTTTTAAAAATGCATGTTGTATCGGATGTTTACATTGTACACTACGTATTGAAATGTATTGAAATAGTAATGGAAGGAAGCCTTACCAATGTTGGTTCGTGTCTGTCTTTCGCTGGGGAATAGTGTTTGAGGATGGAATAGTGTTCCGGGACGGACCGGGATTGCTTCGGGATGTGCCGGTTGTCTGCGGACAGAGCTTCGGCGTGCCTCGGGATTGTCAAGTGTGCACTCGGGCAGAGTTTCGGCGTGCGCTGGGATCTCAGAGATCGTTGGCTGGATTTATGCAGAGGTTCGGCGTGCGTCGGGATCGTCGGTTGCGTTCGGGCAGAGTTCCGGCGTGCGTCGAAATCGTCGGTTTGGCTCGAAAAGGGCCGGGACGCCATGGGAAAGACCAGGCAAGGCTTTGGAGTACCACGAGGGGCCTCAGAATACCTCGAGAGTGCCTCGGGGTAGCGCGGGAGCATCTCAGGAGCGCTCGATAGGGCTTCGAAGCACCGCGAGGGAGCTCGAAAGGCCCCGGAAGGAACCGAAAGGGACCGGGAGTGCCCCGAGGGGTCTTAGAAGGGCAGCCAGAAGGCTTAGGAAGAGAGGAGAAGAGGGAGATGTGAAAAATGAGGGAGGGGGAGCCCTCTATTTATAGTAGAGGAAAATATGCAAGAAGGTCTGTACGAACCTTCTATGAAAACTAAAAATTTAGTTTTCCCAGATTTGAGGGAATAATGTGGACTTTAAGAGGATTTCGTAATTATGATGGCTGGTTGCAAAGAGGTCCGTACGGACCTTTTAGCACGCAAAGAGGTCCGTATGGACCTTGTGTGCTTTTCCAATTTTTGCATAATTCCTAAAAAGTCCTTTTTTGTTTTTTATTCCAGAAAGGCCCCCCCTTGGTTTGGTTGGTGGTTTTTTGGGCTTTTGAGGGTTTTTTGAGGGTTCTGGGTGTTCGAGACTGCGTTTGCCTGAGTCTGCGGTGTTTCTCGAGTGCTCAGAAGAGGGTGATCCAGATTGGGGTACTTACACCAAGGCAAATGGAAGACGAGGAATAGGAAGAATATATATCCCTCCTCGTCCTATAAATTAAAACCGAGGAGGGACCCTTAACCAATAATGGAGGACGCTCCAAATGGTCGGACTTCAAGTAATACAAATTGATGTGGTTGATTATCTCAGACCAACCTTGGAATAGCACAACGTTGGGAGACTCAACATCAAGTCGGTCTATCCTAAATCGAATAGGATAACCGACGTCGGTTTTAGGAGATTGGTACCTCGTCAAAATCTTCCCTATCACGTTCAAACTCAATGTCATCCATGGCCCGTCAGTCCTTTGAAAAATTCTAAAATTTTGGGTATGATAACAGTAGAGGGCATTGGAGTTACTTCTCCACGTCCTCGCCATCTCTAGGGACGAGGGACACACAAAATTGTTCAAGAATAAAGCTTCAAACAAGTATAAAAATGGCGGATTATAGAAGACCCACCAAGAACAGTACCAAAACCCATAAATTCGAAATAAATATGCAGAAAATAGAGGGAAAGGAAGAAATTATACCTTTAAATCGAAGATTGATGAAGAAAATGTTTACGAAATCAAGCACAAATGAACAAATTTGACCAAGAAATCAAGAGCATGATGGAGATTTTGAAGCTTATAATTTCTCTTTTAAATACAAAGGGTGATAAAAGAGTAGAAACGAAGTGGGTTTTTGTTTTTATACCCAAATCTGAAACGGGTATGGGTCAAATTCCGGGTAAAAAGGCGTCGTCTCTTTCGTGCAATAAATGCTCTAGAGAGTTCCAAGAGGGATGTCAGACTTCGTACGACGCGCCCATCATTGTACCAATTAACCGGCGGAAAATGAAGCGCCTCATGAAGCGTAAGAGCCCGTTCGTATTCGTTTAAGCCGAGGTAGAGCAACACTTCCTCCTTGGCATAGCCGAGCTAGGAAGTCGTCACTGAACGGTATAAATTGAGGTACGAACGTGGATTATGTCCGGATAAGGCCCAATGGATTGGGCCCAAAATATAATCCATATAAGTCTCAAGTACGAAAAAGGGAGTGGGCTTTCCCTATCTTTGCTTGTCGTGCCTACTCGTCATTTCCCAATATGTCGACCTATAAATAGTAGACGAATAATGAACAAGGCCCAAGAAAACTGTATGCCGACAAGGCATATAAGCCGAGCAAGGCCTCCTTTGAAAACAAGGAGCCCCTCCTCGATTGTCAACAAAATAAGGAAATGGATATCCCCATCATTCTCAAATCTCTTCCTCGACTCACTTTAGGCCGACCAAGCCATATACGACGAGTAGCTCTCCTTCTACCTTCTATGCATACGTGCAGAATATGTTGTATAATTCTACTCAAATAAGTACGGTGGATAGTTATAATCCCTCTAGAATTATAACCTTATCTCATACGTTTTCTTATTCAACAAGTACTCTACAATGCTATACCTATGAATACAAGCCATAATTCACATTATTTGGGTAACGCATCTTTTGAATCTAAACTATTGTCAATTGATTTCTTTCTTTAAATACATATACTTACTGTCACGCCGGAGGGTCTTCGCCGGTGAAGTCCCGACTTAGTTTACGTGTTTATTCTTTTTTTTTCAGGCTATTTATTTAATCATCAATAATACAACCAGCCGCTAGAATTTGGGTGACAAGAACGTTTTTGAAATCATCATAATCAAAAGAGAATTAACTTCGAAACTTTACATATATAATTAGGAGAGATGTTTATCTAAACTTCT
This sequence comes from Adenophora triphylla var. japonica, assembly GCA_022495995.1. Classification (NCBI taxonomy): domain Eukaryota; kingdom Viridiplantae; phylum Streptophyta; class Magnoliopsida; order Asterales; family Campanulaceae; genus Adenophora; species Adenophora triphylla. Next base: position 82,633 of record JAFEMH010003689.1, read on the forward strand.
ATAATTAAGGTAAATAAGCTTTTACTTTAATTTAAAATTTGACAACTTTTTGTATTAAAAAATAAATAATTCATTAAAAAATATGTATAAATTTGGAAAAAAAAATTATGGCACATTATAAAGTGTTAGTATAGAATTAATTTTTATAATTAAGATAATATGAAAATAAATTAGGATATCCCGTGTCTATTCAAGCTTCTAAAATTTGGATGAAATTTTTAGATCAAATCTTAAACTAATCTGAAATTTACTAATTTTATTTATTTAAAGAGAATATATTTCATAATTTAAAATTAATATGAAAATAAATTATGATAGAAATAAGAAAGCTAATAATCATTTCCTCTCTTATCCGTTCATAGTTCTAAAATAATTCAAAAATTAGAAGAGATGTCTATCTAAACTTTGTTTATTTTGTGTAAATTTTGAACTGACAAAAATAATAAAACTAATAATAAAATTTAACTAAATTTTATTAGACAATGAGCCTGTTTCATGCTTGATTGCAGTTAAAAGAGATTTTATAACCACTGATTATTACTTCCATCTATCTCAAAATAAATATTTAATAATTTTGAAACAAAGAAAGTGTTATAATATTACCCAAAAATAACTTCCCTTATTGTTAAAGATACAAAGACAAACATAACTTAAGATAAATATATCATTTGTCTGACATAAATTTATCGCAAAAAATATTTCTCATTTTAAAAAATGAAAGATAAAAGATTTTAGTCTAACTATAATAATCCATTAGAAATAGCCTAGCCATACACATCATCTCTTCATTTCTTCCCATCTAAGCGTTGTTTTTTCTACCCATGTTAGCTTTGACAATGGAGTACAATTTAAACTTTAACATCGACAACGAAAAAATTGAAACTAATAAGATTATAACTAAAAGTAAAAAACTTAAAACACACAAAAAAAATAACTAATATAAAATTATAAGAGAGAATTGTTCTACAAAAAAAAAAATTAAGATGCTCAAAACCAATTAAAATTTACACCAAAATCAAAATAAAACTTATAGATGTGCAAAATAAGCACAAAAAAAATATGTAATTGAATAACCTAATCTACAAAGACACTATCATATTTCTGCTCAAGTTCAAACGGGAGTGATATTTGTAAAATAGTTATGTAATAACATTTTCAAAAGTTTATTAAAACATGAATTAATTTTTATTAGGATAATGATATTTATAGTGAAAACGTGTAGGGTAAAAGTATAACGAAAACGCTTAATCCGTTGGATTGCAACAAATCTTTATATATGCCACTGATAGAAACTCATTCAACGGATTACACGTTTTCACTATAAGTTTTTCCTACGCATTTTTCCTTTGTGTACCATTGTCGTTCTTATTAATCAATTACGAAAATTACAAAGAAATCTTTGTATAGCCCACTAAAATAAACTAATATAACGGATTACACGTTTTCACTATAAGTTTTTCCTACGCGTTTTTCCTTTGTGTATCATTGTCATTCTTTGTGTATCATTGTTGTTCTTATTAATCAATTACGAAAAGTACAAAAGAAGATTCTAAAAGAAGAAAGAAATCTAGCACTGAAAGAACTATTTTGTTATATGAAAGAATGAGTCGTTCAGCGTTCAGCTTAACCACGAGAATGAATTGTAAATCTAAAGCATTGTTTAAACGAAATAGAATCAAGCCATTGTGGTTTGATTCAGTTTGATTGAAAATTTTGGAGATAGAATTCGATCTCAAATTTTTCGGGACTAATTATTGGTAAATCTGTCTAAGTTTGTCCGGACAAATTGTAAAAATCATGTATTAATTACATATTTGAATCCTATCATTTACCAAAAACAGAAAAAATCATAGATTCACTTACGAGAAGCAAATGGTGAAGGCAAGTGAAAGTCTAATCGAATATGATGTTTAAACTATTATTTATTTATTTTTGGATAGTTGTGAAAGATCAATAGTGTACCAAATGTGTGGTTTATGGACATGAATTGATAGGGAGGAAGAAGACATCAAAAATGTTGTAGGTCTAAGTGTTAGATAATGGAGGAACATGAAAGTTGTTTGAGACAACAAATATGGAGATAAGTTTCTAACAAGTCCACAATCATCCCAACATTATGTCATTCTTATCTTTGGGCCCCATTTTTTAACATTACTCTTCATCATCAATCTTATCTAATAGATATTTTCATCACAAAAAAAATAAGAGAGTTCATTTGGATGATTATGGCTCTTGTGAATTATTTCCCTACCCATCCAAAGTAAGTGTCTGAATGAACATATTAGCATTGTTGGGATTTGGGATTTTTTTCATAATTTTATATATATATATATATATATATATATATATATATATATATATAAAACAGTATAAACCGAAATACGAACATGGGCTTGTCCGGATAAGGCCCAATTGAATTGGGCCATAAACATTAGTTTCAGCTACGAGGTAAGACATGGGCTTCCTCGTCAATCTATCTCGGCATCAACAAGGCCGACCAAGGCTCAGCAAGCGAGCATAAACAAAGCTCAATTCAGAGGGCCGAGGAGACCTCCCTCATAGGCCGAGATCATCTCCCTTGAGGACGAGGTGCCTCCCTCGATTATGATATCATCACGACGGGCTCCACTTATTCCTCCTCCCTTCCCTGGCTCATCATGGACCGAGATGGCCATGTATGACGAGGAAGGGAATATCTGTATCTCGACATACCGGCGTGACAGCTTGTGCAGTCCTATTCCAACAAGGACAATAAGCAGTTATTATATAATCAGGATTGTAACCTCCTGTACCAATTCAAGTCAAATAAGGACTCCCCAGCATATATAATCCTCCTAGGAGTATATCTTATCTCTTTACAGTCTGAGTTCAACATGGATTCTACCTATCCATCACTATAAATACAAGCCATTATTTTCATATTTTGGTACGTGATCTCTTGGACTCGAAGTTCTGTCAATTTGATTTATCTCTCTACAAACCGTGAACTTACTCTCACGTCGGAGGGCCTTCGCCGGTGAAGCGCCGACTTAGTTTACGTTTTCTGTCTTATTTTCAGGCTATTCAATCGCCGGAGTACAACCTATCGCTTGGACTTGGGCTGATTCGACTTTTTGGCATCATCAGTTTGGTTCCATTGCCGGGAATCGATTCAAACGACCATTGTTTAGCCTGAAAATTCGTTCACCTGAACAAAATTTTCGGCCGGATAATTCTTGCTTTTGGCTGGAAATTGCACTGTTTTGCTTTTGATCTGTTTTGTTTGGCTGGATTCTGCAAATTTCGCTTGGAAAATTTGTGTTAGATCGGAATTCAGTGGCAGTCACAATCGCAATTGAATTCTGTCTGTTAACATTCGAAATCTGTTCCATTTTGGGCAGGAAAATTGATAGTTTGGACGAAAATTCATTGGTTTCGCGGGAAAAACTTGTTTCTGGAAAATCTGTTTCATTGAGAATTTTGGCTGTTAGAAATCCTGTTTGATTTTGTCAAGAATTTTATTTGAACCACAATTCTTGAATTCTAATGGAAGACGGCAGAACCATCAGTATTACTAACGAGGAGAATCGAGGTCAGGGAGACGAGATCCCTCCCACCGACGAGATGCTACCACCTCCTCCACCTCTTAATGACGGGATACCACCCCTCGGCATGACTCCGCTCTATGGGACAGCCAGCTGCCGAGGAGGCAGGAACCAACCTTCCTCGTCATACTCGTCCACGAGGGAGACGAGCTACAAGAAGGAAGACGACGAGGAACGCCGACGTTGGACGAGCTGAGAACGCCCAGCCCGTTGACCGATGTACCATGTTGCATCGACAAATGGAGAGTTTGCAGAGAATTTATGAGACTCAGGCTGCTTTATTACAATTGGATCCAGAAAACTCAATGGCCGAGTTCATTAGGCCTTCGAGGTCGGCCAACCCTCATAGAAGGGAAACTCAGGGTGAGAGACGAGATAGCCATAGGAGTCCTCCTTGTGGCCGAGATCCTCCTCCCCGTGAGCCTTCTGTTCCACCCAAGCAGAACCTCTGAGATGCTCCTGGTCCTCGGCCTAATATTCATGTAAACGAGAAGGAGGTCGTGGACCTAAGGAGCCACTTAAATTCAAAAGACCAGGAGGTAGATTCAAAAGACATACGAACGAGGCTCAGTCTATCCAGGTGTTTATCCCCTCCTCGTCTCGGCATGGTCCCTCGTCATAACCATCGTCGGCGTGATTCTCCTCGTCCCCGGCATGATTCACCTCGTCCCCATCACTTTATAAGGCCGAGGAGTCCTCAACCATATAAAATGGTCCTCGGTGGCTATGAGGGAGAGCTGAGAAGGGATAAAGCACATACTAGACGAGGAGAGAACCTTCGAGACGACGGGGAACACAGTAGGGTGAATGGTCACCCCGGAGAAAAGTCCCTTCCTAGTTCCCACAGGAGTTCCCACCGGAGCATGATAAGTGACTATTATATAGTCATTTATCCCATTATTTATCAATCATTTCCTTAGTTTTTAGTATCATTTAGTTTGCATTTAGGTTATTTTAGCTTCTTTTATCATATATCTTCGATTTTATGCTTTTGGTAGATTTTATACTCTTAGACAGGTTTTAGAGTCAAATTATGATCAAATTGGAGCCTTGGAAATAATCAAGTATCAAAGCCATGAAGGGACAACATCGAAATAAGCATAAAGGCCAAAATTCAGTCAGAGCGGCCGTGTAGTCAAAGGAGGAGCGGCCGTGCAACAATGCCCAGTTCAAAATAATTTTTGGCGCCAAGCTCGCACGGCCGTGCAGTTCCCTTGACTCGGCCGTGCAGTCGCTGTACCTGTTCCAAAAAGGTACCTTTTAGAGGCACCACTTTGAAGAGTCCCAACCTTTAGCATAAATGTCTATATAAAGAAGCCTTTGTACTCAGTTTAGGGAATCCGAAAATGTTCATAAACACATTTAGAAAGGGTCATATCATACTTAGAATGTATAGCAAAATTACTCTAGCAATTTATACACGATGTTCAAGGTGTATCAATGATTCGTGACAAGTCTTGTGTACTCTTGAAGATTGTGAATGAAGATTATTTCCAGCCAATGTCTCTCTTATTATGAATAAGTATTTCTTCCCTTATCTTTATTTTTTTACTTACTTCTTTTATTATTTCAATGGTTTGAGTAATCCTCCATTTCTCGGAGTTGGAAACTCGTCTAATTATATTCATGCTTCTCCTACATGTCATTTCAATTCTATTCTTTTTTATCTTAAAATACTTGCAATTAGGGAGACGTTCTTAATTGTATAGCCTCAGTTGATCAAATGAAAAACATTGATTAGCAGAACTCTAAGAATTGAACTAGGTCGATAAATTACACAAAGTGATTTAAAGACCTAGGGATGATCCTTTAGTGGAAAATACGTGAGATTAATAGACTTAACGGATTTTGATTTATACGGTACCCTAGAGAGGTGAATCCAGGTTACTCGTGTGACAGACGAGAATACCTAATAACGGACCCTCAAGAGATAGGCCGTGTTGGTCTTAAAATACATGTGCTAGGCCTTGACCCATGAGTAATTAGCACAACTTAGCGTATCATCCTTGAACTTGGCACTTTTATCTTAAAACAATTTCTTTATAAAGAAACTTGTCCATTGGTCACGAGAAGTCGTACAACAACCTAGGGATGTTCTTTGAATGGAAAAACGTTGACTTTCGATCTTAATGGATTCTTACTAATTTTGGTCAGCTAGAGTTAAGCCGGAATGCCCGTTTGTGACAGGGCGGGAACACCATAAACAGAAATCTCAAACAGTTAAAACACAATTAGTGAAGATTACAACACTACTTGCTTGACCGTGAGAAGTAGTGTAAGCCTAACGTACCATCCTTGTTATTTTGATAAAAGCCTTTATCTAAAAGCATATTTATTTGTTTTCAATCCCGAGAATACTATCATTATATGTTAGAGTAGTTTCTATATCTTTCTAGTATTTTCTCAACAAATTCCTATCTCCCCCCCAATCATTTTATCTATATATTTCTATAAAGACAAATATCATCCAAAAGTAAATTCTGTCTCTGTGGGATCGACCCGTACTTGCACCCGCTATATTACAATAGCCCGTGCGCTTGCGGATATAAATAAATCGTTAGGTTTCGACCTCGAACAAGTTTTTGGCGCCGTTGCCGGGGACAACGGTTTACTTTTTGATATTTATCTTTATTATTTATATTTATATTTTTATTATTTATTATTATGTACTAACTCTATTTTGTAGATATTTGAAAAAAATGATGAACAAGATATGCAAGCCGTGTACTTTGCAACGCATACGAATATGAAGTCGATCATATTTCGTATCAACCCTCTCTAAAAGCACCATCTTTTGTAAGTTCATCTTTCATTTCCTCCACCCCCATCTTTGACTTGTTTTTCATATTATCCTTGAAACATTGAGGACAATGTTAATTTCAAGTGTGGGGGAGAATTCCTCATATCCGTTTTTTATTTTATTTTCATTTACATACTATTTTTCTTTGAAAAACTAAAATTTTTTGAAAAAAAAAAAATCCCTATGATTGCTCATTTTTATGCTTGCTTATTGCCTTAGATAATATATTTCCTTCCCTTCTCTTATTTTTATATAATCTTTGAATCATTAGGAAAGAACTTGGGGATACTTTCTAGGAAGTAATTAAGGCATTATAAATCAATATAGCATTATATATGATTTTGTAAAAGAAAGCATACTTAGAATTTTTGAAATTTTCCGATCATCTTGAGCTTTTGGTTGTTTTAAAAGTTTTTGGAGACTTATGATTTGTTTCTTCAAAAGTGTACATTCTAAATTTTTGATTTTTTCCTTTTTAGGAATATTCATAGGTGTTTTGCATCTTTTTGAATCACAACCCCTCATGAAAATTCATCTTTCCATTTCCACTAATCGAATCAAGGCTAGGCACTTTATCTTACAAAAAAAAAAAGAGTGACTTAGTCACCAAGCCTTAAAAGCAAAAAGAAATTTATTACTTCCTAAGTAACTCGGGGCACGGCGTTCGCTGCGACGATGCTTCCTTGCCAAATGGAAGTAATATCCAAAGTATTCTTGATCTAAGTATTAGGAACATGGGGTTCGCAGCCACAATGTCTCCTACTTGAAAGGATCGAAAATTACTTAAGGTCTTTTGCAAAAAAATTAACACGTACAAAAGAAAGATAAAATTGTTTAAAGCCTTGATAAGATTTTCCACTATCATCATCCATCTCCATCCTTGTGATTCAAAAGTATATGTCAAATCCTTGAATACTTCTAACTTGTGAATAAAATGATCATTATTTTGTACACTTTCAAGCAATAATATTTTTCACAAAAACACTCTTGAAAAGTAAAAGTATCTTTATATACCAAGCTTGTGATCCAAAAGTTCATCTTTTCTATATTATGCTTTGCTTCACCGAATCTCATTTATGTTATAATGATTTATTGTTTTCCAAGATTGCTCTATTAAAAATCTTCCTAAATCACTTTCTTAATAATCTAAGGGTATAAAAAGTTTGAGAAGATAAAAGAAAGACAAAATCTTTATGGCAATAAGGCTTGCAACATTTATTTATTTTCTAAGGAATCCAACTGTATGTTTTTATCATTTGCAATTTTTCTCCCTCTCCAATCTTCTTTTTTATCCTAGACTTGCTTGAGGACAAGCAAGGTTTAAGTGTGGGAGAGTTTGATAAGTGACTATTATATAGTCATTTATCCCATTATTTATCAATCATTTCCTTAGTTTTTAGTATCATTTAGTTTGCATTTAGGTTATTTTAGCTTCTTTTATCATATATCTTCGATTTTATGCTTTTGGTAGATTTTATACTCTTAGACAGGTTTTAGAGTCAAATTATGATCAAATTGGAGCCTTGGAAATAATCAAGTATCAAAGCCATGGAGGGACAACATCGAAATAAGCATAAAGGCCAAAATTCAGTCGGAGCGGCCGTGTAGCCAAAGGAGGAGCGGCCGTGCAACAATGCCCAGTTCAAAATAATTTTTGGCGCCAAGCTCGCACGGCCGTGCAGTTCCCTTGACTCGGCCGTGCAGTCGCTGTACCTGTTCCAAAAAGGCACCTTTTGGAGGCACCACTTTGAAGAGTCCCAACCTTTAGCATAAATGTCTATATAAAGAAGCCTTTGTACTCAGTTTAGGGAATCCAAAAATGTTCATAAACACATTTAGAAAGGGTCATATCATACTTAGAATGTATAGCAAAATTACTCTAGCAATTTATACACGATGTTCAAGGTATATCAATGATTCGTGACAAGTCTTGTGTACTCTTGAAGATTGTGAATGAAGATTATTTTCAGCCATTGTCTCTCTTATTATGAATAAGTATTTCTTCCCTTATCTTTATTTCTTTACTTAATTCTTTTATTATTTCAATGGTTTGAGTAATCCTCCATTTCTCGGAGTTGGAAACTCGTCTAATTATATTCATGCTTCTCCTACATGTCATTTCAATTCTATTCTTTTTTATCTTAAAATACTTGCAATTAGGGAGACGTTCTTAATTGTATAGCCTCAGTTGATCAAATGAAAAATATTGATTAGCAGAACTCTAAGAATTGAACTAGGTCGATAAATTACACAAAGTGATTTAAAGACCTAGGGATGATCCTTTAGTGAAAAATACGTGAGATTAATAGACTTAACAGATTTTGATTTATACGGTACCCTAGAGAGGTGAATCCGGGTTACTCGTGTGACAGACGAGAATACCTAATAAAGGACCCTCAAGAGATAGGCCGTGTTGGTCTTAAAATACATGTGCTAGGCCTTGACCCATGAGTAGTTAGCACAACTTAGCGTATCATCCTTGAACTTGGCACTTTTATCTTAAAACAATTTCTTTATAAAGAAACTTGTCCATTGGTCACGAGAAGTCGTACAACGGCCTAGGGATGTTCTTTGAATGGAAAAACGTTGACTTTCGATCTTAATGGATTCTTACTAATTGTGGTTAGCTAGAGTTAAGCCGGAATGCCCGTTTGTGATAGGGCGGGAACACCATAAACGGAAATCTCAAACAGTTAAAACACAATTAGTGAAGATTACATCGCTACTTGCTTGACCGTGAGAAGTAGTGTAAGCCTAACGTACCATCCTTGTTATTTTGATAAAAGCCTTTATCCAAAGCATATTTATTTATTTTCAATCCCGAGAATACTATCATTATATGTTAGAGTAGTTTTTGCATCTTTCTAGTATTTTATCTTACAAAATTCTTATCTTCCCCCAATCATTTTATCTACATATTTTTATAAAGACAAATATCATCCCAAAGTAAACCCTGTCTCTCTGGGATCGACTCGTACTTGCACCCGCTATATTACAATAGCCCGTGCGCTTGCGGATATAAATAAACCGTTAGGTTTCGATCGAACAGAGCACTCATTCCAACACTGAAAATGATGTGCAATATAGCTTGAAAATTCAGACCGAGAAAGAACCTTAGAGTTTAAGAGGAAGAATTAATTGTGGTCATAATTATAAGGTTAACTCCAATATAAGCTAAGTGTTTACATAAGGGGTTATTAAGTCCAAAAGCAGTCTAAAAATAAACAAGAAAAAACAATGCCCGCGAACAAAAATTGAGCAAAGAATAATTATTCATAGTTAAAAGCTCTCAAAAAGAGATAGAAAACATGGATAAATATGCAAAAACATTTTCATTGATAACAGAGTAATTACAAGCTGAACCTATTACATAAATATGAAAAGCTGAGCAAAAAATAAAAATAAACAAGCCCTAATATAAACTAGACCGAGGGTTGGTTAGGCTCCTGGAGTTGTTCCGTTTCTGGGGCAGGAGTAGAAGCCGGAGTTAGAGCTGGAGCTGGCCAGTTTGGGAAGAGCTCACTGACCGCAGGCCCATTAGGAAATAGGTGAGCGGCAAAAGCATCCAAAGGCAATTTTTCTTCACCCCACCTCAAAGTGTCTAGCTCGTCGATTAGCGAGGTGGAAGTGATCGCGACCACTGGAGGCAAGGAGAAGACCGATGCAGGTTTTAGATTTGCAACACAAGTAAAGGAACAAGGGCATGACCGGGAAGGCATTCCAAGTCAGTTGTGATCAAAGAGCCAATGATGGTCAATTGTTCAGCAGGAAACTTGCCCGTGGCCGCAAAGTTCCTTAGTTGGGTCTTGCTAGCGGCCTTAAACTGTGAAGAGCTATCCACGATCATGAGATGTTTGAACTCTTAGGAGTCATTAAACTCTTCCACAACCTACTTTCTAGCAGTAGCAAGTACAGCTTCCTTCTCAAGTTTAAAATTGCCTCAAAGCCACAAGCTCGTCGGATTGCTTGTCAACTTGGGCCTCCAATTTCTTGACATGCACATGCGTAGCCTCCAGCTTCTTTTGGTACTCCTTGATATTCTTCTCCAGCTGCTCTTCTTCCCACAAAATTCATCCCGCTGCCCCTCGCCTTATCCAAGGACTTGATATCGGCGTCTAGCCTCTCATACACCTGCTGTAAATCTGCTTCTTTCTCGTTCAAATTCAGGGTGAGGGCCTCCTTCTCCTCCAAAGCCTTCCTCGAAGCCTTATTCTTATCAATGATCGAGGCCGCCTGCTCGTCAGCGATCTCCCTCAGCGACATGGCGTCATTAGCCATCCTAAACAAAAATAGATAAAGTAAGAAATAGGCAGAGAAAGAAAAAAAGAGATCAAAGAGAAAAATGAGAAGGAAGGATAAAAAGATCACCTCAGTGGCCATCAACCCTATATTGTCGGCCAAGGAAGAGACGTTGAGCTTAGAGCCCACGTTCTGGTAATAATCTTGGCAATAGAGTCTGCTCAAGAGACCAAGCCCTATTAGCGAATCATTCCCCCTATGGGAGTACAAGTCAGTGCCTTGAATGGGAGGAACCTCTCCCAACATTTTGCTGAGATCCCAAGCCTTCTCCCGGGCATCTATGTTTGTCCTTGCCCGTGCCCTCCACCTCGGTCTGTGGCCTCTTCCTCCCCTTATCAGTTTGAGCATTAGGGGCAGCACGGTCTTCAGAATCGTCACAGCCTCGAGTTGATTGTGATCGAGGGGAAAGATCCTTAGTCTTGGGGACATCGTACCTTGTGGCCAGAAGCTCCCCAATTACTCGATCCACCACGGGCAGAACCACGCTAGGAGAGGAGCCTGTTGAAGCTTGTCCTGCCTTGACTTGCTCTCCTTGGCCACCTGGTGGTCCCGGACATCCTTGAGTTCAGTTTGTGAAACTTTGGGAGCCACCTTAGGATCTTCAGGATCTGAATAAAGATAAAGAAAAGTCAGAAGCAGTTCAAAAATAAAAAAAAAAAGCAAAGTATGATGATTGTAAAGACAAAAAATAAAAAGAGACTGATCCACTCTAGATGCTCGCAGACTACGCCCATCATGTAGGTCCCACACTTGGACTCAAATTGAAAGAATTTATGGACTCTCCAGTCCGTGTCGCGTAGAATTGGCTCTATCTCTGCTCTAGGAGCCACATCAAAGGCCTTTTGGGGGGCACCTCGGCATAAATGAGCAGAGGCTCATCTTCTATGATCGCGGCCACGTCGAAGATCTGGGTCACCTTCTCCTTGATATATAAAGCTAGATATTTGGCGACTTTGATGTGAAACTCCTCAGACTCTGACAAACTGGGATATGAGCTTGCAGAAATCCTAATGGGGGCCAAACCCTCCAGTCTAGGGAAGCTCCTGCCAAACCTATTCTCGATCACAAAGATGTTCTTCTGATTCCATTGATCGAATTTGATATTTGGGGGAAAGAAGGTTTTGGCAGAGTTAGATTTGGTTTTTAAACCAAGATTACCATTGGTAATCTGGTTAGAGTAAAAGGTGTATAGCCCAGAAAGGGTAGGCTCAAACCCTAGAATCCTATACACCAATATGAAATCAAAGCTCAAACAGGAATTCAATGATGAAGGGGTAAAGAGGAAGTCTAAGCCCGCTCTCGAACAGGGATCCAAAGAAAATGCACCCTATATTGCTATCCCGGACATCAAAAATAGTCTATGGAAGCAGACTCCTATTATGCTCTACCTCCTGCAGCTAGCGGATGAAGAAGGTGTTAGGGTCGATGTTGAAGGTTAAGGCCAGTTCATCCTTTAAATCCTTGCGGGCTGCACCTTTCTTCTTGGAATGACTGAGGCCAGAGGTGGAAACATCGATTTAACTCTGCCCTCAAACAGCAGCGGTCCCCACATGGCACTAAGAGAAAGCATCAATGATCTCAACTACTCTTTGGGCAGTATCCACCGCCATCCTCTCTGTGATCTCCCTATTGTCAACCTCCGTTTCAGAACTACTTACGGACCCAGATAGGTCCAAAGAAGAGTCCGAGGAGTAAGACCAAGATCCCCCAATATCCAACTCATCCATATGCATAGCCTCAACACCACTGCTACCTAAGTCAATGACCGCCCTAGGTTAGGCCTCGATTTGGGCCACGCGTTCAACTACGGCTAAGGGGGTCGTGTTCTCAACAGTTTCAAGATTGGTCACGGGCTCAGCTACAGCATCAGGGGCCACAACTAGCTCGGTCTCATCAGCAAGGTCCACCTTCTCCCAATCAGTAATAGCTCTCGCTATGGATCAATTCGGGATCTTCTCACAAGTTCTTGCGCATTCAAATCTTGATCGCGTTCTCGGAGAAACCTGCAACACTCCCCATCACAAAATTTCTCAGCCCTGTGTGGTCTCCTAAAACTGGCATGTCACCACTCAAAAAAGCCCTCCTCTTAGCTTCCCACAACTGAGGTAGGACCCAATTTCCCCAATCAACCTCACAGAGAAGTATTTCAAAGACTCAAGGGACAGTTTCACCCAAACCCCAGCCACCTTACGATAAATCCCACCGAACTTCTTATCGACGGCGAAGGTATTAGGGGTCATCCCATTACCTAGCTCTAATGGACACTCCATACGATAAGTCATAACGAATAAAGGTAGAAGAAGGAAAGAGTTACAAAGAAATTAAAACATTTACGGAAAAGAGGTTAACACGGAAGAAGCTTAAGGAAGCTAGAAATTTTCTCTCTCTATAATACCAACTGAAAAGATGGGAGTGATAAAAGATTAAATGGGAAGATGGGTTTGGTATTTATAGGCCAAGGGTAATAAGGGTTAACCTGTATTTATGAGCCAACCGACCATATTCTTTTGAACAGTGAATCGGCGGAGTTTTATATTTTGAATTAATGACGGTTATCATTTATGGCGCCTTTTGAAATTCGCGAAACGTCTCATCTGTACCTGACACGCGCTAACGGTTCGACAGCCTATGGGACCCACTCAAGCCTTATCTGAGGATGCTTTTGTAACCTTCCATCAACTTCCACCAAACTCCTCACACGTGTCTGCCACGTGCCTTTAAGCAGGAGTCTGTATAAAGAAGTGGTAAAATTTTACAACACTCGTGCCCGCGATGTGATCCAGTCCGCAGACCGAACTTTATATATGACTTCTCGCCCTAACCATAAATGATCCATCTCTCAAAACAAGTAGCCACCGATGAGCCCAGAACCTTCAGACCGGATCCAAGTTCGCTCTAGTACAAAGGCAATGTATGACGTGGCAATACTAAGATCGTGCCTTCCTAATCCACGTTGATCGAGCCTTCCTAGTCTGCGTTGACCGAGGTCTCATACCAGACTCCCGGTTAATATCAAGCTTTTGGGACAGGATTCCGTACGAGCTCCAACACCAGCTGTCTTGCCTGTCACTATCGCATTAAATGGAGGCTCATGCGCCTATAACGAGCGTTAAAGCTCCGCACCAACTGTCGCATGCCCCCCATATACTCGTCCAATCAGAGACATCCCTTTACAATACTATGTGCTTTACTGTACGATCCAAGTAGGCGCAGACACGTGTTCTAAGTCAAGACAAGTGTCTCCAAGGGCTGAGACTCATTCAACTGGTCTCTCTCTCTCTCTACTATATATATTTTCACTTGTCCTCAAGGGTAAGATAAGTCATATTGTATAAACATAGCACACAAAAACAATAAGATATTCAAAGTTTTATATCTCAGTTATCAAAACTCAAAGGTTTTACTCTCAAACCCGAGATCCTGAGCTGGAATAAACCCCGATATTATATCAAACGATGCTTATTGTTTGTGTTGTGATATATGTACAACATTTATATAAAGCCATCTATTCATCTTAATGAGATCACAAAAATTATGTCGTCATCATCTTGTTAAATAAGTGATTAATAACTAAGTATTGACTAAATGATTATTGTGAGGCTCTTTAGTGTTTAATGGTTGTGTTGGTCCGTTGGACAGACTAAAAAACTTTCTCAAAAGAAAACCCTACTTGCTACTTCTTGAGCTTGAGATGAGATGCCCAATTCCAAGCATGCAATCATGGGATACGATTTGTCTCCCTAATGGACCCACACCCCACTAGAGTTGGTCGCTAATCAAGCAACTTGGTTAAATTTGTGTTGCCCTTTTATTTTTCTTAAATTAACTTTTTTAACTAGGTGTGAACACGTAATACGTACGAAATTTTATATCTAATTATTTTTTTTTTCGATCAAAACAATTATTTTGGTATATTTTAATTTCTTTTTTAAACTCATAATTAAAATGAAATCAACTTGATTTATTTTACTATTGTGAATAGTTTTTAGTTAAGAAAATTAAATAAAGGTATTATAAAATTTACAGGCCGGGGGTGGCACTAACGAGGAGGCTCATGCAAATGCACAAACTGAGCAGACCACCCTTCCTGCCACTGACGCCGCCACCGAGGAGTTTCTGGAGAAGCCCTTTAAAGATGTAGAAACTTAGGATTTTCTTTTTCTTTTGTTTGTAATAGTGTTAGGACTTTTGTAATTCCTTTTTTGAATATCAATGAAAAAGTCCTTTTTGTTTCAATTCATGTCGCGTTGTTATAATGAATTGTTTGGATGCTTGTTTGTGGGCTTTGCACAAGTACAAGTCTTGTTTACGGGAGGAAGTCGAGGAAGTCGAGGAAGATTCCTCGTTCCTTGCTTATAAGATGAGTCATTAGGCCGAGGTGGGATTCCTCGTTCTTGACTGAACCTCAAGTCATAAGGCCGAGGATGACTCCTCGGTCTTGCCTATTGGGTGATTTTCTTCTTTTTAGTCTCCTAATGCCGAGGAAGATGACCCGTGCATAGGTTTTAGACGTGTAATACTTGTAGTCATTGTGACTAGGTGTTTCCTTGTCTTGACGTAAAGCAAGTCAGTAGGCCGAGGAGAGGTCCTCGGTCTTGACTGTTAGAACCTGTAGTCAATGAGTTGAGGTAGGCCCTCGTCAAGACGTGTGATGAACCAGTAGGTCGAGGAAGTGTCCTCGGTCTTGGTTGCCATAAGATTGAACGTTGGTTAGTCATCTTGACTTTGATGTGTTGTAAGCCGAGGAAAAGGTCCTCGTTGTTCCACGTGCGAAAGAGTCGGGGATAAGATCCTCGTCTTCCCATGTGTTAGTAGTGGCAGTTTCTTTGCATGTTTGAAGAAGTAAATTTCATAAGATGAACTTGATTGCATCGAACTGCAATCCTACCATACTAAAAAGTAAAAGACTGAAAGCTGGAAACTAATCTATTACAAAATAAAATAGACTAACACTAATGATAGTATTTTCGAAGGTTGTCGGAATGCCATGGATGCTTGAGCTCCTTCCCCTCCTTAGTCTTCAATCTGTAGGTCCCTTCTCGAATGACTTGAGTGATAATATAGGGACCTTCCCAATTTGGGGAGAGCTTATTTTGTTCTGCCTTTCGACCAGTTGCTTCGATTTTTCTAAGTACCCAATTGCCTACTTGAAATACTCTTCTGATGACCCTCTTGTCATGGTATGCCTTGGTCCTTTGCTTGTAGTTTACCATCCTCATTTGTGCAACTAGTGGCTTTTCATCTATCAGGTCTAGGTCTAGGAGCCTATTAACCTTGTTGACTTGCTCATCGTAATGGGAATTCCTCATAGTAGGGATGGCCATCTCAGCTGGTGCCATAGCCTCAGAACCGAAGGTTAGTGCGAATGAGGTTTCCCCGATTGGCCCCCGGGTGGTTGTACAAACAGCCCATAAGGCTAGGGGAAGTTCGTCCAACCATCTACCCTCGCGTCCTTCAAGGTTCTTAGTCAGGGCTGTTAGGACCAATTTGTTAGCAGCTTTTGCTTGTCCGTTGCCTTGAGGTCTACTTACGGATGACTTTTCATGACGGACTTTTACTCTTGCCAACTCCGTTGTAAATGCCGTAGAAAATAGGAGTCCATGATCAGAAACAATTGTATGAGGGAGACCAAATCGACACCAAATGTAATCATGTACAAAGTTGATTGCGTTCTCTTCCGTTATCTTGGCCAATGCTTTCGCTTCTATCCACATGGAAAAGTAATCAACATCTACTATCACATACTTGCAATTGCCTCGGGCGGGAGGGAAGGGTCCGATGATGTCGATCCCCCACATATCAAATGGCCACATAGGTATTACAAGTGTCTGCTTAAATGCCGATAGTCTAGGAATGTCGGAGAATCTCTGGCACTTATCGCATTTTCTAACATAGGCGTGCGCGTCCTCCCTCAGGTTTGGCCAATAATAACCTAGCAAGATGATCTTGTCAGATAAGGTTCTGGTCCCCCGGGTGTCCGCCGCATACGCCTTCATGTACTTCTGCTAAGAGATTCTCAATTTACTTGGGGTAGACACACCTCAGCAGGGGCTTAGTGAAAGATCTTCGGTAGAGGACTCCATTCATCACAGCGAACCTTGGTGACCTCTTTTTGATGAGTTTAGCTTGTGCTTCATCTTCCGGGAGTTGGCTCTTCTCGATGTAGTCTATGTAGTCATCGATCCAGCATCTCTCCTCTTCATCTAAGAGCATGATTTGTAATCTTTCATACACAGGTTCCTCAGCAAAAACTACGTATGGATTGGACATAGACTTAGACACATCCATAGTCGCTAGTTTAGATAGAACGTCTGGGATTTGGTTGTCTTCCCTGCCTATTTGTTTGATTTCAAAAAAATCCATCTTCTTGGTCATATCCAGGACAAGGTCTCTATATTTGGTAAGGGTGGGATCTTGGGTGTTATACTCTCCCTTTTACTTGTTTGACAACAAGTTTGGAGTCACAGAATGCCTCCACCTTAGTTGCTCCGTAGAAGGAAGCCAACTCGATACCAAATATTAGAGCTTCATATTCAGCTTGATTATTGGAGGCAGGGAACTTTAATCGGATGATGTCTTGCATGGTGTATTCTCCTTCCGGACTTGCTAGTACAACTCCAGCTCCGCTTCTTTCTTTTGTAGTCGATCCATCCGTGTACAAGATCCAACAGTTGGATGGGAGTTCGATGGGAGACTTTTCCTCTTCTGCAGTATTTTTCTTACGAGAAGTGGGGAGGTGTTCACCCATGAAGGCAGTCTCAACCATGAAGTCAACCAGAGGCTGTGCCAGGAGGGTCTTCCTAGGTTGGTAAGTGATATCAAACTCAGTAAGAGCGATGGACCAATTCAGGAGACGTCCGGAGCCGTCCAACTTGTGGAGGATCTTCTTCAGTGGTTCATTGGTGTATACAGTGATAGGGTGCATAGAAAAGTAGGCACTTAGTTTCCTTGAGGCAATAACTAGTGCGTACGCTATCTTTTCTACATTGAAATATCTGCTCTCCATGTCAGACAATGCCTTAGAGACATAGTAGACGGGCTTATGCGTTCCTTCTTCATTTCGAACTAGAACAGCTGCAACTGCATGATCAGTGGCTGCTAAGAATACGTACAGCATCTCACCGGTAATCGGACTGCTAATCAAGGGAGGGGAACCCAAGTACTCCTTCAACCAAAGGAATGCTTCGGAGCATTCGGGAGTCCAGGAGAAGCTCTTGGTACCCTTCAATACCTTGAAGAAGGGCAGTGATTTTTGAGCGAATTTGGCTATGAATCTTCCAAGTGCCGCTATTCTTCCATTTAATCTTTGAACCTCCTTGATGTTGGTGGGTTTCTTCATGTCAATTAGGGCATTGATCTTCTCGGGGTTCGCCTCTATTCCCCTTTGTGATACCATGAAGCCCATGAATTTTCCAGCTGTCACCCCAAATACACACTTACTCGGGTTTAGTTTCATGTTGTTGGCTCGGAGGTTGTTTATTGTTTCATCCAAGTCAGGGGCGTGACTGCCTTCCTTGGTCTTAATGACCATATCATCAATGTAGGGCCTCCATGTTCCGGCCTATTTACGCGCCAAATACCTTATTCACCATACGTTGGTACGTGGCACCAGCATTCTTGAGCCCAAAGGGCATCATAACATAGCAATAATTTCCCCCAGGTGTTTGGAAGGCCGTCTTCTCGATGTCCTCTTCCGCCATTTTGATCTGATGGTAGCCTGAATATGCGTCTAGTAAACTGAGTGTTTGGTGTCCAGCAATGGAGTCAACCAACCTGTCGATTCACTGAAATCTATGCACATTCGCCACTTCCCATTTTGCTTCTTTACCATTACAACATTGGCCAACCAAACAGGGTACTTTACTTCTCGTATAATTCCAGCGCTAAGTAACTTTTGCACCTCTTCTTTGATAGCTTCCTCCTTGTCCCTTGCAAAATTTCTCCTTGTTTGTGAGATGGTTTTTGCCAATGGATCAACTTCCAAGCGGTGGAGGGCTACTTCTTCATTGATCCCCCTCATGTCTTCGACTCTCCAAGCAAAGACGTCGAGACTGTTTTTCAAGAGAGAGACGATTTTTTCCTTCTCTTCCGGAGATAGCTGGCCCCCGAGTTTAATTTTTTGTTCAGGATAGTCAGGATTGATGACTACCTCTTCCAGCTCGTCCACATGCTCCATTTCAGAACCGTCTCAAAATTCCAGGGAATCGATGATAATTTCTCTAATCCTCCTACCCTCATTGTCATTCACGTTGAGGCCTTCTTCTTCCATTAGTTCATCAACGTCGGGCAGATCGACCATCCTTAAGTCATGGTTGGCCCCCGAGTTCTGGCCGTTGACGAGAATGAGATCTTCCTCAAAAACGGACGGAACTATGCCCTGGTCAGCTGCAATTTCTAGGACCATGGGCTCTTCATCTAGTACCTCACGAATGTAGCTCACCCTAGAGCTGGTATGGGTAGTTTTCAGAGATTTAGAGATCTTGATGTTGTCCTCAGGGGTATCTATCTCCACACTTTTGGATTTCTTCCGGCTCTGCACGACATGCTCCAAGAAGTCCTTGGCGGTGGCCCTCACGCATCCAATTCTAGAACGAGTGGGAAATTTGACCTGTTGGTGAGGAAGGGAGGTGACCAATCCAAGTTTTGCTTGACTTGGAATGCCCAGTATAGCATGATAATCACTTGTTAGATCCATGAGTACGAAATTGACAGTAGCCGTGGATCGGAAGTGATGTTCGCCAATTTCAAGTTCCAGCCCAACAGTTCCCTTGGCACCAACTTTATGGTTGGTGAAACCTTCCAACCTTCCATGATAAGGATCCAGTATGGTATCTTTTAAGCCCATCTGTTGGAAGGCAGAGTAGTACAGAATATCACGGGAGGCCCCCATGTCAACAAGCAGTCTTTCAGATTCCACATTATCAATTCGACCCTTTATCACCAAGGGTTGTTCACGGGCAGCACACGGCTCCCTGCCAATTTGTTAGGAGAAAAGCTAATGACCTCTTATGATTTATGAACCCAAGCAGGAACATGGTATACATTGCTTAGTTCATGGATTTGGTTTCTTAGCTGTCTAGTAGAGACTGTCTCTTCTCGGATCACATGTAGCTTGGCCCTAGGAGGCCTTTGTTCTCCATCCTCGCTCTTATCATCATCTTCACTTTCCTCTTCCTTCTATTTCCGCTTGCCATATTTCTTCATGACATAGCGGTCTAGTTTTCCCTCGTCGACCCACCTTTGGATCATGCGCTTGAGGGCGATGCACCTCTCGGTGTTGTGACCATGGTCCTTGTGGAAATCACAGAATTTAGAAGTGTCGCGAGGGAATTTTGGTTTATCGCTCAGCGGGCGAGGGGGTGGAAGGTTTAATAGCTGCATGATTTCAGTGATGGGCTTGGTAAGAGGGGTAAATACTTCAGGCTTTTCAGTACTTCTTGTTCTATTCTTCCCCTTGGATCCCTTACCATTCCCATTGTCATTGGAAGCGTGGCGAGTGCCAGCCGCTTCTGGTTTCGCCTTGTCAGATCCCCTTTTCTTGCTCTTATCCTCAGCCATGGCAATGGCATAAGCCACGTTGTACAAATCAGCCTTGGACTTAGGTTCTTGGGTGGAGAGTTCATAGATGAGGGGACCGAATCTCAATCCGGAGTTAAAACAAACAATAACCTCCCTGTCAGTGAGGCTTTCTTCCACTTGTTCCGCCATTTTACGAAATCGATTGTAATAACTGAGGGTGGTTTCATTCTTCGCCTGCTCGATATTGGCGAGGTCGGTCAACCTCATCTTCCTCCTTCCAGCCGTGGCAAAGTGGTCTAAGAACATTCTCCTCATGCCTCTCCAGCTATAGATGCAAGCTTTTTTTAGCTCACGGAACCAGGTCAGGGCTGTTCCGGAGAAGGTGCTCGCGAAAGCTTTACAGAGCATGTCATCAGCTTTGGTGAGGAGGTTCATGGTTTGTTCAAAACTTTGCACGTGGTCTTTCGCATCGGTGGTTCCGTTGTACTTTTCAAAACTCGGAACCTTAAAGTGAGGATTAGGTGGTGCATCAGTTATCCTTTGGGAGAACAGACGGGTGGACCAGTCATAGTCGTCACTATCAACCTTCTTTCCCATTTCCATGTCATCCAGCCTTTATTTCAAGAGTTCCCATTATCTAGCTTCCACTCCCTTATCAGTGCTAGAGTGAGTGCTCCGTTGGGAGCTACGGGTCGATTTATCTCTAGGGTAGGCATTCACCCAGCTGTTCTCCTTGTCGTTTCGATGGTTGTCTCGTCGTCTAGATGGTGCTTTATCTTGCCTTGGCTCTAACTCGTGGCCACCAAGTAACATTCTATATGGGTGGAGAGTTCTCGGCCGTACAAACTCACAAGGATGAGGACGGGGAGAGTCTCGTCGAGGTCGAGGAGAATCTTGACGATGTCGACGTGGTCGAGGTGAGTTGGGACGATGTGGTGCCATGACGAGATGAGGAGGAGATAAACGTTTGGATAGACTGAGCCTTATCCTTAAATCCCTTGAGTCCACTTCCTGTTCCTTGGAATTCAATTGGTTTCTTAAGTCTATCACCTTGTCGTTCCTTTGTTTGTGAGGCCGAAGACGGGGAGCGTCTCGGAAGGCCAGCTTAGGTGGTACAGCAGGATCAAGGGGAGGGCCTCGTCGCTCACCCTGTTCCCTTCCACGAGAGTTGCCCGTCGAAGGTAGAATGAATTCAGCTATGGAGTTGTCTGGATCCAATTGCAAGAGAGCAGCCTCCGTCTCGTAAATCCTTTGCAACGTCTCCATTTGTCTATGCAACAAAGTACGTCGGTCAACGGGCTGGGAGCTCTCAGCTCGGCCGACGTCGGCATTCTTCGTCATCTTCCTCCCAGTTCTCTTCCCTCGAGGATGAGTGATACAAGGAGGGTTGGCACCTGCCCCCTCGACAGTTGGCTGTTCCATGGAACGGAGAGTCATGGCGAGGGGAGGTGGTCCTTCAAGCTGAGGAGGAGGAGGAGGAGGAAGCACCTCGGTATTAGGTTGGACCTCGTTGGTTTGGGTCTGCTCCTCGGCGGTAATACTTGTGAATCGTCCGTCTTCCATTGAAAATCAATCAATTGTAAACAGCGAATTACCAAACGGATGAATTTCCCAATAATCAAGATTTCTATCCAAACTTTGGAGTAGAATTCAACGCAAACACGAAATTGCAATTTGCGATCGTAACAACACCAAAATTTCCTGGCCAAAACGTTTGTTCCGAGTAAAAACTTGGCAGATTCCGGCTGAATTTTGCAGAATCCGGCCAAACGAAAGAACAGAGCAGACGGAACAGCAGTTTTCCGTTCAAAATCCGAAATTATCCGGCAAGAAATCTGGCTTTAAGCGAGCTTTTTCCAGGCCAAACAAAGGGTGTTTGAGTCGATTCCCGGCAATGGAACCAATTGATGATGCTAAAATCGTCAATTCAGCCCAAATCCAAGCGATCGTTTGCTCCGGCGATTGCTTAACCTGAAAATAAGACAAAACACGTAAACTAAGCCGGGGCTTTACCAGCGAAGTCCCTCCGGCGTGAGAATAAGTTCACTTTTTTGTGATGAGAAACTAAATTGACGGAGTTTCTGTATATAAAAAGTAACGAACCAAATAATGTGATATATGGCTTGTATTTATAGGGATGGATTGACAGAATCCATGTTGAAATTGGGCTGTAAAGAGATAAGGTATAATCCTAGGAGGATTATATCTGTTAAGGAGTCCTTATTCGTTCTGTATTGTAGGAGGTGGTTACAATTCTGATAAGATTGTAACTGCTGAATCCTTGTTTGAATAGGATTGTTATAACTTCTTGCCGGTAAGCCGAGGAGAGTAATTTCCTTATCTCATCATTTACAGGTAGGCCGAGATGCACGAATTTGTCTCCTCGTCATATAAAGATCTGTCGGTCATGAAGAAATGTCGAGGTGAATGATTTTGTCTCCTCGTCATATCGAGATATGCCGAGGTGCGAACTTTTCTCTCCTCGTCATTCATGACCTCTCGGTCCATGATGAGCCGGGGAGGAAATAAGAATATAGGGAGCCCGTTGACAACGTTGAGGTCGAGGAAGGCACCTCGTCCTCTATGAAGATGATCCCGACATATGAGGGAGGTCTCCTCGGCATTCTTAGTTGGGGCACATTCTGCTTGCTTGTTGGGCCTAGAGTGGCCTTATTGATGACGACGTATTAGACCGAGGAAGGCCTTATTGATGACGACGTATTAGACCGAGGAAGCCCATGATTGTCCCCCGTAACTAAGAGATGGATTATGTTTAGGGCCCAATCCACTTGGGCCTGACCCGAACTAGCCCATGTTCGTATCTCGGTTTATACTTTTCATAAGTCATTTTATTTTTATTTATATCTATTTTCTCCTGATTTCTATTAATGTTCAGAAAGATTTTTATTTAAAATTTAAAATCATTTATAACAAATGATAGTGATATAAGCTTAAAAAGTTCGCATAGTGTATAGATATTTAAATTGACACATCTTATAAGTAATAATAGTAACATCAAAGATGCTTTAGAAACAAAACAGAATAATGACAAAGATTGTGTTCCACTTTCTCTTTCCCTAAATAAATGTAAAAAAATTAATCAAACTTGTTGGTTATCAAAGAGCAAATTTGAAAATATTTTTGACATTCATATTTAAGAACGGAGAGGGTAGCTTCTACTATTTGTAATTTATGTTCTGTAAAATCCAATTGGGTGAAGCTCTAAAAAGTAAACTATTTGTAATGACACATTAGAAATTGTGCTACACTAAACCTTATATTTTATAGATGAAAATCTCTTTCTAATTTTCGTTTTGTATCTGGAAAGAAAAACTCATTTTGCATCTTGTAGATGTTCTATCCGCACCACCATCGGCATTGACGGCTACTCCATTTTTAACACTAATAATTGATTATAGGTGATATTAATGAACGAAAGGTTATATTTTAGGTCTTTTCTTGTGCACATTTTTAGAAATGAAGAATTTTCAAACGTAGCATTTTTTAAACAAATGATTTTTTAAGGGGATTTTTTTTCTGTAATACATTTGGTAAATTATTTTAAAACACTAATTGAAAATTTGAATACTTATTCACAATGACATTGTTATCCCTTTAGAAAACATGATTTATTTCATACTATATACAATTTTGAACTCTAATTATATATTTTATCTGTTCCACTTGAATTAGGATATTTTGACATTTTGGGTATTCCAGTTGAAAGAGCACAACCCCAAAATGGTAAATAATAAAAATTACGATAAATCTATCTTTTCACTTCCACTAGTACATTCTGAAACTTAGGAAACACGGATTAAATAGCGCTTTTCTAAAGCGCTATCCTAGTTATACCCGCATACAGTTATTTGAATTTAATAGTCGAGCGAAAAGAAAATAAAAATAAAAAATATAAAGCTTAGATAGCGCATATAAGTTATGCACTATCTCTGAAAATAGTTAAGATAGCGCATAATTTAAGCGCTATAGTACGAAGCGCCTATGTTGACTAAGGTTTAATTTCAACAAAAAAAAAAAAACACTTCAATTCGCATCTTTGTTGCCCTCTCTCTCTCTCGTTGCCCTCCCTTCCCAGCAAAACCGACGAGCTTCCCTCCCAGCCATCGCCACCGCCAATACACTCCAATTCATTTCTTCGTTGCCCTCCCTCTCGTTACCCTCCCTTCCCAGCAAAATCGACGACCACACACCGACGAGCTTCCCTCCCAAGTCATCGCCACCGCCACCATGGGCGGATTTAGCTTATAAAGTGGGGGTGCACGTGCACCCGGTCAAGTTTTATTTCTAGTTAAATTTTTTTTTTTTACATTACTTATTAAGTGCACCCGCAGATAAGATCACTTAATTTCCACCATTACTTTTAACAGATCCTATGACTAGTTCTGTTGGTAAGCTGAGTTTATCACTAAGGACCAGGGTTTAAATCCTACTAGCTACAACTATTCTCAAATTATTATTCAAGTTAAATTTTTTTATAATCATATCATAAATAGTTTTTATTTATTATTCAAGTTAAATTTTTTGCCTCTATTATGATAAATGATTTTTTCTTTTTAAATACTCCCTCCGTCCCACCGATCTTAGGAAATTTTCAAATGGCACGGGAATTAAGGAAAAAGTAAATGTTGTGAGTGTAATAGTAAAATAGGAGAGAGAATGAGTGGAGGAAATAGTAAATTATAATGGTGTTGTGAGTATTAAAATAATGTAGGAAAGAGAATGAGTGGAGAGAATAATGATAAAAACTTTCCATTGTGGCAATTCTTAAGATTGGTGGGACGCCCAAAATGGAAAGTTTTCTTAAGATCGGTGGGACGGAGGGAGTATATTTATATTTGGATTCTTTTGCTCATTAATTTAACTAATATAAATGAATTTTATTCATTATCTATTAGTTTTTTCATCATTTATTGTTTATAAAAAAATAAATTTGAAACTTATAAAAATAAATTACAATATTAATTTCAAGAAATGCTTCCTAAAATGATGTCATCATTAAAACAACTATAATGTAAATATCATTTTTTTTCATGACATAAGCTTATTATTTCCAAGTAAACAATAAGAAGAAAACGGTGGGTTAAAGATAATATATTTTTATAATTAACTTATGTTTTAAATTTTGTATTATAATCTCATCGCGTTTGAAAAAAAAAATAGTTTGAACTTTTATAATGTAAATTGTGCACCCGCTGTCGAAACGTTCTAGATCCGCCACTGACCGCCACCGCCAACATACTCCAATTCAGATCTTCAAAGTATTCTGAGGTTAGTATTATATATTCTCTCTCTTTCAAATTAGGATTTATATTTGGGAATTTAGCTATACTCAAAAGAATTAGGATTAATTTTTTTCACTTTGTAAGGGTAAGGAAGAACTTGTTTTCAGTGGAGTTTGATTTCGCTATATAAAGGTAAGGAAGCATCAGCTTGTACCTTGAATGTCTCCAACTGGTTGTATTTATAAAATCTGTTTATTTTTTGATACACGAAATAATGTGAACAACAATTTTTAAATTCTGTTTATTTTTTGATTTTTTATTTTCTTTTATTTATTTTTTCTTTTGTTTCTGAAAGAAGTTTTCCATTTTTTTCATTTTATTTTTTGTAAATTTTATGGTCATGTTTGGATTGGCAAAAAAAATTGTCTGCATTATTTTTTGATTTTGTTGTAATGATGATATAAAAATAAAAAATAAATATAGGTTTAAAATTATGGGATCAAAGTTTGTGAAAGTGAGAATTAGAAAAGTAATAACAAACCAAAGGATTACACAATTAATCAACTTGTTCATAAGGGCCTCCAAGTTGTGTAAAATTGTGCTTGCATGATCTCATTCTTTCTGCATACTTAAAAGGTATATCTTGATTGGGAGAAAAATAAAGGGCTGAGGATCTCATTATTTCAATAGTGTGTGAACTTTTGGATCTCAATTAGCCTTTTATGGAAAATGATTTGAGGACGAGGGAGGGGTTCTATTGGTGGGATTTCATCTACTTTACGAGTATATGCATGTCTGTCTTGGAACAAAAGTTTACTCTAAATTTCAGTTCAACTGTTCAATGCCACATTTGCATTTTTCAATGTTTCTTTCCGATTAATACATTCTATAACATAAATAATTTGGCAGGATTCCTTCTATCATAGTTTAACTTCTGAGGAAAGTAAAAGGGTCCACGAATACAACTTTGATCATCATGGTGAGCTTTTGAATCTTATATTTTCATACACTTGCAGAATTGTACATGGTGGTGATGGAATTAACTATACATAAACCCTAGAATGATGCGGAATATTTATTCTAGGATAATTATGCTTTAAGTTATCAAAGATTATGGAACGATAGACAAACCTGAATCCATAGCAGTATTGGAGAATACTTGATGAACGATTATTGCCTTCCAATTGATCCTTAGGGTTCTTAGAATTCAGATGACAAATAAGCTCACATATAACTTTAAGCAGATAAATGTTTGAAATTAAAATTATCCCATTACAAGAAAATCGACACAACATTAATTTTAATCTTTGGATAGAAAATTAACTTGCAAGTGATTTTATTGATGTAGAAATCAAATATTAACAGTAAAA
This sequence comes from Adenophora triphylla var. japonica, assembly GCA_022495995.1. NCBI lineage: Eukaryota > Viridiplantae > Streptophyta > Magnoliopsida > Asterales > Campanulaceae > Adenophora > Adenophora triphylla. Next base: position 109,448 of record JAFEMH010003689.1, read on the forward strand.
TCCTGTCAAATACCAAGCCTTTCTTTGGACCGACTCAATATTCACATGGACACTTAATAACTGTTACATATTTATCTCCACAAACGAATTTGAATTTCTGCCAAATAATAGCCTTCCTTTGGGCCGACCATTACCCGCATGAAAAACAAACACGCTAAAAAAAACTTCAAATAATCATGTATTTTAAATTAATAAAAATTTCATAGGAGAGGTTACTTTGGTAACATGCTACGTAAATTTAATAACATAAAATACAAGATGTGTTCGAATAAACGAACCCAAAGTAATTTCAAACATGGGCATAAATTAAATATTATTATTGATATTTAAAATTATTAAGTCCATAATAATAATTTTAATAAATAATATTTTCTTAATCCAAATAACACATAATTTCACACACAAATTCATCGAAACAGTAACATGATCAAACTCAATAAATTGAGCTATGGCCGACGCCTACTGCTCGGACTGCAAACGGAACACGGAGGTTGTGTTCGATCACTCTGCCGGTGATACCGTCTGCTCCGAGTGTGGACTCGTTTTGGAGTCTCACTCCATCGATGAGACATCCGAGTGGCGTACCTTCGCTAACGAGTCAGGCGACAATGACCCCCACCAACCCTCTTTTGACCGACGGTGGTCTATCGACGGTGATTTCCAAACCTATCGGGGTTACAAGCGATTTCCTGTTGTCTTCTTTGGGTCGTTGGCAAAATCGAGGGTCGAATCCGGATCGGACCCTAATTATGGCTTTTAAGACTATTGCTACCATGTCTGATAGGCATACTGACATTGAGGCGTGCGCCTCTACCTCCCCAGGCGGCCGCCTCAAACTGGATCCCTTCCCTCGACCGAGGCACGACGTTTCAACATTCGTGCGTGACAACAAAAGGTATGCATCATAATTAAATCATAAAAAGCATAATTAATTCGATCCAAATAATCTCAACAACAAAGCAAGATTACGGCTCTGATACCACTTGATGGAATTAACTATACATAAACCCTAGAATGATGCGGAATATTTATTCTTGGACAATCATGCTTTAAGTTATCAAAGACTAGTAAAAGCCCGTGTCCGAGGACACGTGTTTTTTTTTTTAATTTTTTTTTAAAGGGCAAAATGGGAAAGGGACAACTTAGTGAGGGCAAAATGGAAAAAAACCCATTTGAAACTGTTCATTGTACTGTTCACCCTTGTTGCCATTTATACTATAAATTATGGAATGATAGATAAACCTGAATCCATAGCAGTATTGGAGAATACTTGATGAAGACTTGATGAACGATTATTGCCTTCCAATTGATCCTTAGGGTTCTTAGAATTCATATGACAATGGGAATCAAGAGAATAAAACCTAGGTAGGTCAATTGGGGACCATAACCCTATATTTATAATGACCTAGTATGTTAGTCAGCCCATCATAGATTAACAACTAGGCCCCTTAGTTATCTACACATATTAACTGTAGATCTCATACATATAAAAGATGACTTGGGCCCCCTTTAACTTTAGTAGATCACTTTATTAGGCCCAAATACTTTAATATTTAATGTGACATATACAATTACTTATAGTGCACATACGTCTATGTGCCCAAAGACTTTATTTATTATACTAGTATATGTAAAGTCCATAAAATATTCCAACACATAGATCATGAATACTCTCTCTTTGCATCTCCTTCTAAAACTAATTTCTCTCTTAGTCCAAGAGAGTTTAGTGGTTTGTTGCTGGTAAAACTCCAAATTCATAAAAGATAAAACTATGCTTCCAAAATTTCTTTCAAGCATTAATAATTATGATTCGGTTGACTAGGACAGTTAAAGTTATCAAAGTCCCATAATAAATGTCTCACTTTACTTTTTGGTCCATCCCAAAATAAATGTCGCATTTCTAAATCAGAAAAGAGTCGTAATGCAATATTTATCATTGTACATGCATTGTATAAATACGTAAAGCGCATTGCTTAAAAATGTTGAGAAGTCAACTGCGACATTTGTTTTGGGACGAAGTGAGTTTAACTTAGTCTATTCCTGAAACTAGCCATCCTTGAATGACAAGACCAGAATAAGGCAGTAACAAATGCATACTTACTAAAGGGCCGTGAGCAATTAAATCAATGTCAAATTTTCAAGATGAATTATAACATAAATGGCTTCAATTCATTTGGCCAAAAAACGGGAAATGAACCAAAAATTGCAGACCCCATTGCTTGCGTTGGTGAACTCTGCCTAGTGATTTAACTAAAAGATAAGACATGAAATATAGTGTAATGGGAAATGTCACAAGCTGCAACTTATTTATTTGTCTTTTTGGTTTAGGGTGCTTCTTTAATATTATCCTGATGAGAAATGAAAGCTGCATTGTTGCTTTTTCGATTTCCGATGCTTGTGAATCTCTTGAATCTCCATGACTCTACTTACTTTCAGCAGAAGATTATTACTGACTTGATAAGTTGTTGAATTTTGAGTCAATGTTCGTTTAATTATACTCAATCTTTCGTCTTTATATCTTTCTATAGCTCCCATTGGAGAGATATGTTCTGTTATGGTAATGTTTTTGAAGCTAGCTCAGTGAAATTCTATGACTAGCAATAATTACCTTTAGTGTTCCGATTGTTAATTGTCAAGGGCTAATTGCTTCTTGCTTCGTTTTCAATTTGATATCTTACTTTTCAGATGCATTTGACACGGAGCAGCTCTTAAGGGCCATGGTACTATTGAAGCATGGGTAAGCAGTAGATATTCCTAAATATGACTTTAAGACCTATGAAAACATCCTTCCAGCTAGAAGGGTAAAATATTTCTGTTAGCTTTAGCTAGAGAATTGATGAACTTGCTCTTGTTATCACATACAATATAGTTATCGTCTTCTCTCTGAGATGTCCAATGTAGAATGTATGAATATAAACTCTTCTGCAGCATGGAGTTCCCATCATTTCATGGTACTATTACTCCTGCATTTCTGTCCCATTTGTTGAGTTTTTTTCTTCATTTTCTATATCCTCAACTATCCATCAATTTCAATCTTATATGATGCATCTTCCACTCTTTCTCCCTCTGCTGCTTTTTCATGAAGATGCTGTTATTTTCTTCCCCATTCCTCAGTATGTTCTACAACTCTGTTATGCACCATAAAATCACAGACCTTTTTTATGCTAGAAAGTTGTAGTTTATACCATTCTTTCCATTTCTCATCTATACTATGAAACTTTTAACTGGTTAACCATTCTGATGTGATAATTTTGGAAGGCATACTCATTTTCCATGATCCTCGTGTTCGAGATTTGATGAATATGAAGATTTTTGTTGATACAGGTTTGTTTCATCCCTTAAGTATGTTTTCCTTTGCTTAATTTAGGGTCTATCATCTGAACTGGTGGGTCTCTGTGTCAGTACTTTGTTTTTGTACATAAGTTAGGCGCCAACATTTTTTAGGAAGATATCTTATTTTATTAAAAAAACTAGTCTTCTTTCTGTAGTAGAGCAATTCTTAGGATCTTGAATTGATTTTATGAGGTTCGAAGTGAGCAAAACTACTGACCGTTTCAAAATGGATGTGTTAGTGCTGTGATAAAGATGTTCATTCAGCGGTATAATACCATATGGATGGTCAGATTCTTCTAGGTCGAAAGCTCACGGTAGTATTTGCAGAGGAAAATAGAAAGAAGCCTTTAGAAATGAGACAACGAGAACGTTCTAGGTAAACTTCCTTCTCTTGGATGTGTATTTACGTAGTTTGTCCTCATTGTATTGTTGTTCCTCTTGCATTGCGGACATTTTGGCGGCCGAGTAAGTTTTAAAAATATTGTTTTCTCAATGGCAGGGGTCTCGCATATGACCGGAGGAGGTCTGCTCCTAAGATTCAAGTTGAGGACATAAAAGGTCATTCAATATGGGACGGAGGAGAAACATTCTTTGGTTTGTTTAAATTTTTTGTCAAAGTTTCATGTCGTGGGTGTTTGACTAGTTAGTTTATAACTCTTGTGGATGATTGTAAGAATTATTATTGGTATAATAAATGAAAGGTTGATTGTTATTGTTGAATGAAATGTTTTTTAGTTCATATTAATTTTTATTTATTTGATTTCTTGGTTATAATTCATATAATTTAAAATAGGTGCAAAGATGAAAAAAATACAAAATAAAATACAAAATAAAAAATGAAAAATAGCGTTAGATAGCGCTTTTTTAAGCGCTATCTAAGCTTGCTTTTTGTAAAAAAATTACTTATATAGCACTTAAAAAACGCTACCTAAGATGATTTATGAAAATAAAAAAGCTTCTTACATACCGCTTTTACAAGCACTATCTAAGCTCATAAGCATATGTAGCACATAATAAACGCTATTCAAACTTGCATAGCGGTAGCTTAGATAACGCTTTTATGCACTATGTAAGGGCAAAAAAAAAGCGCTATCTATGCCAGTTTTTGTACTAGTGTTCACATTACTTAAAATTCACTTGATACTTAAGTTATATTAATGAAATTAATTATAAGACTTTTGATAATTCCAAATTTTATTATCTTTTATGACTTGTTATTTTTTATATTTATTAAATTGTGTTCTTTTAGTTATTTTAATGTATGATAAGTTTGCCTCTTCATTATTTATTATTTAAGTTCTATTAATTAAATTAAAATATGAGTGTTTTGATAATCTCAAATTTATTTAACTTAAGTTCATATTCTTTTAGGAGGTATACCGTGTACATTTTAAGAACAAAATAAAGTTAATTTATGATGAATCTAACTTTGATTTCGTATCATATTTAATTCATTTAAATTAAATTTTATTGATTACTAAAATTAGGAAAATTTGGATAATTTCAAATTTATTTTATCTAATGTTCCACCTTTTAGGACTTATTATATGCACATTTAGTTATTAGATTTTTTAATTTTTAATTTAATCTATAATAATATAATGGCATAAGTGAATTTGACAAACCAATTTTCCCGCTCAAATTTCTTTATTTTCTGAATTCCCAAACTGCCCCTGTCTGTCTATGTAGCGTACCTGATAAGCCCGAGGCCTTTTGTATTCCAAACGATCGTCTTCTTCTCGACTGTCTCTCTACTCCCTCTCCGCGTCACTGCAAAATTCCAAAAGCCCCTCTTCCCCAAAACATCCCCTACCTCTTCTTGATCTGTCTATACTCCCTCTCCAGGCGTCACTCTATCTATTGCAGCAACAATCTCCCCTCGCCACCTCCGTCGACCTCCAAGCTGGGGTAAAATCTCCATCTCTCACCATCGTCGCTTCTATGCACCTCTCCCCTACTAATCATGAACACTACAGACTCCATTCGGATGAATTCGAAACAGCGCAGTCCCATCATCCCCAATTTAATCTGAACACACCCTCTTCTCCAGCAATCGCAGTCGAACAGGTTCTCTTTTCATTCTCCAGTTTCGTTACACCCTGTATAATTTATCTTGTGTGAAAAATTTCATTCGTCATAGTTTTGATTTCTCAAATTAGTGATATGTTAATCAAAATCAAGGTAGAAAGCAGCAAAAATCTCTCCTTCTAATGTTGAATGTAAGCTGTTTGTCAAAACGCCTCAATGAAAAATACTTTTATGCTTGCCCCATATTTGAATGTGTATTGGCTATTGATGCCTGCCTTTTCTCCATTTTTATGTTATTTTTATTCACACTATTTGTTCCCACTACAACATTTCAAGTAGTATTACTCCCATCCCTTTTCGAGAACGACCGGCGTTACTCCAATGACTTACACTACCTTCGTGTCTGGTTGAAGTTGGTGATTTCCCTTTACCCATTTTGATTTTTTCTTGATTCTAAGTTCGAAAATTGTTTGAAGTAATGGTAATGGTAACATATCGTTTCAAATTCGTATAAGTAACTAACAAAAAAAAAAAGAAGTTTGGGCGATTCACTCAGTCTTGGGAGGCTTCAAAAGTTGACAATTTATTCTCCGTGATCATTCACAATGGTCTGCGAAAAGTGAAAGTATTTCGCACATACGAATTTGTATTCAGTTTGAATTATATATCATTGTACCCTCTTAATTTTTCCAGCTTCTAGATTATGTGGACTATATGGGTTCTGCTGCTCGTTTAATACTTGTTCCATCCATACGTGACGCTAACCATGATCATGTTATTCCTCAGGTAATTGTAGTCTGATCTGAGTTGGACAATCATTATTATTCACTAGAAAGGCTTATTGCTTACTGTGATGTACCCGATTTTTGAAATCAAACGGAGTCGCCACGCCATTTTTGTTTTAAGGGCCAAAACTTTGAAAAATGCCCGAGATTAGAGATTTGGGTTCGGAGGTCATGTTACACGCCGGGAAGGACGTTAGTGTGCACCCGGAATGCCTCGTAAAACGAGTCTTCCAAGCTAAAAACCATTTGTTTGTGTGTGTGGGTATGTGTGTGTGTGTGTGTTACTTTGGCCAAAATAAGTTGAAACTGAGGAAAGTAAAAATTGGGAATTCTTTATTAGACTTTGGACAGATCCCATGATTTTTTGTGTGATTTTTGGGTTGAGATTTGGTACTCAAAAGATTTTTGGAAGTTGAAAACCATTTCTGCCAGAATGAAAAAGGCAGTGGACACTTGATTTTGAAATGGACTTTAGGGCTTGAAAACTCCAGAATATGGGAAAAGTCCAAGAATGAAAAATGTTAAAAACACCTTAAATAAGGTTTCTTTAAAAGAACTTCCCATTTTGGAGATGATTTGAGGGACCAAAATCTTTTTGAAATCTCAGATGTGAAATCTGGATTTCCAGAGACTGATGAACTGACCTTTAAAGGAAAATTTGAAAAATGGAGTTTTACTCACGAAAAAAATAAAGTAAAAATATTTCTGGAAAGCTCTGGATGTTGGATACAAAAAGTGTTTTGTAGTAAACACCAAATTCCAAGTTTATCTGTGTCCAAAAAATTAGACCATGGACTGGGGTCTTAGAAAATTGCTACTGGACAGCAACTTCTCAAGAAGGAAAACATGATTTTAAAGGGGGGTTTGGCATCCATGCTTGTACCTATTTCCCTAGGTTTTGATTAGTGATCACTTGACATTTTAGTGGTGAATCAACTATATCAAACCATCCTTGGGGTACATTAGGACTAAGCACTTCATTTGCTTGGGAAGGGGAATTTTGTAGAGATGAAATTAAAGAGAAAAATCAACTAGAGATTAAGAATGTGGACCATTTGAGATGGTCATTCATGAAGATGAACTTCAAGATGACCATCTTAGGTCAAGATTTAAGTTAAACTAGACATAAAGTAAATCAAAGTAAGAAGAACAAGATGAACAAGAAGTTAAAAGGGAGTTTTAGGGTTTAGAGAAGGAGGGCTTTACCAATGGTGACACCCTATCTTCCTAGGCTTGGAATTTGACTTGAAGAGTATCAAGATTTGGTGTTTGACTTGAGGAGTATCAAGATTTGGTGTTTGAATTTGTGCTTGGGTGGATTCAAGGCTTGAATGTGTTTAGGGTTTGATGATAGAGTTGGTCAAAGAGAAAACAAGTAGATAACACTTAAGTCCTCTATGTTTTCTCTCTAATCCTCCTCCTAAGGGGTGATTTGAACTTGGATTGGTGTATGTATGAGAGTATGTATGAGAGTGTTTTGAAAGTATTTTGAGTGAGTGGGGTTTGGGAAAGATTGAAGAGAAAATGGTGGCAATTCTAGTGAATTTCCACTGTTTTCTCCCTATTTTTCGCCAGAATACAGCTTCTATGAGCCAATTGTGTTGTGTAAACTGAGAGAGGAGGGTTCAATTTATAGCCCTCTGGAAATGGCAATCATGTCCGCGCGGAGGGTCTTGACAGCGTGCCTTTGTTCATCTGCGACGCTACGGGCTTTGGACGGAATAATAAAATTCAAAATTGGCGATTCTTGTTTTTCAACTTGCTTAATTCGGATTTTTCCAATTTCTTTTGCTTTTTGAGATTCTTTTCTTGGTTTAACTTTAAATGGCAATGCCCATTTTACCCTTACTTTGTTAGAAAAGTTAGGAATGTTAGGAATGTTAGTAATGTTAGAATTTTCGTTAATTTTCTAACGAAAAAGCTACCAACTCAAATTGGAGCACTTACAGTAGCCCCTCGGCCACGGCGCTTTCGAAGGAAGCGGGGTCGTCGATAAGAGTAAGGCTCCATTTTTGACAGGATGATCAAGTGATCGAGTGGCTGAACCTAGCGATAGGTACCTACGTATCCCGAATGGGAATCAAGCCAGCCGTAGTTCGGGTCTTTGACCACAGGTGGCTTGTTTTAGGATGTCAACTTTGGCGAGCGAGTTATGCGGTTGGTTGCTAAAAGAAACTCTTTGGGGATAGAAGATGACCATTTTGGTCAGTGTTGTCATCTGTGAGGATAAGAGATGACCATTTTCGGTCGGATGGCTATCCGCTCTGCTGGGGATAAGAGATGACCATTTTCGGTCGGATGGCTATCCGCTCTGCTGGGGATAGGAATGACCATTTTCGGTCGGATGGCTGAACCTAATGATAGGCTACCTACGTATTCCGAATGGGAATCAAGCCGGTCGTAGTTCGGGTCTTTGACCCTAGAGATGACTATTTTGAGATGTCAACCTGGAGATAATGGCGTTTTAGGTGCCTCTGACCTTGATGATGGCGTTTTAGGTGCCTCGACCCTTGATGATGGCGTTTTAGGTGCTTCGAACCTTGATGATGGCGTTTTAGGTGCCTCGAACCTTGATGATGGCGTTTTAGGTGCCTCGAACCTTGATGATGGCGTTTTAGGTGCCTCGAACCTTGATGATGGCGTTTTAGGTGCCTCGAACCTTGATTTGAAATGGCCTTTCGGTAGACTTCGTCTGCTGCCGAAGGAGAGGGTGACCGTTTTGGTCGGGGGACTGGACCTAATGATAGGCTACCTACGTATCCCTAGTGGGAATCAAGCCCTTTCGTAGTTCGAGTCTTTCGATGCTGACCCTAAGGTGACTATTTTAGGATGTCAACCTAAGATTTGACTATTTTTGGGAAGTCGCCCTAAGATTTGACTATTTTTGGGAAGTCTCCCTAAGATTTGACTATTTTTGGGAAGTCGCCCTAAGGTTTGACTATTTTTGGGAAGTCGCCCTATGATTTGACTATTTTTGGGAAGTCGCCCTATGATTTGACTATTTTTGGGAAGTCGCCCTATGATTTTACTATTTTTGGGAAGTCGCCCTATGATTTGATTATTTTTGGGAAGTCGCCCTATGATTTGATTTCGGTTTATCGAATCAAAAGATGGTTGTGGTTTGAAAGGTGATTGCGGTTTATCGAATCGAGTCGAAAGACGATTGTGGTTTGAAGGGTGATTGCGGTTTATCGAATCGAAGGGTGACTGCGGTTTATCGAATTTAGGGGATGATTGCAGTTTATCGCTTTCCTAGTGTTGTGTGTGATAGCGTTTTAGGTGCCTCAAGCCTTAATGATGGCATCTTAGGTGCCTCGAACCTTGATGATGGCGTCTTAGGTGCCTCGAACCTTGATTTGAAATGATTTCCTTTTGATGGTTTGGGATAGATGGTCCTTTGGTGGACTTCATTTGAAGGGATCGGTCTTACGTTTGCTGCCGAGGAAATGGATGATAATGGGGAAAGAAACGGGATTCCGTTAACTTCGCTGGGGATTTTGTTAGCCTTTGTTGGAGTTTAGTTCAGGAGTATGAACCTAAATTGGGACTTAGTTCAGGAGTATGACCCTAAGTTGAGGTTTAGTTCAGGAGTATGGACCTAAATGGGAACTTAGTTCAGGAGTATAATCCTAAGTCGAGGCTTGGTTCAGGAGTATGGACCTAAGTGGGAACTTAGTTCAGGAGTATGATCCTAAGTTGAGGTTTTGTACCTGAGGGAGACTATCTGAAGGTGTTCTCGCTGGGAAAGATTCGTGCTTACGAGAACTGTCGGAAAAAAAGGGTGACCGTGTTGGACAAGTGACTGGACCTATGGTAGGCTACATAGTTCTTAAAAAAGGGGGGGCGATAACGAGAGGCTATGAGCTTTGTATCCAAGGTTGACTGCTCTTATGGGAGTCACCCGAGGATTGACTATTTTAGGGAAGTCGCCCGAGGATTGACTATTTTAGGGAAGTCGCCCGAGGATTTGACTATTTTAGGGAAGTCGCCCGAAGATTGACTAAAGCTTACGTTACTATTTGCGGAGATAGGGATAGCTAAAGCTATGGGTAATCATGCAACATTTGTGAGTGCAGGCATATTTTTGAGATATGTTGAAGGACTAACGTACCTTTGTTGTGCTTACCTGCAGGAGAGCAAGTTGCGGGGGCTGTGTGGTAGTTGATAGTGTTGAGAGTCTTGATGCATCATTGAGAACTTGGCGTCTCTGTCCGAACTGTATTTGAGAACTTGGCGTCCCTGACCTACTTGCCTTTGAGAACTTGGTGTCTCGGATCGGGTGTATTTGAGAACCGCGTCACGACCGATTTGTATTTGAGAGTGGCATCCACGACCGATTTGTATTTGAGAACTTGGCGTCCACTGGCCAGGTTGTATTTGAGAACTTGGCGTCACCCAATTTGTATTTGAGAACTTGGCGTCAGTGATTTGATATTTGAGATCTTGGCATCCACGGCCAGATTTGTATTTTGAGATCTTGGCATCCCTGACCGATTTGTATTTTGAGATCTTGGCATCCATCGAAGCTGTATTTGAGAACTGGCGTCTCGGCCAGAATTGTATTTGAGAACTTGGCGTCACTGACCCGAATTGTATTTTGAGATCTTGGCGTCCACTGACCGATTTGTATTTTGAGATCTTGGCGTCCCTGACCGAACTGTATTTGAGAACTTGACGTCCCTGACCGATTTGTATTTGAGAACTTGGCATCCACGGCCGATTTGTATTTGAGATCTTGGCATCCACGACCGATTTGTATTTTGAGATCTTGGCATCCACTGATCATCTTGGTGAGTTGTATTTGAGATCCCGACCGATTTGTATTTTGAGATCTTGGCATCCACACCGAGCTGTATTTGAGATCTTGGCGTCTCGACCGGTTGTATTTGAGAACTTGGCATCCTACAACCTTGTATTTGAGAACTTGGCGTCCCTGACCGATTTGTATTCGAGAACTTGGCGTCCCTGACCGATTTGCATTTTGAGATCTTGGCATCCCTTACCGATTTGTATTTTGAGATCTTGGCATACCTGACTGATTTGTATTTTGAGATCTTAGCGTCTCTGAACTTGGCGTATTTGTATTTGAGAACTTGGAGTTCTGGCCGATTTGCATTTTGAGATCTTGGCATGATTTGTATTTTGAGATCTTGGCGTCTCGTAGAACTATATTTGAGAACTTGGCGTCACGGCCGATTTGTATTTGAGAACTTGGCGTCCCGACCGATTTGTAGACAACTGGAGGTGATACGCACATGTTTTTGCCGGAATCATCTCTTGCCGAAAAGGGGGATTTGATTTCTTGCAATTTTGTTGAAACCATTGATTTTGGGCTTTGGTAAACATCTTCCTTGTTGAGGGTAAGTCTCAATAGCGAAGGAAAATGGTCTTTCACGTTTGAATTCCTGCATTGGTTAGTAGAGAGGAAGAAGCATATATGACATTCATGATGACAGATGCATGCATAGAACCAAAAATGATTGTGAGAGCATCACTGCATATGTTCGCGAGATGATGCATTTACTTGCTTTCGAAGATGCACCTAGTCTAAGCTTTTGGCAGGGAAATTATGATTTATGATCTTCAATCACTTAGGATTTTTCCTATTGATTCAAGTTTTGTGCATGCTACATGAGCCCTTGGGAGATTTTTGTGGGGATGCATGGTGATGAGAGGGGATGCATTGGGATGTATGTGTCTGGAGACTGTTTGGAACAGATTTTGAGCAAGTGGGGGAGGTGAGAGCCCTCGATCGTGATTTAAATAGTGGTTGTTGATGAGGTTTTGTTAACAGTATCACATGGACCTATATCTTGATGAGATTGGATTCGGATCCCGGGTCTTGATTGGAATTTTCCCTCTCAAACTTGGTCATTTGAAGGCGTGCGGCAGGCTCTAGGGCACGTTGATATGAGTGAAGCTTCTTTCATTTGGGTGAGCTGTGACTTCGGCCGAAATTTTGTTCGGAGAATGATTTGATGAAATTGCTAATGCCGGGAGAAACCCAGATCTTTAAATTTCGATGCTACGGGCAGCTGCTATGTACCAAGTTCTGAAGCTGAAAAATCTAGTTGTTGATGTGACTAGACCCTTCTTGTGACTTGATAAAATTCAGGTCTAAAGGACCAACTTGATAAAGCCCCCGGATCCTGAGTAGGCAAAGTCCAGATTTTGAAGAAGTGTCTTGGTGAATCTATCTCGTAGTGAAGAACCCAATGTGGACCCAAAGATGACTATAGAAGCCCCAGCTTGAAGAGGCGTGATACGGGAGAACACAGGAGAACCGCTTAGCAAGCCCCAGGCGTGAAGAAATTCGAGTAGTCTTACAAAGGAGGCACCCATCTTTTCGGACCTTAGTCAACCGATCCACTGGACAAGACTCAGAAATGTTTACGTGCAGGGGCATATCTTTTGAAAGGTGGGAATGTCTCCCGAATTTGTGTATGACACTCTCGCTTTTGGTTTGACTCTTTTGAGAGAGTATAAGCATCACAAGGTGTGGAAAAGTGTATGGAAGCCCTGGCAGCGGAAAGACGATGTTTGGCTCTATTTCCCTAGGATGGAGAGAGAGAAGACTTGTCGAGACACTTGAAAACTTGTCTTATTCATGATGATCACAAGGCTGCTTAAAACCCTCTTTTAATGTTCGGGTTATTCAACCCCTAAATCTGATATGAACAAATATTTTGATTAATCACAAGGAGGAAACCAACTGACATCGAGAATCGAGATCGGAAGGGCGGAAAGTGTATAGGGACGATCCTTGATGAGACCGGATTTTCTTTTTCTTTTTTTTTTTGAGATTTGTTTGTGATTTCGACCGGACCATTTCTGGTTGCCTACGTTCCCTCCATTATGAAGAGCTCAGGTCGCCGTAGTTCGGGCTTATCCCGAATGAAAAGAGAATGAATGTGAAAATTCAAGACTTAGAGGTCCTTTTGGGAATTTGAGGATTGTAGATTCGAATAACATATCCCCTTAGAGTGTCCATGAAAGACATGGATGCGAAGCCCCAGTGGGACATCCACGGCAAGTGTTTGTGGAGTAGAAATGAATTATGCTCACATCAGATTTGAATTTGCACAATCTTTGATTGATGATTTTGAACCAAGATGAATTAGATTCCAATTTAAGCAATCAATGAAGCATTAATTTTATTTAGATCTTAAAGATATTATGATGAAATTGCTATCCGATAGGAATTGCAGCTGGGTTTCCGGGCTTCGATCGGCCATCGGGTAATTTTGGAAGTTATGACCTCTTAAAGTGAGAGGTCGGTGGGCCTTTCTTGGCTGAACCTCTAAAAATGAGAGGTTGGCTTGTAGGGATGTGTTTGGGAAATCTATGGCGGGGAAGATTGATTGCCTCTAAGAATGAGAGGTCAAATTTTGATTTTGGCCAAAGGCGAGGGTAATGGTGATGGGAGTATCCTCTAAAATTAAGAGGATGGCTTGGGATTGGTTTAAGGTAATGATAAGAGGAAGTCCAAGCTATCGAGAACTTTTGTGAACTTGCGAGAATTCGGGCTCCTTTTTGATCATTGGAGAGCCTCTTTTTTTTTTTGGAAGGCTTCCTGAGGAGCTTGGAATTATATCCGAGATTGTGAGGATTTTAAAATCATTCTTTTGAGAATTCGGAAGGCCTCTTTGAGGAGTTGAGAATTATCTTTCCTTCCTTCACAACTTGAACATTTTATGCATCGCTGACTATCGAAGCTAACTTCTTTGGCGTTGCTTGGACTTCTCTCAATAAGGAGCAAAGGTGATGGCTAAACAGGGTTTCAAAACATGCCGATCTTGAAATGAAAGGGTAGTGTTTAGTGAGGGTGAGGTAATGGCTTCCCTATGGGTGAAAGGCTTCAACCGCAATCCCTACCGGATGTCCTAAACGAGATTAAGTCTTCATTGCTTTCTTAAGCTTTAAAGATTCGTGCAAATTCATCGAGCAGCGAGATGATGATGATGAGGAAGGAGATGTGAGCATGCAAGATGGGGAGTTGGTAAGCCCCAGTTTGAGAAGGATATCAATTGATTTTCTCACTTCGATTAGTTTAAATGTTAATCATTTCAAAGAATTAGTGGTTGAGCAGCACAAGTGATCGTCTAGGATAAAACCATTTCAATTAAGTGTAATGTGGGTGTGCAAGTGATGTCTCGAGTTTAGCAAGAAAAGAAAAAAAGACTTATATTGAAAATTAGACATTTAACTACTATGTCCAAAATGGACTACAACGACAAATGTCCAGGAAGGACTTAGGTGAAAGAAAAGTGCTAGAACCTACGAAGGTTGACTTAAAAGACTATTTTAAAGATAGGTAGCCCCTAGTCTAGCCTCTCTTTGTTGTTGGACCATGCATCTACTCTTCGACGCTGGAGATGGGGGCTATTGCAGATCTTTCCATCAGGATTTCTTTGACAATCTCTTGCTTAATCCAACCATTTTCATTGTCTGTGATGGCTGGTTCACCGTCCTCACAAAGGGGCGAGTCAAATTCCATTAGGCTCACAAGGCTTGAATCACCAAACTCGACCATGTTGACATTTGGGTTGTTGTTTCTAGGGAATGGGTTACTGATAGTATTGGGCCCTTCAGGCACTTCTAACCTCCCTTGCTCAATTAATCCTTGGATTGCCTTTTTCAAGGGGACGCAATCATCATCGGGTGCCCGTAGTGCGATGAAAGGCACAATGCTTGGAGGTATCCAAAGGAGCATTGGGGTTTCTGGGCTGATAATTATCTAAAGGCCGGAGCAAACCTTCTTTTACCAAACCTCTGAAGATATCACTCAAAGGCATCCCAAAGTTTCCCAAGCCTTGGAGCCGGGATTAGGATGCATCAGGCTTCTTGGGAACAAAGGAGGTGGCATTGTTACAGTCATGTCCCGCGTAGGGCTGGGCAGGAGCTGTGTTGGAGGTGGACGAAGTCCGATATCTGTAAGTGGGTGCAACAACTTGCTGTTGATTGTGAGCTTTTTCGAACTTAGCCGCGGAGTTAACCATAACACGCAAGTCTGAGTAGGGGAAGTGGCTGAGGGAGGCTTTCAGATGCGGTTTTAGGCACGACTGGAAGATATCCAACTGTTCCTCTTCAGAGGGAGGGATGGCCATCTCGCTGAGTTTCAGATTCCACCGTTTGTAAAAGTCCCCAACATTTTCATCGGGACGCTGCACGGTTGTCTGCAGATCAACTCTGTTTGTTTCCCATTCCAAGTTAGCTTTGTACTTCTACGTGAAGGCGCTAATAATCTGGTCCCATGTAGCCCTAGCTTCGGGCTTCAATCGAAAGAACCATTTCAAAGCCCACGACTTCAAGAGGCGAAGTAGTCGGCTAGCTTCTTTGGTTTGTGCATCCCTTAGCTTTCATTGCCAAAGTGTATGTATCCAGGTGAGTTTTCGGGCATGCGGTCCCATCAAACGAGGTCTATATTAGGCATCACAAACTTGTGAGGCGGGGGCACAATGGAGTCCGGGTCCGTAGGCCGGAAGCGGCTTTCTTAGCGGTCAATTCGGCAATTTGTGCTTTCATCTCCTTGTGTTGTTCCATGAACCGGGCCGGGTGAGGGTTACGTGGTGGAGCGTGAGCGTTCAAACCGATGGCTTGTCTTTGGAGAGAGGAGTTACCACTTGGCGGCACATTTGGTGGAAGGGATACCATATTTAGGGCATAGGTGAAAACACTGTCCTTGGCCCGAATTACCACAGGGAGTGTAGGTAGGAGCTTGGGCAAAGGGATAAAACCCGGCGACTTCTTTGTTGGCTTCCGATCGGCGAGAGAAGATGGAGGCGGATCTGAGGTAGCCGGATGGCTTGGATTTCCGGAGTGAGGCCCATAAGTAGGCTTAAGTGTGGGCCTTTGTCCCTGGTTGTCAAATTGCATGGGCTGGTTGTGGCGAGGATGCATAGAGAGGATCTTGTGGTCCTGGTGATTACGATGAAGCTGGGATGGGGGCTTGGTAACCCATTGAACCACAGTGAGAAATGGGTTTGCGGAAGCTGTGTGAGGAGCGGTGAGCTAGCATCATTCGAGGAGGGGCTCCTGACGGCTGTTGAGGCATGCGAATTGTTGTTGTAGCCCTTTGAGCTGATTGCTGCGAAGGCCGGATTGATCGGTTCCAAGGCGAGGCGGGATCCCAATTAGGCTGCGGCATTAGAGATAATCCCAACCATGAGAAGACATTCCGTGCGGCTTTGTCCCAGCTGAGGGTGTGAACGGTTGTGTTGTCGGGCTGCGTGGATCCGGTGGTCGTGGTTGGGGGCTGGGTGACCCGAGGACCGAGGAGCATGGGTTACGGTAGTGGTACCATAGGAGGTGGGTGGTGGCATCCTGGGTAATCGGGCGGCGAGGCTGGGATTGGCATCCTCGTCTTCTTCCACGGTGAAGGTGCCATCGGGATTGAGGTGGCGGCCAAACCGTGGCTTTTGATAGCCTCCATAAGGCTATTGAGTTTGTGTTTCTGTCGCAACCTCATACGTTACGCTAAGCGATTCCACTTTATGCATGCGAGGGTCCGGGAGGCGGAGTGACGTTATCCCCATCATTACCGGTTGATGCGGACATTCCGAAACCCGGAGTCGGAACAAACGGTGAAGGCGATGATGCGCTTGACTCTTCCCAACCGATCAAACGGTGACCGGTGTCAGGAACCAACCTTTGTGAGGAGGCTGCGGGGAAAAGGTACGAGGTTCGAGATGTGCAGGAATTGAAGGAGGGTAAGTGTTTGGGCTTTGGGGCTCATGCAACATGCGGTTATTTGTTCACGTTTACTTAAAACATGCTTTATTAACCTAATCGGTTGGAAAAGATTGCTCTTCTTTTCGCAAACTACTGGATCCTGGATCGGTGGGCCCCATCACTACGTCTATAAGCCCCTCATATTCCACTGTATTTCGACCTCCCGGGGTGGACGGCCCAGGGTGAGGGTCCTATAGGGCAAGCGAGTCCCACCGACCAGAAAGAAAAACGATCCTAAAAGTCGGCGGGTAATCGAGTCTTAACGAGCATTCGATGTAAATTACGGACAAAGGCGACGTCAAAGTCAAGATCATGTCCAGAGAGCTCGACAAAAAGTCGGCATGATTTGGGTGATAAATGTCCACGATTGATCTTGACTTGTCGTCAATTAGGCCGTAATTAGGCATGGAATAATCATTAATCCTTGATGACTCAGTGTCATGATGGGAGTCAGTGTATAATTTGTGCCAGTCAGAGCCGAAGTCAAGTCGCCGGTCAATATCTTGGTCAAAGTCTGCGGCGGAAAACCGGCGGGAACTTCGGCTGATTAGGGTCCCCGAAAGATATTGAGTCGGTATGCCGACAAAGGCTTGAAAGGAAAGGTCTATACACAGACAGGGCATGACACAGACCAGACTAAAAACCAACCGGGTCTCGGACAAAGTGTGTCACGGACAAGTGCATGGTCGACACGAGGCTCCATGGGATGTTTGGGTAGTCCTGTGCTTGCACCGAGAGGTGTAATACGACCAAACGGGTCGCGACAAGGATTTCCCCGGGTAAGGGACGTAGTGTGCAGTGTACGGTCAACGTGCGCGTAGTGTGCAAGCAGTCTATCTTCTTTTTCTGAGTAAAATAGAAATTTTTTATGTGTCTTAAAAAGAATGATGCATGATTTTTTTTTTGAAAATTTTCTTTTTTTTTTGAAATTCTTTTTTTTTTGAATTTTTTTTTTTGAAATTTAATGAACACATAAGCACATAAGCATAAAAATTCCAACAGTTAGGGACATGATTTCGACAGTCAAAATTTTGACTTTTTCCGAGGCGACCAAAACAACACGAAAATGTGCAAAAATCAACACACACAACAAATGATTTTTTAAATGCCGGGACGGAAGCTTGACCCTCAAAAGCTTTTCCTTTTTTTTAAAAAAACGATGATACCGGTACGTGGGATTGTTAAACCACAATTTATCCCCGACTCGTGTTAGGAGGCGATAACGGGAAGTTTAATGGTTTCCACCAATATACCAAATATCATTTTTTTTTAGAAAAAGCTTATTACTTTCCCCAGCGGAGTCGCCACTGTGATGTACCCGATTTTTGAAATCAAACAGAGTCGTCACGCCATTTTTGTTTTAAGGGCCAAAACTTTGAAAAATGTCCGAGATTAGAGATTTGGGTTCGGAGGTCATGTTACACGCCGGGAAGGACGTTAGTGTGCACCCGGAATGCCTCGTAAAACGAGTCTTCCAAGCTAAAAACCATTTGTTTGTGTGTGTGTGTATGTGTGTGTGTTACTTTGGCCAAAATAAGTTGAAACTGAGGAAAGTAAAAATTGGGAATTCTTTATTAGACTTTGGACAGATCCCATGATTTTTGGTGTGATTTTTGGGTTGAGATTTGGTACTCAAAAGATTTTTGGAAGTTGAAAACCATTTCTGCCAGAATGAAAAAGGCAGTGGACACTTGATTTTGAAATGGACTTTAGGGCTTGAAAACTCCAGAATATGGGAAAAGTCCAAGAATAAAAAATGTTCAAAACACCTTAAATAAGGTTTATGTAAAATAACTTCCCATTTTGGAGATGATTTGAGGGACCAAAATCTTCTGGAAATCTCAGATGTGAAATCTGGATTTCCAGAGACTGATGAACTGACCTTTAAAGGAAAATTTGAAAAATGGAGTTTTACTCACGAAAAAAATAAAGTAAAAATATTTCTGGAAAGCTCTGAATGTTGGATACAAAAAGTGTTTTGTAGTCAACACCAAATTCCAAGTTTATCTGTGTCCAAAAAATTAGACCATGGACTGGGGTCTTAGAAAATTGCTACTGGACAGCAACTTCTCAAGAAGGAAAACATGATTTTAAAGGGGGGTTTGGCATCCATGGTTGTACCCATTTCCCTAGGTTTTGATTAGTGATCACTTGACATTTTAGTGGTGAATCAACTATATCAAACCATCCTTGGGGTACATTAGGACTAAGCACTTCATTTGCTTGGGAAGGGGAATTTTGTAGAGATGAAATTAAAGAGAAAAATCAACTAGAGATTAAGAATGTGGACCATTTGAGATGGTCATTCATGAAGATGAACTTCAAGATGACCATCTTAGGTCAAGATTTAAGTTAAACTAGACATAAAGTAAATCAAAGTAAGAAGAACAAGATGAACAAGAAGTTAAAAGGGAGTTTTAGGGTTTAGAGAAGGAGGGCTTTACCAATGGTGACACCCTATCTTCCTAGGCTTGGAATTTGACTTGAAGAGTATCAAGATTTGGTGTTTGACTTGAGGAGTATCAAGATTTGGTGTTTGAATTTGTGTTTGGGTGGATTCAAGGCTTGAATGTGTTTAGGGTTTGATGATAGAGTTGGTCAAAGAGAAAACAAGTAGATAACACTTAAGTCCTCTATGTTTTCTCTCTAATCCTCCTCCTAAGGGGTGATTTGAACTTGGATTGGTGTATGTATGAGATTATGTATGAGAGTGTTTTGAAAGTATTTTGAGTGAGTGGGGTTTGGGAAAGATTGAAGAGAAAATGGTGGCAATTCTAGTGAATTCCCACTGTTTTCTCCCTATTTTTCGCCAGAATACAGCTTCTATGAGCCAATTGTGTTGTGTAAACTGAGAGAGGAGGGTTCAATTTATAGCCCTCTGGAAATGGCAATCATGTCCGCGCGGAGGGTCTTGACAGCGTGCACTGTTCATCTGCTACAGTGCAGGCTGTTGGACAGGAGGAATATTTTCAGAAAATTCAAACTGATTGCTGTTTTTCAACTTGCTTAATTCGGATTTTTCCAATTTCTTTTGCTTTTTGAGATTCTTTTCTTGGTTTAACTTTAAATGACAATGCCCATTTTACCCTTACTTTGTTAGAAAAGTTAGGAATGTTAGGAATGTTAGTAATGTTAGAATTTTCGTTAATTTTCTAACGAAAAAGCTACCAACTCAAATTGGAGCACTTACACTTACTTTTTGATTTTGTAGCCTGCTTTTGATATCTATCTAGATGATCTCAAACACCAGGTATGAAAAGTTAGATATTGGCAAGTCTTCCAAATCGTCCTTTGTTATTGCATGCAATTTTATTGACGTGTTTCTCTTTACCAGATAACCAGCCTCATGAATCCTGGCACTTTCACTGCAAATGAGGTCAAATAATGGTCTCTATGAATATTGAGATATAACATGCTTTCACTGAGTTATAGCTCCTTTGCAATATGCTAAGAATATTATTTTTTTCATCCAATTTTATAGTACATTTGCTAGCAGTCACTTCCTTACCTGATACGGAGTTTGAAGAAGTACCTAACTGCACTAATGAATTTGACAGCATACAGATCTCTCTTTCTTTAGTATTGCTGTCTAGAATATAGGACTTGAACCAAAAGTAATGAATATTCTGCATTGTTCAGTGGCTTGCCAAGTTGCTTAATGCCAGCAGCAAATGCAGAATTTGGTTGTCTTAAATTGCCTTTGTATTGAAGTTATAAGAATAATAAGGAAATAAAAACCATCTGTTTGCTATTTTATTTCATAAAGTCTAAGATACAAGAGCTTTCACAATATTTCCTATAATCACGCATTTCACTTGGAGCCTCTGCGTTAAGATGTTAGAAACTTTTTGCCTGAAGCTAGTGCAATATCAAACTGCCTTCTCTTCTGGACAAGCATTTCATAGTACAGTAGTGATTACTATAAAAACAAACATAATACTCCCTCCGTCTCAAAATGATCTTCCTACTTTTTTGGCCATTACTACTAATGAACTTTGAGCAATAATTATAGGTTGATTTAATTATACTAATGTAAATCTAAAATTTGTGATTGATACACCATCAACAATACTATCTATAACAAGTTTTACATTTTCGTCAGGATAATTAAATCAACCTAAAATAATTGGTCAAAGTTTATTCGTAGTTATGACAACAAAAAGTGGGAAGATCATTTTGAGACGGAAAGAGTACTGTCTTATGTTTCCTAGTGGACCAAGTAAATTGTACTATAGGTATGCACATAATGTTTGCAGCCTTTGTTATCTCAATATTCAATGATGAAAATTACACATCACACAGACAGATACATATAAGAGCGCAAAAAATAATCCAATTTTAATATGCAGGTTAAGGTGTCTTGCTTTAGTGTAGATATTCTCAAGCAACTTAGTGTAGAGGAGGTCTCCCGAAATTCAGCAGGGGGATCAAAGCATCTATTGAGTACACTTGCAAACCATATATTGAGCCAGCGCATGCATGTTCTGTATACTCATTTTGATTCCCCCACACCCCTCATGTTTAAGGTTTTTTTTTTTTAACGATGTATGCCCATAATTTCGATACAACTTCTATCATCTATATCCACCTGCTGAAGGCACTCCAGTTGACTTTTCACTGGCCCCAGAAGCACTTAAGATCTCTGTTATTCCAGATGTTCTTATCCTGCCATCTGACTTGTCTCATTTTGTGAAGGTAATAAACTTTTTCAGTTATCAATCTCTCTATCCTTGACATGATATTTGCAGCTATATAGTGTCGCGGTAGAATACTCTCTCCGTCCCATAAAGATGTTCCCATTTTCTAATTTTGTTTCTCCCAAAAAAAAAGTCTCATTTCCAAATTTGAGTGGTTAAAATAAGTGAACTTCCTAGGACTATACCACTCAAATGATTGAGCAGTCATTTGCTACATGCATAATTCTTACTTTCATTAAGGTAATTCTTACTTTTATTAAGGATAATGATGAAAAGGAAAATATACCACTAAAATGTTTCAATAGTCAAATAGGAACATCTTTATGGGACTGAGGGGTGTTTGGTAACCAAAAGTGATTTAGTTTGAATATTGACTACAACTATATAGGTTTTGACCCTGAGGGAATAATTGAAGGAGAAGAACAAGTGAAGTGCGATTGTGTAAATCCAGGAAGACTAGGTAGAGGCGACGGAGGGGATTTCTTTGAAGAGCTTAACTACCATGGCAGCCCCGACACAGCCACTGCTTCAGTTATACGCATATAGAGTACTGTTCTTCTAAGTCAAAGCATCTTCCAGTAACACTACTGAAGGTGGTGGCCGTAAGATCAGTTAGAACAAACTCCTCTCAAAGAAAAACAGGTTCTTTTTCTTTCCCGATCTATTTTTATGTGAAGGTAGTACTTACAGTGATGGATATGGATTGTGTGTGTGTATGTTTTAGTGTATAGTCATGGAGGTGGGGATATTTGTCTGTATACCATCTTGAATTTCGATAAAATATTTCTGTAAAATCTTTAAGTAATGATGTGAAATTGCATCCATTATTTCACCTTAAGCTTGTTGGGCTGACTGAGAAATGAATTTCCTTGTCATGTGTCATTGATTTTCTGCAGACTGTTCATTTGAAACTAATACCTTTATAAAGTAATCTTGCTTCTGAAACAAGAATTATGGTCTGTCCAGGATAACAAGCCACCAGGCAGAGATCATTGGGTTGGAAAAGTTAATTTGGTTGAGATACGATCATATTGGCATGTGTTTAGAAGCTTCGACAGAATGTGGAATTTCTTTATATTGTGCTTGCAGGTAGTTGTTTATTAAGAGTGTTGTAAGTTGGTTTTATATTCCTATAACATAACATCAGTAACAATCATCTGTTTCTGTTAAAGGCCATGATAATTGTTGCTTGGAATGGTTCTGGGCAACCGAGCTCAATTTTCACTGCAAGCGTTTTCAAAAAAGTACTGAGCATCTTCATATCTGCTGCTATATTGAAGCTTGGACAAGGTATGAGAACATTTTATATACTATCACTGTATATGGTCACTGCTACTGTATTACAATCTCTCTTTCCATATGCATGTCAAGTGCTCAAAGGAATTTTGAGAGATTTGTTCGGTAGTCTCCAAATTTATTGTCCACTGTCATGATTTCTGTCACTTTATGATATTTGTATTTCTTGACAAGGTTATCAGGAAATCTTATAGCCAATGTCAGCATGAATATAATACTGGGAATGGGAGTACTTTCATACTGTTGGGGATTCAGTATTATGTGTCTTGAGTGGAAATGAATTTTTCATTGTCTCAGAGGCTGGTTGTCGATATATACATACCATTATGTCAATCTATAGGTTACTTGAGGATTGTTGCTTATGAAGGTAAATGATTTGTACAAAAGCAGGTGTATATCATGTTAGACTTGGATAAAAAGGTCAGCTTCAACTTCAGGAGATTCTGGGCTGCATGACTGAGGAAAACTGACATATAAAAGTTTTTGTGTAAAAAGAAGCTGTTTTCATGGTTAGAGCCTGTGATGAAGTAAACTAGAAAGTGTTATACCTATCTAAAATTATGTCATCTTTCATGTAGACTGTTAATTATATTTCAAGAGTACAACATTTGGTACATAGATAACATTTTTATGGCAAAGATATGAAGGAACATTCTATAATTTTTGATCCATATGAGTATGAAAAGTAGTTAGGCTTGCCTATAATGCTCAGGCATTGTCACATGCATATGGGTTGTTATGAGAACTTCTCATTCTCATCTTTTTGGTATGATTATGATATAAAGATGGAATATATGATAGATCGTGATTTGGTCATACTCTCAGAAATATTTAGAATATCCTTGCATTCTGCTTTACATGTCTCACATCATGAAATAAAGTTTAATACGCACTCTACTTGCTCGAATCTTGCCCTTAAAGTTCCTCCCTAATTCTAATGGTCTGGAACTTTTACCTTCTTTGATTAAGATTATGTTGTGTTCTACTGCTTGGCACAATAGAGGATGAACTTGCACCACCAGAGGATTTGAATATATTGATCACTTTTGTGGAATGACTTAACCTTTTTGTTTCTGCAGCTCTGCTTAGTTGGTTAGCAAGGCAATGCATGCCATTTTATGTCAAGCTAAGATACATTTTGAAGGCTTTTTCAGCAGTTGCGTGGGTGATAATTCTACCAGTTTCTTATGCTTATACATGGGAAAACCCACCTGGATTTGCTCAAAGTGTAAAGGTAGAATGGTATATGGAAAGCAAATTGAATTCTTTGAACGATTTCGAAGGTGGTGATGATGCCTTGATTCTGAAAAACTTGAAATGGCTACAGCAAGAAGACGTACCACAAGGTTTTCAGAACAGAACAGAGACTTCACGAAAATTTTGTTGTTGTTCGTTAAACAAATTTCATGAAGATTTTGCAACTTTTAGTTACATATTCCTCTTTAGTCATTTAGTTATATTTTCGCTCGTAAAACTGTAAAACTTCGTCTATGCATTATTTTCACTTAACCTTTATAGTTATAGTAACTCTTTTGATTTAGTTCTTGCTATTTGTCAATGTTTTTCGCTCGTGCGTTTAACGCACGGGTGTAGCACTAGTTTGATTAATAAAGAAGAGACCTTTGATAATTCAAATATTATTTCATCTAATAATTCATCTCCATTTAGGACTTAGAGCATAAAAAAATAAAATTAATTCATGATGATGAATCTAACTTTTGATTTCATATCACTTTTCATATTCAGTTAATTTAAATTTAGTTACATTAATATTTTATCTAATGTTTCATCTTTTTGGACTTATTATATGCACATATATTGATTATATGTTTTAATTTTTAGTTTAATTTGATTCATATAAAGAAAAAACTTCTGATAATCCAAATACTATCTATATATATATTGTTTTTGCTTTTAATGTTATTGGCATGCTCAAACTCCAAGACTCTAATAATACAAGTAGTAATTATAGGTCACTAAACTCTAATTATTAACACTAACTATCAACTAATTTAATTTCTAATACTACTTTTTTGCCCGTGCGTTTAAAGCACATGTGTAGCACTAGTTTCACTTAATGATTTATCTCCATTAAAGACTTATTGAATCAACAAAGTAAAATTAATTCATGTTGAATCTAACATTTGATTTCATATCACCTATCATATTCAATAAATATTTAAAGTAAGTAACATTAATAATATAAATTGGGAGATTCTTGATAGTGTTCATTATCTTTTACCCAATGTTTCATCTTCTCTAGGAAGTTATTAGAAGAACATATACTTATTACATGATTTTATGTTCATGTTCAAAATATGTTGATTCATGATAAAGAGACATTTGATAATAAAAAAAAAAGTATGAGAGTTTTGATAATCTCGAATTCCATCTTCACTTACTCCCTCCGTCCCGCTAATATCCGCACTAACACTGTTTGTGCGGGAATTAAGGAATATGATATTTTAATAAAGTGTTGTGAGTGTAAAAGTAAAGTAGGAGAGAGATTGAGTGGAGAGTGTAATAAATTATAATGGTGTTGTGAGTATTAAAATAATATAGGAGAGAGAATGAGTGGGGTTGGATGAATATTTTATTAATATAAAGTTTCCTTTTTGGGAGTGTGCGGATATTAGCGGGACGCCCAAAAAGGAAAGTGTGCGGATATTAGCGGGACGGAGGGAGTATAACTTATTAAATGCACTTATATTTATTAAGTAATGTTATTTTAGGTATTTTATTACATATTGAGTTTGCTTATTTATTATTTGATTTTTAAGTTGTATTAGTTAAATCTTATAAGTATATTGATATTTATGATCTTATTTAACTCAAGACTCAAGTTTCATGTTTCTTTATCAGTTATTACATGTAGATATTTTTAAATTAATAAACTTTTGATAATCACAAATTTAATTTACACAATGTTCCAACCTTTTTTTGAAACCTATTAGATGCACATATATTTATTAAATCTTTATATTTTTAATATAGTTTGATTTATAATGAATATACTTTTGATAATTCAAACATTATTTCACCTAATGATTTATCTATTTATAGGAAATATTGTATCAACATATATTTATTGAACATTTTTAGTTAAATAATAAAAATAATAATCACAAATCTAACTTTTGATTTTAATATCAATTAATATTTAAGTTATATTAATAAAAATAAATTATGAGACTTTTGAGAATTTCAAATTTCATCTTTTTTAAGGACCTATTACCCAACATTTTGTCTTCTTATTAGACTTATCACATGCAAATATATTTCTTACATGTTTTTATTTTTAAATATTTCGAATCTTAATAAATTTTCTTTCTTCATGTCATAGCATATGAAATTCAGTTAGTACAACAATATATTAAAAAGATCAAGTTATAACAATTATGATAATAAATATCACTATTTAGTTTATGAATTGTCTTCATATAGTATATGGATGTATAACATAAAAATATAAATGAATTATTGAATGTTTGAAATAGGAAAATTAGTTCTAGTGTCAAAAGAAAAAAATAAACATAAAATCTTGTTATCGTTTTCCCTGTAAGTAAAATATAAAATTAGATGAAAGTATTTTATGTACTTTAACAATAGATTTTTTTTTTTTTGTAAGAATAAATTCTCCTTCACGTTGTCATGAATCTTCGTCTCACAAAGAACTCTAGCAATTGTAAAAAATTTCTTTGTGGTTCTCCTACTTTGCTCATTTAATTTAAGTTGAAATATACTCCCCCGTCCCACACCAATTGATACTTATTTTCTTTTTGGTCAATCCCACACCAATTGATACTTACCCAAAATGGAAAGGAATCTTCACTATTTACTCCACTCATTCTCTCTCCTATTTTACTTTTTCACTCACAACATTCTCTCTCCTAACTATTCCTCCCACTAATTCTCTCTCATATTTTACTTTTACACTCATAACATTCTCTCTCCACTTTTTCTCTCTCTTACCTTTCCTTAATTCGCGTGCCCATTTTTTTGATATCAAATGGTGTGGGACGGAGGGAGTATAGTTTATTTCAATAATTTGACAATTGTACCAAATATAAGTTAAAATCAAAAGTTAATAAATCCTTATATCCAAAATATTTAGTTAAAATTTACCTCAACAACAATTTGTGCCAAATTTCTCGCTTTTATATTAATTAGTTTTTCAACCTTACGATCAAAGATCACTTAACATAAAGAGTAATCACCATCATTTATATCAACCTCAAAATGATACCTATAGTATTTAAATATTAGTAGCTTACGTATTGCGTAAATGTATTGCTAAAAAAAAAAGGAAATGCCAAACCTGGTCATTTACATTTGTATTTCCTCGATTGATTTATCGTTATAAAAATGACTGGCACTGCTAGTTGATAGAGCTAAACTCTCTAGAAATTAATAAGTTATTAAATAAGAAATAGTAAGGAAATTAATAAGTTATTAAATAAGAAATAGTAAGGATATAAAAAGCACCCAATATAATAATTTAGGTAAAGTCAAAATGTGATATACCGTTTGGTTCAATTTTGACAATTATAGAAGTGATAATCTATACTCGTACGCTTTTGTCAATGTCTCTAGCAATATTAACCAAATCCACCCCACATATAATCAAGTGAAACTTTCTTTAACCTAATGGGCTTTGGCCAGTGGTACTGGCGTTACTTTGGTGGCCTCCCGAAGGGGAGGTCACCGGTTCGATTTCCCTCAAGGGTAATCCTTGTGGTTATTGTTCCTATCCTAGGTTTCAGGGTCCTTAGGAGTCCCCCGGACACATCCATCCAGTTAAGGAAGCAGCATTCTTTGAGCCAGAACCTCGGTGTGGGGAGTTCAACTACCGCGTTGTAGGAGGGCTCCCTTGGGGCCTGGAGTATAAGGGTCTTTGTCACCAGGCTGCTTTGGACATATCCGCGATTTATCTCCGCTAGAACATTTGTGGGGCCGTAGGTAGTGGTCAGGAATAATCCGTGAAAGTGAAACGCAGGTAACCCAAAAAAAAAAAAAAGTGAAACTTTCTTTAACTGCAATAAGTTATTATATTATATATATTTTCAAATAGTAATGAAAAGTATAACTCATTTTTTTTAAGTATATCATACATACATGTTGTCTTCAAGAATAAGGAATTGTATTGGTGTAGGTTGTTGATTGCACATTCGTTGACCAACTTTGGAGATGCCTATGATATTTCTAATGACATCTACATTTTATCAAATTTATATAATTGGTAATAATGTCATAAACAAATAAAAAAATTAACAATAATTTAGTAAAAATTAACGTGTATATAATATTTAATGCATAAATTCTTTCTATTTGCACTCGTGCTTTCAAGCTTGTCAAATGGGATTATTACAAATGTATATTGAGGAATCTTTGGCGTATTCTCAATTATTTCTATCTGTGTCGAATTATCAAACATAACGAACAAATAACGTTGTACCATACGGCTTGGATAAATCGACATTGAAATTCTTCATATTATAGAAACCTCCCTCGTTGATAATACCATTGAAATCGGTTATGTACCAACTAAGTAGAGCTGTCAAAATCGAGCCCGGCCCAGGCCACCCGATTTTTTAAGGGCATGGGCCTCAAATTAGAAGGCCCGAAAAAAAATCGGGCCTCTTTGGCCCGGCCCGATAGGCCCGTGGGTTCATGCAACCCGAACATGAAAAACCCGGCCCGGCCCGGCCCGATGAAATAGTTGACAAAGTCAACACACTACAAAAAAAAAAAAAAAAAAAAAAATCCTATCTATATCGCCCTACATAAGGTACTGTCTTCTGCATTTTAACTGCTAGGCCTCTCATGTTTTTTATCATTGTGTAAAGCAGCAACAATGTTCATTGGTATATATGAGCTAGTTTGATCCTTGTAATGACTTGGGTACTTGAAATTGTTTATATTTTTTTTGTTCAGTCTCATACAGAGGCAGATCCAAGGCTTATGTACAGTGTGACTCTGAATCCATTCACAAAGGTTGTTGTAGTGTTGTGATAAGTGTTTTAGTTTATTGCTTGACCCAGGTTCAATTCCCACTACTATTTTTTACTTGTCCACCCACTTTAAATTTACCCAGCTGGATCCGCCTCTAGTCTCATACTCTAGAAACATATCAGATATCAGACTAAGATTAATCATCTGTATCAACCAGTCTATCTATCCAACCAATTTAAACAATAATGAAGTAGCTATTAAAAGCTTTTCTCCTGTTGAGAGTATTTTGATATACCTTCAATGTGATCAAGTGTAAAAGTAAAACTTATAATAAGAAGAACATGTTGCTGATAAGGACCGAAATATGCAACATGAAGGCAATAAGTTGAGCAAGGACAGTAGCACTCTAGGTCCACACCAAATACTTTTAACTTTGGATTGGCCATAAGCCCGAAGGCCCGATGTTCACATGGGCCGGGCTTGACTTTTACTAGGCCCGCCAATGTTTAGGCCCGGCCCGGCCCATCATTACGTGAAGCCCGGTGGGCTTGGACCGGACTGGCCCGGCCCTGCCCGTTTGACATCTCTACAACTAAGTAAGCAACAATGGATTGAATTTCCCTAAAACAAAATTATTATATTGATATGAGTTTTAGAAAAATATTTTGAAGAAATCAATCAAGGTACTAAAAGAAATTACCTTTTCATTCGTTGGCAATAAAATCAAGACTAATGAGTTCTCGTACTTTCTTCGTAATATATTAATTCCACATGCAACTAATTCGAATAATTATTTTTTTATCGTATCGCCCTTCTTTTGGAAGTTGATTGAAAAAAAATTGACCTCCCTCGTGATGAAAAGCAATAGAGAAAGATATATGAAAATGTGTAGCATCTATATTTGATTTGTCATTTGCTTATTATATAACACATTTGCCTATTCTTGAAATATTCAATGTTCAATGTACATTAATCCGAAATTAAAACAATATGTTTCATCTTCACACTTTAAATTACTATTCTATAATAAAAATTGCTTCACCATCCCTATCTATAGATTTTCTTCTAATATAGACTAAATATAATTGCATAGTTGTTATAATAATAATAATATTAAGAAGAAATATTCATCTAATAATGTTATATATATTAGTGTAAATTTATAACATCATAACATTAGAACTATTAAATTTTAATTAATTGAATATGCTTATTATTTGAGTAAGTTCATTATGACTACACATTTCACAATTTCTAATCAACTCTTTTACATACCTATTAAATTTGAATTTATTTTTTATTTTAACTATTCTATTTATATTCATATCTTTTCATATTTAATTTAACTTCCATTTAATTGGTGCATCTACTATATGTAAGTGTACTATATCCAAATGTACTATATCTAATTTATTAATACATGATAGATGTACTTTATTAAATTTGAATTTATCTTTGACTTTAACTATTCCATTCATATTTATACCTCTTTATATCTAAATTTTTACTTTCATTTAATAGGTACATGTAACATATCTAAATATACTATATCTGAGTTAATGTAATTTATTAAATGACTACATAATTTAGTACATTACATAATCAAATAATTATTCATAGTATATAGTAGTCTAATGTATACATATTTATTTACTTGAATATATAATATTACTCTATAATAGTTATCCCTTTGAATAAATATACTTATCGATGAAATATATCAACTAATACGTAAAATTCGAAGCGTCGCAAGAATTTGGATAATTACCACACAAGGAATAATGAAAATTCAAAGAATTACTTAACGTACAACGTGGCACAACCTAATACCTTTTCACCGACTTTAAAATACTATGATATAGATTTGTTAGTACCATAGTTATTCTGATCTTCCTAGCTATATATATTTAAATATATATTGTATATCTTTAAAAAGTTTATGAGCGTGATTTATGCGCTGACTTGATCATATCCTCTGTCGTAACAAAGCATAAAAGATAGCAGATGATAATGAATAACACACATATTTATGTAGTGTATCAACTTGATTACGTATACGAGTAAAGGAAAAACATATATTATTAATATGAGAAGATCCGAGAACAAATTACAAATATTAACTATGTACACGATTACTAGATCACTAGAACATATAACAATTGAGAATCCTAGAGATAAACGAATGAAATTGAGTGCTACGTATGAGTAATCAAACAACAAAAACAACTGCAAATGAATGCAAGGGAATAAGGTGTATTTATACTACTCAAATCCTGGCCAGAGAGGATTCCAAAACCCTTAAGGAAAAGTCGACTTAAGCCTAACGGATCAACAATGCACGACCGTGCTTCTTGTCTTACACGGTGGTGCCAAGACTAGCACACAATTCCGCAATGTCTTATCCTCGTAGGACGTGCGTGTCCCTAAAGTGGCACAGAGTGCCTGTTGAAAACTCCTTTTACGTAGATGTCTAAGACTTTGCTCGGTCATGCTTTGTTCCATGAACGACCATGCCAATGCATTCGACTACATGTTGGCTTCAATCTCTTCTTTGTTTCATTCTTCAATCAGACGTCTCTGATTCAAAAACATCAAACTCAACAAATCTCCACCTTTAATTTCAATCTCTCAAACAAATAATTAGAAGAGACTCTTCCCTCCTGCCTCAGATGTGTTACAACGACCACCTGCCTTATCTCATCGAAACCATATTTTTTTCAGCATATTAAACACACGTGTCTTAGGAGACATCTAGATGTGTCCCAATGGGCACCTAGTGTAACTGCCCCAATCTGGGTCGTTAATGTTTCGTCAGCCCAAATTAGTGATTTATAATCATTTAGGGGCATTTTGGACATTATTTTGACAATTTGAATGAGGAAGGACCTCTTAGGAATAAAAAATATACAAAAACTCGCTGAAATTTGTCATTTCCCATTAAAAAAGGGAATATTGACCAAAGGGAAAATGCCAAAACTGCTTTTCTGCACAGGACATGCAGGCCTACATGGGTAGTCCGGGCGGACAAGATTGTACCTACAATCTTGTCCACGTGGGTAAGATCAGCATCCAGTAACCCTATAAATTCAGCCCTTCTCCCTCAGTTTCAAGAGGCCAAAAATTCGTAAAACATACTGTTACTTTGTCAAAATCTCCTCTCAAACAGCCCTCAACACTCTCACCACTCAAATTTCACACCAAATTCAACACCAAATCCATCCCAGAAACCACTTTAACCGCTTTGAAATCCTTCAAACCCTAAACAACAAACCCAAGACAATTGGTAAATCATCAATCTCTTCACTCATATCTCCCTCATTCCTACATATTCATACCATGTAGCTTAGTTTCCTTCTTTTGTTCAACTCCCCTTTCCCTTTGTCCCAAGGATCCAAGAGGATCTCCATGGAATCCATTTCCATGGATGATCCTCCTAAATAATCCACATCCCTTTTTATTTTATGTCATTCCCCCACTCCCTTTTTATATTTCTTGTTACTTGCTTGTTTGACCAAGAAGATGGTCATCTTGGAGTTCATCTCCAAGGATGACCACTTCAAATGGTCCATATTTCATGCTCCTTTACATGTTCAATTTTATTTGCTTCCTTGACATCAATATGTTCATCTTGGAGTCAATCTCCATAGATGATCATTTCAAATGGTCAACATTATTTATATTTCTTGTAAATTCCCCTCCCCTTATCTAAGATGCTCACCTTGGAATATTTTCCTTGGATGAACATCTTCTAGACACACAAAATGGGTCACACAAGATGTATAAGATACGCTTGAGTATAGGTCTCAAGGTTGGTCTTCCCATGATCACCTTAGAGACCTTCCTCTAAAGTTGATGCATCTTGACCTAATTTCCTTGTCAACTTACTTTTTATGTCAAAACCCCCCTTTCCCAAGCAAATGAAATGCTCACAAAGTCAAAATGTACCCCCGGGATGACTTGATTAAGTGGATTCATCACTTATGACCACTAATCCAAGTCTAGGGAAAGAGAGGACAAGCATGGATGCCAAAAATTCAAATCCCCCTTTACTTTCTGTCTTCCAGTTACAATTCTAGTTAAGTCCTGTAAATCCAGTTAACTTTCTGGAAATTACAGTGACTAAACTGAAAACTGTAAAATATTGACACTGGAGGTTAGCCCGCGCGGATAAGATTGCACTGCAATCTGGTCCACGCGGATGATATTGTCATTTGCAAACAGTCCCTCAATTTTCAGTTATTTTCAGTTTAATCACTGTTTTCAAACTGTTTTTCAGTTTAGTCCCTAAAGTCTCAATTATTTTCAGAAAACCCCCTTTTAAAACACACACACACAACATAAATTTTTAAGTGAGGAAGACTCGTCGTACGAGGCATTCTGGGTGAATACTAACGTTCTTCCTATAATGTAATTTGACCTCCGAACTCATTTTCTCTAAACATTGGGTATTTTTCAAAGTTTTGGCTCTTAAACTAAAATGGCGTGGAGGACTCGAAAATATTTGATTTTCCAAAACAATTTCAAAAAATGGGAAAAAAATTTAAAATGCTTGGGATGCACATCATCACAGTGGCGACTCTGTTGGGGATAAAAAAAAATTTTAAATAAAAAATAAAAAAATGATACTCGGTATATAGGTGGAAACCATTAAACTTCCCGTTATCGCCTCCTAACGGAGTCGGGGATAAATTGTGGTCTAACAATGCCACGTACCGGTATCATTATTTCAAAAAAAAAAAATTTGAGGGTCAAGCTTCCGTCCCAACATTTGAAAATCATTTTTGTTATGTGTGTGTGTATTTTTGCTATGCTTTGTTGTTGTTTTGGCCGCCTCGGAAAAGTCAAAATTTTGACTGTCGGATCAATGTCCCTAATTGTTTGAATTTTGTGCTTATGTGCTTATGTGTTCATAAAATTTTCAAAAAAGGATTTTCAAAAAAAGAAAATTTTCAAAAAAATCATGCATCATGCCTTTTTAAGACACATAAAAAATTTTCTATTTTTCTCGTAAAAGAAGATAGATAGCTTGCACACTACGCGCACGTGACCGTACACTTTTGCACACTACGTCCCTAACCCGGGAAATCCTTGTCGCGGCCGTTTGGTCTTATTACGCCTCTCGGATGAGCACGGGACGATCCAAACATCCCATGGAGCCTCGTGTCGACCATGCACTTGTCCGTGACACACTTTGTCCGAGACTCGGTTGGTTTTTAGTCCGGTCCGTGTCATGCGTCTATGCATAGCCCCTTGTAGGTCAAATCCTAGTCGGCATACCGACTCAATATCCCCGGGGACCCTAATCGGTCGAAGTTCTGCCGGTTTTCCGTCAGAACTTTGACCAAGATATTGGCGCGCGACTTTGACTTCGACCCGCACAAATTATACATTGACTCCCGTGTATGACACCGAGTCATCAAGGATTAATGATTATTCCATGCCTAATTACGGCTTAACCGACGACAAGTCAAGATCCCTTGTGGACGCTATTATCGGTCCCAAATCATGCCGACTTTCGTCGAGCACTCGAACATGATCTTGATTCCCGACGTCGCCTTTGCCTGTAATTTACATCGAATGCTCGTTAAGACTCGATGATCCGCCGACCTTAGGATCGTTTTCTTCGGTCGGTGGGACCCGCTTGCCCTATAGGACCCTCGCCCGGGCCGTCCACCCCGGGAGGTCGAAATACGGAGTGGAATACGAGGGCTTATAGACGTAGTGACGGGGGCCCACCGATCCGGGACTTAGTAGTTTGCGAAAAGAAGAGCAATCTTTTCCAACCGTTTAGGATTTGAAAAAAACACGTTTTAAGTAAACTCGAACAAATTATCGCATGTTACATGAGCCCTGAGCCTAAACACCAACTTGTTTTGCTTTCTCGAGTCTGGACCGCACCCTTTTGTGCCTTGCACAGTAAGTAAAGTTTGGGTAGAGACCCCGGGTCATCGTTTGTTCGGCTCGCCATTCCGAAGTCGATACTTCATCGGTTTCCTCCTTCGCTTCAGCTCAAAGTTTCAGAATGACCAACTCAGGAGAATCGGTGCGGGGACGTACAACTCCACACCCCGAAAATCCGCAAATGCCGAACAGTGGAATCGATGTTGGAACAGATAAGACAAAATCAAGAGGCTCGCATCGGTCGGTTATTGGAAAGTATCGAACCCGGGGCTAGCAATTGTTCACCACCCTAATGGAACCTTTACGGTTGATGCGAAGATTGGAGCTAATTACCCTCCCGGCATGCCAACTACCATCAAATGCCCTGTTCCCTTTCGTGTGGAACTACTAATGGGCCAAGCATCCCCAAGCCTATCACTCGGCCCCGCCTCTCGGCCTCATCGTATCGATCTTGGTCAACTTCCCCCGGCACCTCTCGGTTTTCACCTTTGGGTTTCAATCGCAGCTTGGAATGGGTCGGTTCGCTACTCCAAAACCTCGATCTGGCCCGGGCCATCAATCGGGTAATTGGAGTCGCCAGCTGAGCACATCTCGGCCCTATCTTGTACTCGATACTCCTCAGACAAATCTAGATCAACCCGCCCTTGCCTCTCCAGGTGCTCACCACCGATAAAATTGAGTGCCGGTTGGCTTTCGCCCGCAGCCTGGAAGGGCCGCCTTACTACTTCACCGCATCAGTCCGCTCGGGTCACCATCTCGGAATGGGACAGTTCGTTTCTCGTGCTCCATGGTTCGCAGAGGGGCCGGCTTGCTTCCTCCAATTCTCAAAGCACACCGGCCCCTATGATACCGCAAGATCACGTGGGCCACTGTGCTTTTATCACCACTTCATCGGGCTCTACCCCGCCTCCCGGTTGGGAAGTCCGACAAGGTCAAATGCTCCTCATCAAATTCTCCACCCGGCCATTACGCAAGCTGCTCCTGCTCATCAAGTACAGTATACACATTTCCCTTGCAGTCATGTTCCTCAGTGTGGTCAAGACACATTCAATCCCTGCATTGCGATGCCTCAAACCTCATGTTTTCACAGCCTTCTGGATCCGCACTCACTGCTCCCTGGTATCCACCCTATTACGAGCCATAAATCTTCATCTTCGGCAATTGCCGGGCCTTATGAGGAAGGTTACGGTCACGCTTTTAATGCTCAGACTGTCATTCCTCCCACCAGAGTACTTCCTACCGTGGTTTCGTTTGCTAATGCCAATCTTGTGGCGGGGATCATGCAATCTAATGTTCCTATTGACTCGTCCAATGGATTATTGGTAGAACCAATTAAGAAGGTACAAGAAAAGCCTAGCAACGAGAGTATCGACGATCGCTCGACTCGGGCCATCTCACCATATCAATCTTGTGTATCTGACACGAATGAAGTTTACAAAAGGTCGAATCTCGACGATTACATTGATGATTACATCAAAAGGGTTCGTGCACGGGAAAAGACTACGAGTCTGAACATGTCTCGCCGCTATAAACCTTACCCTTCCAACACGGCTCCGACATCCGGTAAAGGAAAGAAGGCATTGTGTACAATTGACGGCCCCCAAAAGCAACCAAGAAATTGTGGTCCTTTAAGGCAACGAGAACGTTTTGGGATGCCCATGGGCTTAATTTTCAAGGGCTTAGTAAGGGTAGGCCTTTTGGAGCCTCTCAAGGACTACCATCCAAGGAGCTCAAATGCACCTCTCGACATGAGTAAGCACTGCGCCTTCCATGATCATTATGGCCACACGACCGACAACTGCATAGTATTGAAGAGAGCGGTTCAAAGGTTAATCGAAACGGGCAAGCTTGAGCGCCCCAATGGACCAAAACCGGCAAACCCTGTTCAGAATGGTGACCAAGTCAATGACCAAATCTCGAATCCCGAGGATTTGGGTGTTCCCTTAAGCAAAGTTTTAAATAGCTTGCTAGAGCGGGTCTCCTCGAACCCATGAGAAACTATCAGCCCAAGGATCCCCAAAATCCCTTTTGACACCACTAAGCATTGTGCTTTCCACCGGTATCACGGTCATATGACCGACAAGCTGCAGGCTTTGAGAAAGGCGATTCGGGGATTAATTAAGAAGGGCAAATTCGAGCGCCTCGGTGATCTCAACCCCGCCAATGATCATTTCCCAAACAACGCGAATGTAAACATGATTGAATTTTATGATTCAAACTCTGTGAATTCAACAGACTCGACAAGCCGGATGATTTAGTCGCAACAAATGTTGAGAATGGATGGTTTGATCTGCAACAAGCATGTGGCCATGGCAAAGCTGGATTTGGTGAAATGCTTTGAACTCTCGCCCTCCAGATAAGTTCACGACCGACGCCAAGGTTAAATGGGATGATAATGATCTGATGGCAGATTTGGCGTAAAGCGTAAGGATACAAGAAATCCGATGATTAGGAAGGAAGAGTTAGTCCTGGCTTTGGAAAATGCCCATAAGATTCATGAAGAACAGTGACCTTGCTCATCAATGCTCTCCGCCGCCATGGAGTTCGGGTGTGATTGAGGCGAATGGTTCCCTGGTCATGAGTCGAAGATGAGACTTCAGAAACGGTGATTTCGAGTCCCTTCATCCTATAACTCTCCATCCCACGGCCAACACCTCCCTCCATCCACATATGATCCCTTGCCAAGGACAATTCCTCTTCACCCTTTCCGGCCACCTCGGGCCATTAGGGCTCCCATCGCCCTCGGCTCCTCGTAACGAGTTGGGCTCCATCACACTGTTCCTCAATTTCAGCAATACACTGCAGGTTTATGCTCCAGCTTCACATAATCAGTTTGAGCTATGTGGCTATGTTCTCAAGCCTCTACACCCACCTGAATGCGATCATGAGTTGCTAAAAGAAAATCCGGATGCCACAAGTTTTCCGTTGTCATCTACCGGACTTAGTGAATTCACCCGTCAGTTTCACCGATCTGCGTTTGTGTTTCCCTCTGGCGATAAGAGTCTTGTTGCGAGTTCCAGTAACTCGAATGTTCCCTTTGATCCCCATGTGACAATATTGATAGAGCAAGTGAAACAAATGCAGGAGAAGCTTGATCTTATGATAAGTACTAGCACTCCTTTGACCCAAGATGTCGAACCGAGGCAAAGAAATGATTCTGTCGCGCAAAATTCAAGTGCCCGAAGTGAGAGAATCCGATAGGACAACCTCGCCCAGAGCACACTTGTCTAATGCCAGTTCCAAGCTTGAGAAAGGCCCGAAGACACAATCGGCTAGTATCACCCCTTTCACTCAAAACAACCGGCGCATCGCTGAATCCTCCCAAACAGAGCCCAATACCCCTCAAGGTCCTCTCAGTGTTCACTTCCTTCCATCAATATGCTCGCCGACAAAGTTCGTCCCCGTGACTTTTCCGACCCGTTTCTTTGGACAACTTGTGCTCGCCCAGCGCTCCATGGCCTCAAACTCCTCCACTCCCACCGGTATCATGGGCACGTAACCGATCACCGCCTCGGTTGCAGTAATGGAATCGAAGTTAACGAGAAAGATGGAAAGCTCAAGCGTCTTGGCAGCCCAACAACAAAGAGTAGCTAGACTAGGGGCTACCCATCCTTTAATATTAAAACAGTCTTTTAGTCAACCTTCGTAGGTTCTAGTACTTTCTTCGTTCAATCAAGTCCTCCTTGGACATTGTAGTTAATCTTAAGTTTTCTATAAAAGAGTCTCTTTCTTTTCTCGCTAGACTTGAGACATTATTTGCACACCTACATTACATTTAATGAAATGGTTTTATTTTAAATGATCACTCGCATCGCTCAACAAATAATCTCTGGAAATGATTAAGATTTTAATTAATTGGTGCGAGAAAGTCAACTAATGCCCTCCCTATACACTTTCCTCACCTCACAAAGGCCTCCATCAAGCCATACACTTTCCAAAACATATCCCCATCATCACCTTGATCAAGTCAACGAAGGCGGCAGCATCGAAGAACAACAAAAGGTCACTCAGCATCGGGAGATCGACCCCATATCAAAAAAAAAAAACAGGGGCTTGCCTCCGCCCCCCATGCATCAAGAAAGTTCAAGTAGAAGCTTGCCTTCGTCCTCAGGTGCTCAAAAAAGAAAAAAAAAAAGGCTTCAAAAAAAAACAAAAGCTTCAAAAAAAAAAACAAAAGCTTCAAAAAAAACAAAAGCTTCAAAAAAAAAAAAAAACAAAAGCTTCAAAAAAAAAAAAAAAGCTTCAAAAAAAAAACAAAAGCTTCAAAAAAAAATGAGGCCAAGGACCTAGCACACGCCGATCGAGAAGGTTTGACATATGGGCAAAATTAAAGCCCGAAGAACGGAAGTTGTCGACAACAAGGGGAGCTTGATTAAAGCAACGGCAAAAACATATCATAAGCCCTTAAGCCGCATCCAAAATCTTTCTCCCCGATGAAGGACGACGATCAAGAAGCAACGGAATCGCTCAAAATGACTTGTCAAGGAATCACCTCAAGGCCCGCACCTTATCATCCAAACTTCCTATCAGAGCCTTTTCACCAAAAGTACCACAAATGTTCATACCCCTTTTCTAAAGCCAAACACGATTCGGACCCGAACTACGGCGACCTGAGCTCCTCACAATGAGGGGAACGTAGGCAACCGAGAAATGGTCCGGTCATAAACACATTCAAATCCCGGAAAATCCGGCCTCACCAATAGCCTCTCCTATACACGATCCCTCTTCACCATTCGCCAACTTCGACTCTTGGTATCGGTTGACTTTCTCCTCATGATTAATCAAAATGTTTGTTCATATCGAGATTAGGGTTGAATAACCCGAACATTAATAAAGGGTTTTAAGCAATCTTGTGATCATTTTGAATAAAACATATTTTCGAGATGTCTCGACAAGTCTTCTTTTTCTACATTATAGGAAAAATAGAGCTAAACACTAATTTTACGTCGCGGGGGCTTCCATACACTTTTACAAACCTTTCTATTCTTATGCTCTCTCAAAAGAGTCAAACCCAAAGCGAGTTCTTTTGTGCCTTCGTCAAATGAGACCATCAAATAATACAAATCGGGATTCATCCCCACTTTTCGAAAATACGCCCCTGCAGTGTATACATTCCTAAATTGTCTTGCTTTTACATTTTCTTCCGGTTGACTAATTGAATAAAGAAAATAATAAAGTAAATATGGAAGGATGGGTTGCCTCTTTTGCTACATGATAATTCAAGAACGTTGGTTCTTCACTTTGCTACAAGATGGGTTAGGTCTTTGTTCGGTATCGAGTCTACGGTGCCTACCAGGTTGAAGCCTCTCTAATTGTGTCGGATTCACAATCATGAGACCGAGGCTTTGCCAAGTTACTTCTTCCGAATCAAGACTTCGCAAATACATCTCTTCGGACCAAGGCTCCACCAAGCAAGATGAGATTTGATCGCCATGTTGGTCATGGGCTAGTCAAGTGCGGTTCTTTGATGTCCAAGGACGAGGACGGAATTTTAACCAAGACCAGAAATTCATCATATTCCTATGACTAATATTGGAACCCGAGTCCATAAAACTCCTTGTGCCAATCGGAATGAGGTTTCGATGTTCGTCCTTGGAAGATGTCGAAATTTTGGTTTGACGATTGCCCTCAACCCCGATGGAACTTTCACGGTAGAAGAGGAAAAGGATCCCCATCCCTATCTTGGCTAGACAGACTACCACCACCTTCCTCACACTCTTCTCAACTTGCGAATCGGCCATCCTTTCGGCCTCGGTTTGATATACATTCACGGTTCGATGCAGGACGATCGTTTGGAGAAACAAATTGACTTCATCCGATTTGGGCCAGTATGGTATGCCTCAAGGCGATCGG
This sequence comes from Adenophora triphylla var. japonica, assembly GCA_022495995.1. Classification (NCBI taxonomy): domain Eukaryota; kingdom Viridiplantae; phylum Streptophyta; class Magnoliopsida; order Asterales; family Campanulaceae; genus Adenophora; species Adenophora triphylla. The sequence continues at coordinate 150,024 of JAFEMH010003689.1, forward strand.
GGTCGGCTCGGTATGTCACAACGGTTTGGTATGCCTCAGCGGTTCGGTACGGATCGGTCAGGAGCTTCTCGGTTACATCGGTTTGAAATGCCTTGACGGCAACCCGGTTCAAGATATCCAATCCCCGGCACCGCACAAGCCTCATAAGATCCCTTCATGACCGTCTCAACGGGACGGCAAACCCCAAATACGGACTACTGGACCCATGCGGTCTAACGTGACCGATCAAATCACGGCTCCTCGGCGGGGCAAAATCGGCACGGAATGTCTTCTCATGGTTGGGGTTACCTCGGAATACCACAGCAAATTGGAATCCCACCTCGGTTTGGAACCAATCTATCGGGGCCTCCGCAGCAACAGCTTGGAATGCTTCCACGATCTGGTCTAGGGCAACAATCGAAGCCCTTCCTCGTAATGACGCTAGCTTAGCCGCTCCTCACACAAAGCTTTCACAAATCCATTCCTCACTCGGGCTTCGATGGGTTACCAAGCCTCCATCCCGGTTTCATCGGAATCACCGGGACCGCGGTACCCCCTGGTCATGCACCTTCGGCTATGCAATTCAACAATCGTGACAGCGACCCGCACTTAAGCCTACTTATGGGCCTCACTCCGAAATCCGAGTTACCCGGCTACATCAAGGCTGCCTTCGCCCTCTTTGCCGGTTGAAAATCAACAACAAGCCGCGAGGTTTTATCCCTTTTGCCTGAGTGGTCCTACTCAAGCTCCCGGGGTGATTCGGGCCAAGGACGGGATTTCACCTATGTCCCCAGATCGGCCGTTCCCTCCACCTGTCTGCCGCCGGTGGTAGCTCCTCTCTCTAGCTCGCCGCCGGTTTGAATGCCATGGTTCCACCACAAGACCCTCATTTGGCTTGGTTCGTGGAACGACACAAGGAAATGAAAGCACAGATTGCCGAATTGACTGTTAAGAAGTCTCAAGCTTTCCGACCAACGAACCCGAACTCCTTTGTTCCCCACAAATTCGTGATGCCTAATTTGGATCTCTTTGATGGCACCGCATGCCCGAAAACCCATCGAACACGTATACCTTGGCAATGAAGGTCAAAAGGGGCGCCAATCAGCGGTTGGCGACTATTTCGATCTCTCTTTGAAGTCCGGTGCTCTAAAATGGTTCTTCCGCTTAAAATCCGAGGCCAGGCTACATGGGACCAGATTACTAGCTAACTTGGAGTGGGAAGCAAATAGATTTGACTGCGAGACAACAATGCAGCGTCCCGACGAGAACATCAGGGACTTTTACAAGCAAGATGGCAACTCCTCCTTTTGAAGAGGAACAACTAGACATCTTTCAGTCACGCCCGAAACCACATCGAGGGCCTCACTTAGCAATTTCCCTATCCGATCTACGGGCAATGATCAATTCCGGGGCTAAATTTGAGAGGGCTTACAATCGCAGGCGAGTTGTCGCACCTGCTACGGATACCGGGTTTCTTCCACCTCCAACACGACTCTGAAAAAGGGCGGTGAGAACTGATCGAAAAGGGGACCCCAAGGACCCAATACAGTCAACAATCCATTCCCTAAAAAAAAAAGTAGGGTGAATATGATTGAAGCCACGAACAAGCCAAGTGTCACTATGGCTAAACATGGAAGACACTCTTCGAAGAGAGGATTCTAGTTTCATAGTCGGTATCAAAGATGGGTTTCTCCCTTCATGACAACTTCACCTTGAAGGCTCTCACGTTGATCGATTGGCTCGGTACTTCATCGGTATGTCGGTCAAACCTTTAAGCGGACCTCTCGTAGTGACGCTTTGTCAAACACGGGGCTTCATCAAATCATTCCGAGAAAGATTCCATGGTTTTCGCCATGTCTTTTCCATGGAATGGGGCTTTATCAAGTCACACCTATCTTCAGAAGAAAGGTTTGGTCACCTCAACAACTGTCTTGGAGTTTCAGCTTTAGAACTTGGCATATGGCAACTCCCTGCATCATCAAAAGTTGAGAATTAGGAATCTCCTCATATCAGCATTTCGTCAAATCACAACTAACCCAAGCAAAAGAGGGTTCATTCATGTCTACATGCTTTGATTCTAGAGCCATCGGCGTCGCCTTCAAATGTCCGAGGCGAAAAGAAATTTCAATCGAGACCGGGGTTCAAATCCAACTTCATCCCAAGATCAAAATTGACCTCATCAATAACATGCAATTCAGTCCGCGACTAAAGGATATCACCCCACCAGCTCAAAGCTTGTCCCAAACAGTCAACAACACATATATCCCCTCTCATCACCATGCATCCCCACAAAAATCTCCCCAGGGCTCATGTAGCATGCACAAAACTTGAATCAATAGGAAAAATCCTAAGTGATTGAAAATCATAAATCGTAATTTCCCTGCCAAAAGCTTAGGCCAAGTGCATCTTCGAAAGCAAATAAACGCATCATCTCATAATCATTTTTGGTTCTATGCATGCATCCGCCATCATGAATGCCATATATGCATCTTCCTCTTCACTAACAAATGCAGGAATTCAAACGTAATCCCCCTTTTCGACAAGGATGATCTTCACCAAAGACGACCTCAAATGGATGAAAACAGTCCCCAACATCCACAAACATATGAAGACCGCCTCCAGTGTCTACAAATCGGTCAGGGACGCCAAGCTCTCCAATACAATCCGGTCAGAGACGCCAAGCTCTCCAATACAATTCGGTCAGAGACGCCAAGTTCTCCAATACAATCCGGTCAGAGACGCCAAGCTCTCCAATACAATCAGGTCAAGGACGCCAAGTTCTCCAATACAATCCGGTCAGAGACGCCAAGCTCTCCAATACAATTAGGTCAAGGACGCCAAGTTCTCCAATACAAATCGGTCAGAGACGCCAAGTTCTCAAAACGCAAATCGGTCAGGGACGCCAAGCTCTCCAATACAGAACGGTCGGAGAAGCCAAGTTCTCAAAATGCAAATCGGTCAAAGATACCAAGGTCTCAAATACAGTACGGTCAGAGACGCCAAGTTCTCCAATACAAATCGGTCAGGGACGCCAAGTTCTCAAATACAAATCGGTCAGGGACGCAAAGTTCTCAAATACAATGCGGTTAGAGACACCAAGTTCTCAAAAGCAAGAAGTCCCAATGTGAAGACAAGCTCAAAAACCTCTACAAGTTTGACGATCACCAGCAAGATGCAGACTCAACCAAACTCCTCCTTCAGGTCAAAATGCCTCCAAAGACAGCAAATCGTCAGCAGAAACCGTCCCACGAACGGCAACCTAACAACTCTTCATCAACATCAGCCGTAGCCTCGGCTACAGTAAGCACGGCCACGGAGTATGAAAGCATATCTTAATCAACTACTTTTCTAAAAGAACATTATCATCAAATCTTAGGGCGACTTCCCAAAACAGTCAAACCTCAAATCTTTGTCAAACCATCAAAGACCATCCCCGGCTATTTTCGAACTACGACCGGCTTGATTCCCTCTTAAGGATACGTAGGTAGCCTATCATTAGGTCCAGCCACTCGACCGGCACGGTCATCCTTTCCTTCTAAGCAGCTAGACGTAAAACCGATCCCTTCAAATGAAGTCCACTAGAGGACCATCTATCCTAAACCATCAAAGGAAATCATTTCAAATCAAGGTTCGAGGCACCTAAAACGCCATCATCAAGGTTCGAGGCACCTAAGACGCCATCATCAAGGTTCGAGGCACCTAAAACGCTATCATCGAGGTTCGAGGCACCTAAGACGCCATCATCAAGGTTCGAGGCACCTAAAACGCCATCATCGAGGTTCGAGGCACCTAAGACGCCATCATCAAGGTTTGAGGCACCTAAGACGCCATCATCAAGGTTCGAGGCACCTAAGACGCCATCATCAAGGTTCAAGGCACCTAAAACGCTATCACACACAACACGAGAGGAAAGCAATCATCCCTTAATTCGACAAACCAAAATCAAAACCATAGGGTGACTTCCCTAAAATAGTCAGACCTTAGGGTGACTTCCCAAAAATAGTCAAACCATAGGGCGACTTCCCAAAAATAGTCAAACCTTAGGGCGACTTCCCAAAAATAGTCAAACCATAGGGCGACTTCCCAAAAATAGTCAAACCATAGGGTGACTTCCCGAAAATAGTCAGATCTTAGGGCGACTTCCCAAAAATAGTCAGATCATAGGGTGACTTCCCAAAAATAGTCAGATCTTAGGGTGACTTCCCCAAAATAGTCAAGTAATGGGCGACTTCCCAAAAATAGTCAAAACCGTAGGGCGACTTCCCAAAAATAGTCAAACCGTAGGGCGACTTCCCAAAAATAGTCAAGTACCTTAGGGCGACTTCCCAAAAATAGTCAAACCTTAGGGTGACTTCCCAAAAATAGTCGAAACCTTAGGGTGACTTCCCAAAAATAGTCGAGATCATAGGGTGACTTCCCAAAATAGTCAAAACCTTAGGGCGACTTCCCAAAATAGTCAAAACCTTAGGGTGACTTCCCAAAAATAGTCGGACCATAGGGATCTTCCCAAAAATAGTGATAAATAGGGTGACTTCCCAAAAATAGTCGGACCATAGGGTGACTTCCCCAAGCAGTCGGACCGTAGGGTGACTTCCCAAAAATAGTCAAATCTTAGGATGACTTTCCTAAAAGCAGGTAGGGTCGAAGACTAAAGATAGTCGAAAGACCCATTACGGCGCTTGATTCCTCTTAAGGATACGTAGGTAGCCTATCATTGGGTTCAGCCTTGACCAAAATGGTCAGTCCTATCCCAGCGAGCGGATATACAACCCTAGCCATCGAGACCAAGAGGGTCATTTCTTATCCCCATCGAGTTTCTTTCGGCAATGTAGAACTCGCTCGCCGGTTGACATCCTAAAAGCAGTCACTCGGGTCGGCTGACTAAAGATAGTCAAAGGATCCGAACTACGGCCGGCTTGATTCCCACTCGGGATACGTAGGTAGCCTATTAAATAGGTTCAGCCACTCGATCACTTGATCATCCTGCCAAAATATGGAGCCTTACTCTTATCGACGACCCCGCTTCCTTCGAAAGCGCCGTCGCCGAGGGGCTACTGTAAGTGCTCCAATTTGAGCTTGTTAGCATTTTCGTTAGAAAATTAACGAAAGTTATAACATTACTAACATTCCTAACATTCCTAACTTTTCTAACAAAGTAAGGGTAAAATGGGCATTGCCATTTAAAGTTAAACCAAGAAAAGAATCTCAAAAAGCAAAAGAAATAAGAAAAATCCGAATTGGGCAAGTTGAAAAACATAAACTGCTGGATTTTTGAATTTTATTCTTCCTGTCCAAAGCCCGAAGCCTGAATTAATGAACGGTGCACGCCGTCAATCATATCCGCGCGGACATGTTTGTCAATTTCGAGGGCTATAAATTGAACCCTCTCTCTCGGTAACACAACACAATTTGATCACGGCAAGGCGAAACTCTGGCGAAATATAGAGAGAAAACGGTGGGAATCCTTAGATTGCCACCATTTTCTCTCCAATCTTTCCCAAATCTCACTCACTCACAAACACTTCAAATCACTCTCATACATACTCTCATACATACACCAATCCAAGCTCAAATCACTATAGGAGGAGGATTAGAGAGAAAACATAGAGGACTTCATTGTTATCTACTTGTTTTCTCTTTAACCAACTCAAATCATCAACCCTAAACACCCTCAAACACTCTCATATTCAAGCCTTAAACACTCTCACATTCAAGCCTTCAAACACAAAACACAAGGAAGATAGGTATAACCTCCCTATCCTTACCCTAAAATTCATCCATGCATGCATTTTCAAGCTACAAAATGTAGTTCTTTCATCTTCTTGCTTTAGATCTAAGAAGATCACCATGGAAGACCATCTCCATGGATGATCTTCTACAAAGATCAAAATTATTTTCAAGTTCTCTTACTTTCTTGCAAAGAAAACTCATTTTCAAAACCCTAAAAACCATTTTCATACATCAAATCTCATTTTCAAAGGATAAAATTCTTCTTCCCAAGCAAATGAAGTGCTTAGTCCTAATGTACCCCAAGGATGGTTTGATATAGTTGATTCACCACTAAAATGTCAAGTGATCACTAATCAAAACCTAGGGAAATGGGGACAAGCATGGATGCAAAACCCCCTTTAAAATCATATTTTCTTTCTTGAGAAGTTACTGTCCAGTAGCAATTTTCTCAGACCTCAGTCCATGGTCTAATTTTTTGGACATAGATAAACTTGGAATTTGGTATTGACTACAAAATACTTTTTGTATCCAACATCCAGATCTTTCCATAAATATTTTTACTTTATTTTTTGTGTGAGTAAACCTCCTTTTTTCAAATTTTCTTTTAAAGGTCAGTTCATCAGTCTCTGGAAATCCAGATTTCAGATCTGAGATTTCCAGAAGGTTTTGACCCCTCAAATCATCTCCAAAAAGAAAAGTTATTTTACAGAAACCTTTTTTTAGGTGTTTTGAACATTTTTCATTCCCGGACTTTTCCCAGATTCTGGAGTTTTCAAGCCCTAAAGTCCATTTCAAAGTCAAGGGTCAACTGCTTTTTTCATTCTGGCAGAAATGGTTTTCAACTTCCAAAAATCTTTTGAGTTCCAAATCTCAACCCAAAAATCACCCAAAAAATCATGGGATCAGTTTAAAGCCTTAAAAAGAGTTTCCAATTTTTACTTACCTCAGTTTCAACTTATTTTGGCCAAAACATACACACACACACACACACACACAACAAAGGATTTTGAATGTTTGGAAGACTCGTTTTGCGAGGCGCGTCGGGTGCACACTAACGTCCTTCCCGACGCGTAACATGACCTCCGAACCTAAATCTCTGATCTCGGGCTTTTTTCAAAGTTTTGGCCCTCAAAATTAAAATGGCGTGGCGACTCCGTTTTGATTTTCACAAAAAAATCGGGCATCATCACAGGCGGCGATAGTCCTTAACGTATGAAGGATTGCATTGTCAAATGCATCCATCTCATCAGTTTCCGCCTTGGTCTTTGCCGCATCAAAATCAGTCTTCAGCTTGGTCACTTGGTTGGCCTTGACAAAATTGTCATCTCTAAGCCGTTTGTTCTCAATGGTAAGATCAGCAAGTTTGGCAGCGACATCTTTGTTCTTCTTGTTTTCAGCGACAAGACGAGCCAGCTTATCTTCCGCATCTTTGTTCTTCTTCTCTAGCTCCTCCAAATGAGCCTTTTCGGTGGCAAGATCTGCATCAGCTTTGGTTTTCTGATCTGTGAGCAGTTTGATTGAGGCATCTCGCCTAGTTACCCGCCTCTTATAGACATCCCGCTCATGTTCAGCCTCGGTAAGATCCACCTCCAAGGTAGAGCACTTTTGGCTTAATCCCAAGACAGTGCTGCTAACCTGCGAAATATGAAGCGACAATAAAGTGTTGAAGCAAAAAGTTAAAAATAAGAAGTTAAAATGAAAAGAAAAGGAAGGTGTCTTACCAAGGAAAGTTGGATTCCCGCGTGATAGGCTGAGTGAGCGGGATCCTCCTTTTCAACGTATGCGACCTGATCAGCATCGCTCGAACGCTTTAGGGCAGTAGAGCCCAGTAAGCAAGAAACTGGCTCCAGACTCTTAGTTATCAGCCCCTTGAGCCTGGGGATGCTGTTAGCCTCCTGGCAGAGAGCCTTCATGCCTGCCTCATATGCGGGAATCTGGAAGCCTTCCTCAAGCTAGCTAGCACGGCGGCGAGGAGTAGAGCGAGAAGTCGAGGGATGAGTTGGGGAAGCAGTGGGGGCAGGTTCATTGGCTGGAGGAGATGGGGGCGAGATGTTGGTTCCCGCAGGATCCTCTGTTTGAACCCCATCATTCTCGACCTCCTGATCTTCAAGAGGAGCGTCAGTCTGGGGCTCATTTTCTTCTTCTTCATCCTCCAAGTTTAGGGTCTCAGGTTGACCCCCTTGAGGTGGGGCAGAGGCGGAGTTGCGGGGACGTTTTTGTTGGCGGGGAGCTGAAGATGGAGCTCTCTTGCGAGAACCTCTTTCAGTAGTGGGGGTCCTCTCGTCAACACCAGTTGGTGCGATGGGGATGGCGAGATCAATGGGTAGGGCCATGAGGCTTGCATTCCTGGCCAAGGCCAGACGCTTGGCCTGTTGTTCCAAAGTTCCTTGGGCCAATATCTTTTGATTCATGCTCATGGTCCGGTGCACTGCGAGGAAAAAAGGAAGAATGATTAGCGACAATAAAGAGTTAGAGTTCTGAATAAAAGGAAGCAAGAAATGGCGAAAACCATACGTTGTACTGTCCGCACCGCGGGACACATGTTCTGGCCATTCCCGCAGATCGTGCACTCTGAGCTAAATTTGTAGCCAGTATGAAGCTCCCATCCAGGCCAAGACTCGATATATACTATGGCGATGTGAGGGGTGTAGGCGGGAAGTTATATGAGAGTCCTATTTGGCTAAGAAGGGAAGGATCAGCAGCAATTTGTTGGCAAGAAAATAGGGCGAGAGAAGGATCGACTGTGCTAGAGGCATCAGCGAGAATTTGAAGGAATTGCCGTTTAAGGTGTTTTTTGTCTTCATCCAGAGCCCATTTTCTATCAATTTTGGGATGGATTCCTTGCAAATCTGTGGGGAGAGCCCAGCCCACGCGGGAAATGATGAATAAAGGGTCATTTTGCCAATTGTGTACTTTGGAAGGAAGGGGTGTTAAGATTTTTGGTCTCTTGTATTGTATAGACATCCGAAGTTCATTGGTTTGTCTATCTTTTTGGGGATATCCAGTGAATAAGTCCATTAGGAGATGGAGGGTTGGTTCTGTTGGGTTTTATGGGTCCATGCGCAGCGGAATTAAGCATCTAATAACACAAAACCCAAGAGCCCTAGGATCCGTTCTATACAATTAAATTGAATTCCTAAAAGATAGAATATACCAACCTTGATTGCTTTCCGTTCTTGAGCTATCGAACAATGTATCAATGTGATTTTGAATCACAAACTTCGAACTCTAGGCCTTGATCGTCGTACGAGCGAAGACCCTCTAGTAGTATCCACACCTTTGAATGAACCAAGAACGATTCTTGATGATTGCTAGATCATAAACCTTTGAAGAGAATATTGAGAACCCTTTTTGTTGTGATTTTCTTTTCAAAAATTCGGCTAGGTCATTAGGGTTTCACAGACCTTATATTTATACTACATTGGTATTAATATTTGTTTCCTAATCAAATTAGGAAACTGTCTGTAAACCGCCTTTGTGGCATGTTATGTCGCACGATCAGACGAGTCCCATGGACAGGTTCTGTCGCGCGATGTCTCATGCCTTATCAGGACTTCTCAATTTTCTTCCTTTGTTTTAACCAATTCATTCTAGTTGTGTGTGACCCAATAGGATTATATTATGTTGGCAATGAGCTCGATCATATCGATCCTCATAAGACATAAGCGGACTCTAGCAAACCATTATGCCTACCCAAATAATATAACGTAAGAGTTCACGTTTCCAACGGTACACTTCCATTTCTCCCTTTGTCTCACGATGTCATATTGAACACATGTCATGGTCCATGTCAACTTGTATTTGTTCAATGCTTTCTCGATCTTGAGTATAATGATAATCCAATCGCATTGGGGTATGGTCATACACTTTTATCATTATCACTCATCGAGGGGCCCAAGCAAAACATCTCTCTTTCGAGGGACAAATTCCATCTTGACTTATCATCCTTCCCATCATGAATCCGATCATGCCAAAGATAGCCTTTATAAATATCGTGTTAAGATATCGTTTGACTAAAATCAAACATGACTTTTATCATATGTAAGGTCATGATAATCTCAGGTCTAGGGACTAAATGAAGTAACCATATGAAATTTAATTATGACATTTGACCATAACATAAATCTCAAACGGGTCAAGTCCAGTCACTTGTTCTCTAACAAGTACCCATAAATTTAATGTGCATCTCTATGCATATAATCATCATATGATTATCCATTAACATTTATAATAATTATTTACTTAATAATTAGGAACGGAGATTATTATAAATAAATATACAAAACATATAATAATCAAATAATAAACTTTTCATATAATAATAAATAATGTCAACACATAAGTCTATCAACCATAGGCCTAGGGCATAACACTAACAGTCTCCCACTTGCACTAGGCCCAATCTCCCATGTATCGAATACCCATGGACCTAACATGACCATCATGCTTAGCTTGCGGGAGAGCCTTAGTTAATGGGTCCGCCACGTTGTCATCAGTGTCTACTCTGCATATCTTTACGTCTTCCCTTTCGCATATCTCTCGGATAATGTAGAAACGTCGAAGTATGTGTTTGGATCTCTGGTGTGACCTTGGTTCCTTTGCTTGTGCAATGGAACCATTATTGTCACAATAAATTTCAATAGGATTTTTTATGCTTGGAACGACTTCCAAATCACTAATGAACTTTTTGATCCAAACAGCTTCCTTAGCTGCATCAGATGCCGCTATGTACTCAGCTTCTGTTGTAGAATCAGCGACGGTACTTTGCTTGGAACTTTTCCAACTGACAGTGCCTCCATTCAGCGTAAACAAAAATCCTGTCTGCGATCTGAAATCATCTTTGTCGGTTTGGAATCTAGCATCTGTGTAGCCTTTTACTACAAGATCTTCTTCCATTCCTCCAAAGACCAAGAATACATCCTTAGTTCTTCGTAAGTACTTGAGGATATTCTTGACTGCTATCCAATGTGGTTCGCCGGGATCCGATTGGTACCTACTCGTCATGCTTAGAGCACACGAGACATCGGGTCTAGTACATAACATAGCATACATGATAGACCCAATTGCCGAAGCATATGGAATACCATTCATTCTCTTTCGCTCATCATTAGTCTTAGGACTTTGAGTCTTGCTAAGAGATACACCATGCAACATTGACAAGTTTTCTCATTTAGAATTTTCCATTTGGAATCTTCTAAGAACCTTGTCAATGTAAGTACTTTGACTTAAACCAATCATCCTTTTAGATCTATCTCTATAGATCTTGATACCAAGGATATATGCAGCTTCGCCCATATCTTTCATCGAAAAGCACTTTCCCAACCAAGACTTGACAGTCTGTAGTGCACGAATGTCATTTTCAATGAGTAAGATATCATCGACATACAACACTAGAAATAGTGCTACGCTCCCACTAATTTTCTTGTATACACAAGGTTCATCTTCGTTCTTGATAAAGCCAAACTTTTTGATTGCTTCATCAAAACATAGATTCCAACTCCTAGAAGCTTGCTTCAATCCATAAATGGATCTCTGCAACTTACACACATTGTTAGAATTTTCTGGACTGACAAAACCTTCAGGTTGTATCATGTATACATCCTCAAGTAACTTCCCATTTAGGAAAGCTGTCTTGACATCCATTTGCCATATCTCATAGTCATAATATGCGGCTATGGCAATTAAAATTCTAATAGACTTAAGCATAGCTACAGGCGAAAAGGTTTCATCATAGTCGATGCCATGAATCTGCCTATATCCCTTAGCTACAAGCCTAGCCTTATAGGTGTACACCTTCCCATCCATGTCGGTCTTTTTCTTGAAGACCCATTTGCACCCTATGGTTTTTACACCTTCGGGTGGATCAATCAAGTTCCAAACTTGATTATCAACCATGGATTGTAATTCGGACTTCATGGCCTCTTGCCATTTTTCCGAATCAGGAGAGGACATCGCTTCTTGATAGTAAGTGGGTTCATCGTTTTCGATTAACTCCACTTCATCTCATCACTTTCCGTAACGAGAAATTCATATCTCTCGGATTCGGATCGTGACCTACCACTTCGGCGAAGGATTTGTGCATCTTGAACCGATTCCACAACTACTTGTGAACTTGGTTCAGTTTCTACCATTGGTTCAATGTTGTTTTCGGGTTCTCGAATTTCTTCGAGATCTATTTTACTCCCACTGGTTCCTTTGCGAAGAAACTCCTTTTCTAAGAAGGTACCATTTCGAGCAACAAACACTTTGTTCTCGTTTCGGTTATAGAAATAGTATCCTTTAGTTTCCTTAGGATAACCTACGAAAACACATTTATCAGACTTAGGTGCTAGTTTGTCAGAAGTTAACCTCTTGACATATGCATCGCAACCCCAAATCTTCATGAAAGACAAACTAGGTTTTCTTCCATACCACATCTCATATGGGGTCTTTTGAACCGATTTGGTAGGAACTCTGTTTATAGTGAAAGCAGCAGTTTCTAGTGCATGTCCCCAAAAGGATAAAGGAAGCTCAACTTGACTCATCATAGAACGAACCATGTCCAACAAAGTTCTATTTCTCCTTTCAGACACACCATTCCATTGTGGTATTCCGGGTGGAGAGAGTTCTGAAACGATTCCACAACTCTTAAGATGACTGTCAAATTCTTGGCTCAAATATTCGCCACCTCGATCAGATCGAAGTACTTTAATAGTCTTGCCAAGTTGATTTTGCACCTCATTTTGAAATATTCGAAATATCTCAAACGATTCACTTTTATATTTCATTAGGTAAACATATCCAAATCTACTATAATCATCAGTGAATGTTATGAAGTACTAAAATCCTTCCCTAGCATTGCTACTCATAGGTCCACACACATCGGTATGTATGAGGCCTAATAAGTCGCCCGCCCTTTCACCAGTTTTGGTAAATGGGTCCTTGGTCATCTTGCCAAGTAAACAAGATTCGCATGTCTCATATGATTCATAATCATGTGAGTCTAAAAATCCATCTTTGTGGAGTTTAGAAATGCGTTTCTCATTTATATGGCCAAGACGACAATGCCATAAGTAAGTGTGGTTTACGTCATTGGGTTTAGATTTCTTTTTAATGTTATAAACATCATTATCACGATTTTCAACATCAAGGATATAAAGGTCATTGAATGAAATAGCAGTACAATAATGCATATCACTCTTGTAAATGGAAAACTTCTTATCACATATAAGAAAATTAAAACCTTCATTATCCAAACATGAAATCGAAATAATATTCCTACTTAAAGCTGGAACGTAATAACAATTGTTCAAAACAAGTATTAGTCCACTAGGTAAAGTAACTTCATAAGTTCCTACGGCTAATGCAGCAACTCTTGCTCCATTCCCCACACGTAGGTCCACTTCACCCTCTTCAAGCATCATTCTGTTCTTTAGACCCTGCACATTTAAACAAGTGTGAGTTCCACATCCGGTATCCAATACCCAAGAACTAGAAGTAGATAGGAATATATCTATAACAAAGATACTTGAAGTCGAAGCAACTCCTTTGCTCTTCTTCAGTGCTTCCTTGTATTTTAAGCAATTTCTCCTCCAATGTCCAATCTCATTGCAATGGAAGCAGACTGCGTCCTCTTGGTACTTGGGCTTAGCCTCTTTGGGTTTGGCACCCTCTTTTTGTGAGGACCCCGACCCGGGACCTACACGTGTCCCGAGCTGGAGCGTCCTCAAAACTAACCCAAACTTACTAAACTTTTTAAAATTTTGATATAACTTTCAAACATAACAAAATTAACATAACCATTTCAAAACAACTCCACTACTCTCCACATTGGAGGAAGAGTGGACTAACTTTGAAAATACTAAACTGGTTTAGTTACAAAAGATTGTGGTTCGAACGTAGAATTTAAAGTTTATAAATACAAACTCCATGAAGGAATTACCAAAATACACTTTCTACGCCAACCTAAACGTACCCCGACAATTCCCAAAAGATCACTTCCAAACTCCTCTCCGTCCTTACTGGGCCGGTCCACCTGTCTCGGGATCTAAAAACATTAAAGGGAGAGGGGTGAAAATAAATCTCAGCAAGCTATTATGAATGCAGCAATATGCCAAATAAGATGCAACACATAACAAGTTGCATATAACACATTGGAAAAGCTGTAAACACCTTTCATTACCTTGGTTTACCTTTTCCCGTCTGAACAATAGTCATACAACATTGGATATATTATTCCAATCTTAGGTGAGCTACTTAAGCAATACTCACATCTTATAAGACCCATTTTTCAGGGAACCATATAAGATAGTAGCAACTCTTTAAGGCTTTTGGCTCAATACAGATGCTATAACCCCGACCTGTGGCCACAGGAGGGGACGGTCACAGATATAATATAATCCGATCACATTAGGTCACACTTCCATAATTGATCGCATTATTTTATACCCCCAACATCAGCTGATTAACAAATTATCAAGCACATAATAGTTACTTGAAATATAATCCACAAAGGGGATAAACAACATAGCCACATGGTAAAATATACTCATGTTCCATCAATCTCATAGTGTAACATTTATGTAATACACTAAGCATAATACATTCCATGAATATGTACTCAAGTATAGTAACAAAGTATCATTGACTAACCACACTTAGACAATATTCAATAATACATAGTCTCTATAACGATCCAAGTTAACTTTACTAAGTTAGAGTCACAGTTGATAAAGTCAAATAAGATTGCCAAACGATTTCTAAGTCAGGTTGTGAATGCTTCCGTAATTCCATTGGAACCCAATTGAGATGTCATTAAGTGGCTCAAGTATCCTACTTATAACCTAAGTTAAAAGGACTAATTCATATCAGGGTTGGATTAGATTCTACTACTTTAAATTGGTTAAGGATCATGCTAGGAGGTTGCTAGTGAATATTCCGCAGGAAAGGGAACTTGGACAAAATTCTGCCAACACGGGCGACCGCCCAAAGGGGTATGGGCGACCGCCCAAGCAAGGGTAAAAGGAGGGGTAGTTTCTGGGGTCATGGGCGACCGCGCAGGGAAACATGGGCGACCGCCCAAAAGGGGTTAAGGGCGACCGCTCAAGCCCACCTAGGCGACCGCCCAGCTAAGGTGGAAAATGAAGGAAGTTGCTGTGGTCATGGGCGACCGCCCAGCCCACATGGGCGACCGCCCACGAGGCCTTTTCCCCAGATTTTGCAGCTGAACCAAACCAAACCCAAGCATACTAATTTAGGTGAACTTATAAGGCTTACTAACCTCCTTCCTCTCATACTAACTATGTAACTCAAAATGATTTGAACTTAGATCATTTACCAATTGAATCTTCACCCATTTCACTACCACATTTCTTACACACTAAATCAACTTCTATGAACAATGATATCATTCTATGTCATTCATCCATTTCCTCAATCTTCAATAAGAGTTCTAAGCATTTAACAACCATCATAACAACAAGACAACATTTAAAAGTTCATGAGCATTTATTGAAGAAAAGGGTCATAATAACTCACCTTAGCAAATACAAGATGAAATGAGGATTTTCTTGGCTTGATTTACTCTCCTAGTTGCCCCAAACACAAAAGTACTCTTGGATTGGAAAATGGAGTAGAATTGAGTGCTCTAGGATTTTGGGAAGTAAAGCTTCAAGGTAAGGCTTTCATGGGAGTTCTTGGGAGGTAGTAAGAAGAATTGATGGGGAAAGAATGAGGAGGAGGGAAGAGTAAGGGGGAAGTATGGGAGGTATGGGTAGTTGTTGACTTAAGAGGGGAAAGGAGAGGAAATTAGGGGAATGGCCCCCTCCCACCCTAAGCTTCAAAAATAAAACTCTTTCAATCATTTTAAAATACCCTTCCAACCTATAACATTTTATTTGTCCATTTTATTACCACTCCACCCTATTACTTTATTTATTTTAAATTATTTTGATTTAACCAAATACTTTAACTTACTTTCATTTTATTCCTAGGCTTTTGAATTATCTCCTAACCATTTCAACTTAACATAAATATTAAAGACATAGAATAAGCATATAAAGTTAGCATTAATATTAGAAGCATATAATATTATACTAAAATAGTGCCTAGGGTTAGGGTCGTTACACTCACTTCCCCTTAAGGAAAATTCGTCCCGAATTTTAAAAAGACTTACTTGGATGCTCAAACAACCAAGGGTATTTCGCTCTCATCTCCGAATCTAGCTCCCACGTGACTTCCTCAACGGTGTGATTCTTCCATAGGACCTTCACTATCGGGATACTCTTAGTCCTCAACTCCTTAACTTGAAACTCTAAGACTCTCAACGGTTCCTCAACAGAAGACATATCCGCTTGGATCTCATCGGGGGGAGAACTCAAAATATGGGAAGGATCATGACAATACTTCCTCAACATAGAAACATGAAACACATCATGAAGTAAGGAAAATGAGGGAGGTAACGCCAACCGGTAGGCCAAATCCCCAATCTTCTCTAGAATCTCAAACGGACCAACAAACCTCGGAGCCAATTTACCCTTATTACCAAACCTTTTTATTCCCGTCCTCGGAGAGACCTTCAAGAATACAAAGTCACCAACCTGAAAAGATAAATCCCGTCTTCTATTGTCGGCGTAGCTTTTCTGTCTACTCTGGGCCGTCTTCAATCTATCCCGAATCACTTTGATCTTCTCCATAGAATCTCGAACCAAATCCGGGCCCCAAAGTCTCGCTTCACCAACCTCGTCCCAACACATCAGAGATCGACACTTCCTACCATACAACACCTCATACGGAGCCATCTCAATGCTAGACTGATAACTGTTGTTGTAAGCAAACTCCACTAACGGTAAATGATCCTCCCACGACAATTGGAAATCCATCACACAAGCCCGCAACATATCCTCAAGTATCTGAATAGTTCTCTCGGACTGACCGTCGATTTGAGGATGAAACGCCGTACTAAAACACAATTTAGAACCCAAGGCTTCATGCAATGCTCTCCAAAATCTAGAAGTAAACCTCGGATCTCTGTCGGAAACAATGCTAACCGGAACCCCGCGAAGTCTAACAATCTCCTTCATACATAACTGAGCTAACTTCTCCAAGGAAAACTTGGTTGATACCGGAAGAAAATGAGCCGACTTTGTCAATCTATCCACAATAACCCAAATAGCATCCATCTTCCTCGCGGTAAGAGGCAAACCCGAAACAAAATCCATCGAGATCCCTTCCCATTTCCACTCCGGAATATCCAATGGTTGAAGCAATCCCGCCGATCTCTGATGTTCGGCCTTAATTTGTTGTCAAGTTAAACACTTGGAGACATAATCCACAATTTCCTCTTCATACCATTCCACCAATACCCACGCTTCAAGTCTTGATACATTTTGGTACTACCCGGATGAATCGCAAACTTGGACTTATGACCATCCTCTAAAACACGCCTTTTGATTTCCGTTGATGAAGGAACACAAATTCTCCCTTGGAAGGTTAAAATCTCATCTCTATTCAACGCAAATTCCCCGGATTTTCCTTCTTGCACTTGATCAAAAAATTTCTTCAACTCCGGATCACTTTGTTGAGCTTCCTTCAACTCTCCATACAATGTAGGAACGGCTCGCACATTCGCAAGTATTACTTCACTCTTCAATTCTCGGGAACTCAAAGCTGTCACATAAGTCTTTCGGCTAATCGCATCCGCCACCACATTGGCCTTCCCCGGATGATAAGAAATTACACAATCAAAATCCTTCAAGAACTCTAGCCATCTCCTTTGCCGGTTATTCAACTCCTTTTGGGTAAACAAATATTTCAAACTCTTATGATCGGTAAAAATCTCAAATTTCGCCCCATAAAGGTAATGCTTCCACTTATGCAACGCAAACACGATCGCCGCCAGTTCCATATCATGAGTAGGGTAATTCTGTTCCGCCGGTGATAACTTCCTAGAGGCATACGCAATAACTTTCCCATTTTGCATTAATACACATCCTAAACCCGCCTTCGAGGCATCACTATAGATCACAAAATTATTACAACCATCCGAAAGGGTAAGAATAGGAGCCGTTGTCAACTTCTTCTTCAACTCATTGAAACTTGCTTCACACTTGGAATCCCATACAAATGATACATCTTTCCGAGTCAACCTAGTCAATGGAGTCGCAATCTGAGAAAACCCTTCAATGAACCTTCTATAATACCCCGCCAGACCAAGAAAACTACGAACCTCAGTCACAGTCGAAGGTTGCTTCCAATTAACCACGGCTTCAATTTTTGAAGGATCCACGGAAATTCCCGAACTCGACACTACATGCCCCAAGAAAGAAATCCGCTCAAGCCAAAACTCACACTTGCTGAACTTGGCGTACAACTGCTTCTCCCGAAGAACTAACAAGACAATCCTCAAATGCTTTTCATGCTCCTCTCGGGACTTAGAATAAACAAGAATGTCATCAATGAATACCACCACAAAGCTGTCAAGATAAGGCTTGAAAATACGGTTCATCATATCCATAAACACAGCTGGAGCATTAGTCAACCCGAAAGGCATCACCACAAACTCATAATGACCATATCTTGTTCGGAAAGCTGTCTTGGCAATGTCATCCGGTCTAATCTTCAACTGATGGTATCCGCTTCTCAAATCAAGCTTTGAGTAGATAACGGAACCTTGGAGTTGGTCAAATAAATCATCTATATGTGGAAGAGGATACTTATTCTTTATGGTGGCTTGGTTCAACAAACGATAATCAATACACAATCGTAAGGTACCATCCTTCTTCCTAACAAATAGAACCGGTGCTCCCCACGGAGACACACTTGGGCGTATAAAACCCCGGTCTAGCAATTCTTGCAATTGGACCTTCAACTCTTTTAACTCGGCCGGAGCCATTCTATAGGGTGCTTTAGAGATAGGTGCGGTACCGGGCACTAAGTCAATACAAAACTCTATCTCACGATCTGGAGGCATAGAGTACTCACTAGAAAACATATCACTAAATTCATTAACCACCGGGACTAGAGCTAACTCGGGGGACTTCTTATTGGAATCTACCACATAAGCCAAGTAACCCGCACACCCCTTAGATAGCATCTTTCTAGCCTTTAAAGCAGAAATAACATGTAAACCGAACATAGATTTGTCCGCATCAAATATAAAAGTAGGCATATCAGGCATAGCAAATGAGACTCGCTTTCTACGACAGTCTACCAAAGCATGACACTGACTCAACCAATCCATCCCAAGGATCACATCAAAGTCACGGATTGGTAACTCGACCAAATCCACCGACAATACATGCCCACATATAGTCACATCACAACCACGATATATCAAAGAAGATGCAAGGCACTCTCCCATAGGAGTAGAGACCTCCAACACATAAGGCATAGATTCAGGCAATTTATGCAATGAAAATGCAAAATGAGATGCCACAAATGAATGGGAAGACCCGGGATCTATAAGAATGCGAGCCTTAACCCCCGAGACAGTGACTATACCTCTAATGACGGCATTGGGATCGACCTCTCCTCTACCTAAGGCGAACACTCGACCTTGCACTCTATCTTTGGGCTTCCCATCTACATCTGTAACGACCCTAACCATAGGCACTAGTTTTAGTATAATATTATATGCTTTTAATATTATTGTTAATATTATGTGCTCATTTTATATCCTTGACTTCTAATATTATGATGAAATGATTGAGAAATAAAATAATGTTATAGGGGAAAATATAAAAATTGAAAATAAATAAAGAAGGGAAATGAGATTAATGTGTGTGGGCAAAGAAAATTAGAATAAAGGGTTTAATTGCACTATCTTAGAATTTAGAGGACCAAATTGTTTATTTTGGGAAGTCTTTGATTGATAAGGGATGTGGGGCCATCCCCATGAAATCCTCCCCTTCCTTGATTCCTTAGTCAAGAAAGCCCCATACCCCATACTTCCCCCTACTATTTCCATACCCCCTCTACCCTCATCCATCATCCTCCTCATTTTATCTCTTACCATTTTCCATGGAAAATGGTCATTGTGAAACCCACCTCTTCTCAAGCTCCTATCAAGTTCATTCCTTTTCCATTTTTTTTAAATCCAAGTGTACTTTTGTGATGGGTGCATCTAAGGGAGTTGATCAAGGCAAGAAAAGCTTCATTCCATCTTGTAATTGCTAAAGGTGAGTTATTATGACTTTCCTTCCTCTAAATGTTCATGAGATATTTATTGTTGTTATTGTTGTTATAATGCTTATTGGATGCTTTGGAAACTTTCTTGAAATGGAGGAATTGGTTAAGGTCATAGGAAAATGTTGTTGTTCTTGGAAGTGTTAAAGAATGGAAGAAATGGGTGGAATTAGATTTAGAGAATGAAAACTTGAAATGGGTTAGTTAAATGGGTGAAGTTAGTTTTAAAGAAATTAACTTGAAATGTGGTAGTGAATTGGGTGGAAAAGTTAATGGTAAATAATTTAGGTTTAGGTTAATTTGGGTTTAAATGATCTAGAATGAGGTAGTAGAGCATTTGGAATTTTCTTCATGAGCACCTAAAATGGGAGAGATTGATTAAGGAGAAGAACATAGGAAAAATAAGAAATTGAATTATGGGCTGGCTGGAATCCCTCATGGGCGGTCGCCCATGGGGCCTTGAGCGGTCGCCCATGAGGGCAGAACCATGGCTCCCTTTTGAACTCTCCTTGGGCGGTCGCCCAAGTGGCTATGGGCGGTCGCCCATAGCACCAGAACCTTCCCAGTCTTCTTTCTTGCTGATTTTTACTAGTAATCACTTGGAATGATCCCTAACCCTGATAAGGTAGTAGAAGCTAATCCAAACCGGATATGAATTAGTCCTTTTAACTTAAGTTATAATTAGAACACTTAATGGCACCTTAATTGGGTTTAAATGGAAATACGGAAGCACTCTATCTCCGACTTAGAAATCATTTGGCAGTTTATTAAATGTGACTCCAACTTGGTAGAGTTAACTTGGATCCTTATAGAGATCATATATTGTCGTATAATGACTAAGTAAGATGGGTTGATGATATCTCATTATCTTACTTGAGTACATATTCATGGATTGTATTATGCTTAGTGTATTACATAAATGTTGCACTCTGATTATTGGTTGAACATGAGTATATTTTACCATGTGGCTATATTGCTTATTTATGCATAGTGTTTTAAATAAATGTTGCACTATGAGATTTGTTGAACATGAGTATATTTTACCATGTGGCTATATTGCTTATCCCGTTTGTGGATTATATTTCAAGTAACTATTATGTGCTTGATAATGTGTTAATCAGCTGATATTGGGGGTATAACATAATACGATCAATTATGGAAGTGTGACCTAATGTGATCGGATTATGTTATATCTGTGACCGTCCCCTTCTGTGGCCACAGGTTGGGGTTATAGCATCTGTAGTGAGCCAAAAGCCTTACATAGTTGCTACTATCTTATATGGTTCCCTGAAAAACGGGTCTTATTAGATGTGAGTATTGCTTAAGCAGCTCACCTAAGATTGGAGTATTATTATACCCAATGTTGTACGACTATTGTTCAGACGGGAAAAGGTAAACCAAGGTAATGGAAGGTGTTTACAGCTTTTCCAATGTGTTGTATGCAACTTGTTATGTGTTGCATCTTATATGGCATATTGCTGCATTCATAATAGCTTTCTGAGATTTATTCTCACCCCTCTCCCTTTAATGTTTTTAGATTCCGAGACAGGCAGACCGGCCAAGTAAGGGCGGTGAGGAGTTTGGAAGTAATATTTTGGGAATTGTCGGGGTATGATTAGGTTGGCGTAGAAAGGGTATTTTGGTATAATTCATTTAATGAGTTGTATTTATAAACCTTAATTTTATGTTATAACCGATGTCTTTTTGTAACTAAAACAGTTTATTACTTTCAAAGTTGGTCAACTCTTTCTCCATCGTAGAAAGGTGTAGAGTTATTTTGAAATGGTTATGACAATTGTGTTTATATTTGAAAGTTAAATCAAAGTTTTAAAAGTTAAGGAAATTTGGGTTAGTTTGAGGACGCTCCAGCTCGGGACACATGTAGGTTCCGGGTCGGGGTCCTCACAGTTGGTATCAGAGCTCGGTTAGAGTTCTTGGGTAGAGTCTAGCTGAGTGAGAGTGTGTGATAACTGACATCGAGGGTTTAATGCAGGAATTTGTTCAATGACAGAAAATGATAATGACCAACCAAAGAATCAAGGAAATGTGAGCAATATGGAGAGATAGATTCCTCCACAATCATTTGAGGTATACTACCTGTCTCCGGAGTTAGGGGTCATACCTTTCTAAATTTCCGTTCATTTCGTTCTCATGTGGCATTACATTTCACTTTTATTTGCATAAATGGCTTAAGAGTTGCCTTATGTGCTGGAGGTTCTACTCTTATGGGAGAGTACCTCGAATCATTCTTGATTATCATGGTAATTGTGATTAAGTGGGCATGGATTGCCGGTGGATGTGGTAGAGATACCAATCCGTGAATTATTGTAATATTGACCTGAAATATTTGAGTAGTTGTTGTGGTTGGGGAGGACTGTCGCAAGAAGCGAGTCTCCTTATCTATGTTTGATTTGCCTCCGTGTGTAGTTGAGGCGGATAAGTTATTTATTGATATTATGTCATAATATGCGTAAATGTCAAAAGTAGGGCCTAAGGAATGTGAAGGTTATTTGGGTTATGTGTCATATTTAAGTAAAAGACACTTGAATTATCTCATGTACCGGTGGTAAATAAATTGGTGAACTCTTAGTTGAGGTTAGGTATATGTCCTAATTAAGAATGGTTTAGGGTTGTATAACTTGCGTGAGTGTTTATACATTGGTGCCTCATGGTGGAGACTAGATATATGAGACTAGTATTGTAGGTGATGGTCTAAGTGGGATTATATGGTTTATAAGATATCGCGAGTACGAGTCCTTATAGAACTGACATATAATTGCCTTATGTGCTATAAGTATATCCTCTAATGAGAGATTGATTGTATTCTTGCTACTAATTTGAATAGGAAATCAGATATTCTTGTAGGTGTTATCACCCTATAAGTTGACTAAGTGGTGTTTCCCATGTGAGTTTCGGGTTCCCATCAGGTATCATGCCAGGATATTGAGGCTTTGAGTGATATAAGGTACTATTTTGGTATTCGGATCCCTAGATAGAGGACACTAATTAGGATGATGGAATTGATGATTCAACTTGTGAAATTATTTGATAAAGAAGATAATTAGCTTAGCGAATCTCCGTAAGGATAAACTAGTACTATATTTAGAAAAGATGATACTTGGTGGTTATTTATAGATTAGAGAGATCTCAAATAGGTAACTGTGAAGAATAAGTATTCGTTATCCCTTGTTGATGATTTGTATGACTGATTCTAGAAACTAGTAGAATACTCAATGGTTATTAGTTGAATTTTTTCGGAGTGTTACAATTACAGTGAATATTTGCTTTAAGGATATACTTAAGACAACATTTGTATCTAGTATGAACGTTTTGATTTGTAGGTGTGTATTAGTTGTGGAGAGGTAAATAGGGTAAATGTGAAAAAGTATAATAGATATAGTTATTGGTGACATTAAAGGATCAACTTCAGGAATTGGTAATATATGTATATGATTTGTTTTGAGAAATGATTATCATTAGTTGAGAAAATAAAATGAGGATGAATCTTATTGGAAGAAAGGATACTTTAGGTTGATTTCACCCTATAGGTCGACTTAGTTGCTTGACTCAGATGAGGGTTTGGTGTGATGCTTGGGAGGTATTGGCGTTATGCGAATTTTGAGTTTGTTGATGGTTATCGAGAGGTAAGTTAGTTTACACTGTTAATGTTTAATCGCAAATTGGGGATGATTGATCTATGTGAGTTTCAATTATATTTTCTTATTAGGAGATCATGGTAATTGATCGGAAACTTGATGTATGCAATACGTTGTTACTAAGTACAATACCAATATCAAAGGTAGGGAATAGATGACTCAAATTAAGTAAAAGCGTTGAATATTCAACTTGAGGAATTATTGAATTGAGGATGATTTACCAAGTTTATAATCTTAATGAATGTTTTAGTGTTATTTATCGGAGATAGTAATAGTATTGCGAGATTGTGTTTTCTTATAGAGAATTTAACTAAGTATAAATATTATGAGTGGTGGCTACACTATAAATAGAAGTCAAACAAGAATATCATGTTAGAATTGTTTTAAATGTGCTTTAAAACTTTGGATTGTATATTGAACTTCGGTATGAGCAATTGTGCCCTTCGGGGATAGTTTATTTAATAAGGTCAGTGAACCGTTTTTGTGTACATTAAAATCTGTGAGTAATTTAATTATCTACCACTGGTATGGGACGGTTGTAGATAATTAAATCACTCGAGTTAGTTTTGTTTAGCTTATCAATCTTTTGAAATTTCTTAAAATTGTGAGTGGTTTAGTTAATTAAAACTGGTATGGGACGGTTTTAAATAAATAAACCATTCGAGTCTCATTGGATTCCTTTTTATATACCCTTTGTAATTCTGAAAGATGTTGTAAATTTTAGAAAGACATGTTATTTTAAAGATATAGTTCGTACAGAAGCAAGTAAAAAGGCAACCTAGTTCCCCTATAATGATTAATTGTATTAAAGTTTTGATCCGAGAAATGATTTGATAAATTGTGGGGTTATTAATGTGACGGTCGCAGTAGACTTGGTTTTTGTATTGGAGTTGGATCGGCTCCGTTGTGGGCGGCCAACCATTTGATTTGAATATTGATCTGTCACTGGACCTGAACATAATTGGAACATTGAATTGTGAAATATGGTCAATTAATATTCCGTTCGTGGAATCAGGGTCTTATTAGCATGTCCATATTTATTATTCCATGGGCAATTGTTTAATGATTGTATTACGAGAACTGCGGATAAGATAATTGAACTAAATCGTTTCAAGTGAGTCAAGACATAAGGTGGTTTGATCACAAATGTGAAAATAGAATTTTGACGTTGGAAGATTTATTAGAACATTTAGAGCTCTAGATGAAACTTGAGAGTATTATCACGATGGATTTTGTGATTGAGTTACCTTGGAAGTAAAAAGGATATGTTGTTTTGTTTATA
Organism: Adenophora triphylla var. japonica; assembly: GCA_022495995.1. NCBI lineage: Eukaryota > Viridiplantae > Streptophyta > Magnoliopsida > Asterales > Campanulaceae > Adenophora > Adenophora triphylla. Next base: position 174,834 of record JAFEMH010003689.1, read on the forward strand.
GAAAGTTGATTTGTAGTTCCTACTCATTATATAGGAATATAGGGATGAGATTCTTTGATCAAGTCCTCGTATATGTTAGGGGATAGTTTGACTGTATAAACCCCATAGTATTAAATGGGTTGGATAGACATCAATTGGGGAAGGTCCTTTTGAAATGTATGAATGCTAGTAAGTTTAACCTTGTAAAAATTTGAGGAACCATTACTTATTGTTGAGGGTATGCTACGGGCATATACAACGGATGTTAGTAGTCGATAGGACGTACGGGTACCAGTGGTTGGGGGCGTATAATAGTAGTTATCATTCTAGCATTGAGATAAAACCGTATGAGGTGTGGTTCGGGAAGAAAATATCGATCTCCAATTTGTTGGGGTGAGGTTGGTGAAGCAAGGCCTAAGGTAAATTGGCGCCAAAGTTTGTTAATCCATTTGAAGTTTTAGAAAAGGTTGGTGATTTGACTTATAGACTGGCTTGTAGCAGCTTATAGAGTATTCGAAGTTTTAAATGTAATATCGTAATGTATTTGGTGACATAAGTTGTAATACTTTATTTATTTATATTTTTATTGAGGTCGTGAAAATTCGGGTTAGTGATATTTGTATGATATTCTTGGAACATTAAGTTGTAATATCGTATTATTGAATGGAATTAAAAATCTTGGGGAAGAATCACAACATTGAAGAGACTATTTGGGAATTAGAGTATGAGTTATACATAAGTAACCAAGGCGGGTTGAACATTTAAGTAAGTACCAGTCAAATTCGGGACAAATTTTCTTTAAGGGGGAGTGAGTGTAACGACCCTAACCATAGGCACTAGTTTTAGTATAATATTATATGCTTTTAATATTATTGTTAATATTATGTGCTCATTTTATATCCTTGACTTCTAATATTAGGATGAAATGATTGGGAAATAAAATAATGTTATAGGGGGAAATATAAAAATAGAAAATAAATAAAGAAGTAAAATGAGATTAATGTGTGTGGGCAAAGAAAATTAAAATAAAGGGTTTAATTGCACTACCTTAGAATTTAGAGGACCAAATTATTTATTTTGGGAAGTCTTTGATTGATAAGGGATGGGGGGCCATCCCCATGAAATCCTCCCCTTCCTTGATTCCTTAGTCAAGAAAGCCCCATACCCCATACTTCCCCCTACTATTTCCATACTCCCTCTACCCTCCTCCATCATCCTCCTCATTTTATCTCTTACCATTTTCCATGGAAAATGGTCATTGTGAAACCCACCTCTTCTCAAGCTCCTACCAAGTTCATTCCTTTTCCATTTTTTTTTAAATCCAAGTGTACTTTTGTGATGGGTGCATCTAAGGGAGTTGATCAAGCCAAAAAAAGCTTCATTCCATCTTGTAATTGCTAAAGGTGAGTTATTATGACTTTCCTTCCTCTAAATGTTCATGAGATATTTATTGTTGTTATTGTTGTTATAATGCTTATTGGATGCTTTGGAAACTTTCTTGAAATGGAGGAATTGGTTAAGGTCATAGGAAAATGTTGTTGTTCTTGGAAGTGTTAAAGAATGGAAGAAATGGGTGGAGTTAGATTTAGAGAATGAAAACTTGAAATGGGTTAGTTAAATGGGTGAAGTTAGTTTTAAAGGAATTAACTTGAAATGTGGTAGTGAATTGGGTGGAAAAGTTAATGGTAAATAATTTAGGTTTAGGTTAATTTGGGTTTAAATGATCTAGAATGAGGTAGTAGAGCATTTGGGATTTTCTTCATGAGCACCTAAAATGAAAGAGATTGATTAAGGAGAAGAACATAGGAAAAATAAGAAATTGAATTATGGGCTGGCTGGAATCCCTCATGGGCGGTCGCCCATGGGGCCTTGAGCGGTCGCCCATGAGGGCAGAACCATGGCTCCCTTTTGAACTCTCCTTGGGCGGTCGCCCAAGTGGCTATGGGCGGTCGCCCATAGCACCAGAACCTTCCCAGTCTTCTTTCTTGCTGATTTTTACTAGTAATCACTTGGAATGATCCCTAACCCTGATAAGGTAGTAGAAGCTAATCCAAATCGGATATGAATTAGTCCTTTTAACTTAAGTTATAATTAAAACACTTAATGGCACCTTAATTGGGTTTAAATGGAAATACGGAAGCACTCTATCTCCGACTTAGAAATCATTTGGCAGTTTATTAAATGTGACTCCAACTTGGTAGAGTTAACTTGGATCCTTATAGAGATCATATATTGTCGTATAATGACTAAGTAAGATGGGTTGATGATATCTCATTATCTTACTTGAGTACATATTCATGGATTGTATTATGCTTAGTGTATTACATAAATGTTGCACTCTGATTATTGGTTGAACATGAGTATATTTTACCATGTGGCTATATTGCTTATTTATGCATAGTGTTTTAAATAAATGTTGCACTATGAGATTTGTTGAACATGAGTATATTTTACCATGTGGCTATATTGCTTATCCCGTTTGTGGATTATATTTCAAGTAACTATTATGTGCTTGATAATGTGTTAATCAGCTGATATTGGGGGTATAACATAATACGATCAATTATGGAAGTGTGACCTAATGTGATCGGATTATGTTATATCTGTGACCGTCCCCTTCTGTGGCCACAGGTTGGGGTTATAGCATCTGTAGTGAGCCAAAAGCCTTACATAGTTGCTACTATCTTATATGGTTTCCTGAAAAACGGGTCTTATAAGATGTGAGTATTGCTTAAGAAGCTCACCTAAGATTGGAGTATTATTATACCCAATGTTGTACGACTATTGTTCAGACGGGAAAAGGTAAACCAAGGTAATGGAAGGTGTTTACAGCTTTTCCAATGTGTTGTATGCAACTTGTTATGTGTTGCATCTTATATGGCATATTGTTGCATTCATAATAGCTTGCTGAGATTTATTCTCACCCCTCTCCATTTAATGTTTTTAGATTCCGAGACAGGCGGACCGTCCAAGTAAGGGCGGTGAGGAGTTTGGAAGTAATATTTTGGGAATTGTCGGGGTATGATTAGGTTGGCGTAGAAAGGGTATTTTGGTATAATTCATTATTGAGTTGTATTTATAAACCTTAATTTTATGTTATAACCGATGTCTTTTTGTAACTAAAACAGTTTATTACTTTCAAAGTTGGTCAACTCTTTCTCCATCGTAGAAAGGTGTAGAGTTATTTTGAAATGGTTATGACAATTGTGTTTATATTTGAAAGTTAAATCAAAGTTTTAAAAGTTAAGGAAATTTGGGTTAGTTTGAGGACGCTCCAGCTCGGGACACATGTAGGTTCCGGGTCGGGGTCCTCACAACATCTCTTTTCACACCACTACCTTGTACCCCTTGACCACTACCCGAAGCTTGCTTCTTTTGCCACTTGGGACAATTCCTCCGAAAATGGCCTGTCGCCCCACACTCTAAACATCGGCCTTGCTTGCTCCAACACTTGTCCTCCGAATGCCCTGGCTGCTTGCAATATCCACACAATGTACCAAACTGTCCTGAAGTCGCACGGTTGGTAGGAGCCGCCACGAATCCTCCTCTACCTGCTCCCGGAGCTGCTGTCCTTGGTTGTCCTCTATTCTGCCCCGAACCTTGACCTTGGAATCTATTTCTGTTTCCGCCTTCAGATTTACCACGATGCTCCTCTATATCATTCTCAATCCGATACGCCATATTCACGGCCGCTTGGAAGTTGGCGAAGTCATGAGTCAATAACTGCTTCCGAAACTACACCCTTAAGCCTTTCACGAACCGGTAGATCCGCCTCTCTTCCTCCGGTACCAAATGGGGACAATATCGGGCTAACTCCGTAAACTTGGCTGAATATTGTGCTATAGTCATCGTCCCTTGCTCCAATTTCAGAAATTCAACCTCCTTCTTATCTCTCGTAACCATCGGAACGAAATGATCCCGAAACTTGCGCGTGAAATTCTCCCAAGTCTGTGGTGTCAAATCCCGATCCCAACCATCCTTCACTACCTGCCACCAATGCTCAGCGGGTCCTTCCAACTTGAAAACGGCACACCTTACCTTTTCCGCATCCGAACTCTCCATTGCCGCGAAAATCTTGTTCATCGCTTCAAGCCATCTCTCCGCCTTCGCCGGATCCGGATCTCCGTAGAAGCTAGGAGGAGACATCTTCATGAACTTCTCTAGACCATGGTGCCCTTGCCTACCCTCTTGTTGTTGTTGTCCCCTACCTTGATTCTGATTGGCCATATTCTGAAGAAACACTCGGAACATATCCATCATTTCGACATTTGGATTAACAACATTTCCCAAAGCCCGATCCTGATCTCCATCATTACCCGCCATTAGTACAAACTCCTGCATTAAATACTCGACGTCAGTTATCACACACTCTCACTCAGCTAGACTCTACCCGAGAACTCTAATCGAGCTCTGATACCAACTGTGAGGACCCCGACCCGGGACCTACACGTGTCCCGAGCTGGAGCGTCCTCAAAACTAACCCAAACTTACTAAACTTTTTAAAACTTTGACATAACTTTCAAACATAACAAAATTAACATAACAATTTCAAAACAACTCCACTACTCTCCACATTGGAGGAAGAGTGGACTAACTTTGATAATACTAAACTGATTTATTTACAAAAGATTGTGGTTCGAACGTAGAATTTAAAGTTTATAAATACAAACTCCATGAAGGAATTACCAAAATACACTTTCTACGCCAACCTAAACGTACCCCGACAATTCCCAAAAGATCACTTCCAAACTCCTCTCCGTCCTTACTGGGCCGGTCCACCTGTCTCGGGATCTAAAAACATTAAAGGGAGAGGGGTGAGAATAAATCTCAGCAAGCTATTATGAATGCAGCAATATGCCAAATAAGATGCAACACATAACAAGTTGCATATAACACATTGGAAAAGCTGTAAACACCTTTCATTACCTTGGTTTACCTTTTCCCGTCTGAACAATAGTCGTACAACATTGGATATATTATTCCAATCTTAGGTGAGCTACTTAAGCAATATTCACATCTTATAAGACCCATTTTTCAGGGAACCATATAAGATAGTAGTAACTCTGTAAGGCTTTTGGCTCAATACAGATGCTATAACCCCGACTTGTGGCCACAGGAGGGGACGGTCACAGATATAATATAATCTGATCACATTAGGTCACACTTCCATAATTGATCGCATTATTTTATACCCCCAACATCAGCTGATTAACAAATTATCAAGCACATAATAGTTACTTGAAATATAATCCACAAAGGGGATAAACAACATAGCCACATGATAAAATATACTCATGTTCCATCAATCTCATAGTGTAACATTTATATAATACACTAAGCATAATACATTCCATGAATATGTACTCAAGTATAGTAACAAAGTATCATTGACTAACCACACTTAGACAATATTCAATAATACATAGTCTCTATAACGATCCAAGTTAACTTTACTAAGTTAGAGTCACAGTTGATAAAGTCAAATAAGATTGCCAAACGATTTCTAAGTCAGGTTGAGAATGCTTCCGTAATTCCATTGGAACCCAATTGAGATGTCATTAAGTGGCTCAAGTATCCTACTTATAACCTAAGTTAAAAGGACTAATTCATATCAGGGTTGGATTAGATTCTACTACTTTAAATTGGGCGACCGCCCACGAGGCCTTTTCCCCAGATTTTGCAGCTGAACCAAACCAAACCCAAGCATACTAATTTAGGTGAACTTATAAGGCTTACTAACCTCCTTCCTCTCATACTAACTATGTAACTCAAAATGATTTGAACTTAGATCATTTACCAATTGAATCTTCACCCATTTCACTACCACATTTCTTACACACTAAATCAACTTCTATGAACAATGATATCATTCTATGTCATTCATCCATTTCCTCAATCTTCAATAAGAGTTCTAAGCATTTAACAACCATCATAACAACAAGACAACATTTAAAAGTTCATGAGCATTTATTGAAGGAAAGGGTCATAATAACTCACCTTAGCAAATACAAGATGGAATGAGGATTTTCTTGGCTTGATCAACTCTCCTAGTTGCCCCAAACACAAAAGTACTCTTGGATTGGAAAATGGAGTAGAATTGAGTGCTCTAGGATTTTGGGAAGTAAAGCTTCAAGGTAAGGCTTTCATGGGAGTTCTTGGGAGGTAATAAGAAGAATTGATGGGGAAAGAATGAGGAGGAGGGAAGAGTAAGGGGGAAGTATGGGAGGTATGGGTAGTTGTTGACTTAAGAGGGGAAAGGAGAGGAAATTAGGGGAATGGCCCCCTCCCACCCTAAGCTTCAAAAATAAAACTCTTTCAATCATTTTAAAATATCCTCCCAACCTATAACATTTTATTTGTCCATTTTATTACCACTCCACCCTATTACTTTATTTATTTCCAATTATTTTGATTTAACCAAATACTTTAACTTACTTTCATTTTATCCCTAGGCTTTTGAATTATCTCCTAACCATTTCAACTTAACATAAATATTAAAGACATAGAATAAGCATATAAAGTTAGCATTAATATTAGAAGCATATAATATTATACTAAAATAGTGCCTAGGGTTAGGGTCGTTACACTCACTTCCCCTTAAGGAAAATTCATCCCAAATTTTAAAAAGACTTACTTGGATGCTCAAACAACCAAGGGTATTTCGCTCTCATCTCCGACTCTAGCTCCCATGTGGCTTCCTCAATGGTGTGATTCTTCCATAGGACCTTCACTATCGGGATACTCTTAGTCCTCAACTCCTTAACTTGAAACTCTAAGACTCTCAACGGTTCCTCAACATAAGACATATCCGCTTGGATCTCATCGGGGGGAGAACTCAAAATATGGGAAGGATCATGACAATACTTCCTCAACATAGAAACATGAAACACATCATGAAGTAAGGAAAATGAGGGAGGTAACGCCAACCGGTAGGCCAAATCCCCAATCTTCTCTAGAATCTCAAACGGACCAACAAACCTCGGAGCCAATTTACCCTTATTACCAAACCTTCTTATTCCCGTCCTCGGAGAGACCTTCAAGAACACAAAGTCACCAGCCTGAAAAGATAAATCCCGTCTTCTATTGTCGGCGTAGCTTTTCTGTCTACTCTGGGCCGTCTTCAATCTATCCCGAATCACTTTGATCTTCTCCGTAGAATCTCGAACCAAATTCGGGCCCCAAAGTCTCGCTTCACCAACCTCGTCCCAACACATCGGAGATCGACACTTCCTACCATACAACGCCTCATACGGAGCCATCTCAATGCTAGACTGATAACTGTTGTTGTAAGCAAACTCCACTAACGGTAAATGATCCTCCCACGACAATTGGAAATCCATCACACAAGCCCGCAATATATCCTCAAGTATCTGAATAGTTCTCTCGGACTGACCGTCGGTTTGAGGATGAAACGCCGTACTAAAACACAATTTAGAACCCAAGGCTTCATGCAATGCTCTCCAAAATCTAGAAGTAAACCTCGGATCTCTGTCGGAAACAATGCTAACCAGAACCCCGTGAAGTCTAACAATCACCTTCATATATAACTGAGCTAACTTCTCCAAGGAAAACTTGGTTGATACCGGAAGAAAATGAGCCGACTTTGTCAATCTATCCACAATAACCCAAATAGCATCCATCTTCCTCGCGGTAAGAGGCAAACCCGAAATAAAATTCATCGAGATCCCTTCCCATTTCTACTCCGGAATATCCAATGGTTGAAGCAATCACGCCGGTCTCTGATGTTCGGCCTTAATTTGTTGACAAGTTAAACACTTGGAGACATAATCTGCAATTTCCCTCTTCATACCATTCCACCAATACCCACGCTTCAAGTCTTGATACATTTTGGTACTACCCGGATGAATCGCAAACTTGGACTTATGACCATCCTCTAAAACACGCCTTTTGATTTCCGTTGATGAAGGAACGCAAATTCTCCCTTGGAAGGTTAAAATCCCATCTCTATTCAACGCAAATTCCTCGGCTTTTCCTTCTTATACTTGATCAAAAATTTTATTCAACTCCGGATCACTTTGTTGAGCTTCCTTCAACTCTCCATACAATGTAGGAACGGCTCGCACATTCGCAAGTATTACTTCACTCTTCAATTCTCGGGAACTCAAAGCTGTCACATAAGCCTTTCGGCTAATCGCATCCGCCACCACATTGGCCTTCCCCGGATGATAAGAAATTACACAATCAAAATCCTTCAAGAACTCTAGCCATCTCCTTTGCCGGTTATTCAACTCCTTTTGGGTAAACAAATATTTCAAACTCTTATGATCGGTAAAAATCTCAAATTTCGCCCCATAAAGGTAATGCTTCCACTTATGCAACGCAGACACGATCGCCGCCAGTTCCATATCATGAGTAGGGTAATTCTGTTCCGCCGGTGATAACTTCCTAGAGGCATACGCAATAACTTTCCCATTTTTCATTAATACACATCCCAAACCCGCCTTCGAGGCATCACTATAGATCACAAAATTATTACAACCATCCGGAAGGGCAAGAATAGGAGCCGTTGTCAACTTCTTCTTCAACTCATTGAAACTTGCTTCACACTTGGAATCCCATACAAATGATACATCTTTCCGAGTCAACCTAGTCAATGGAGTCGCAATCCGAGAAAACCCTTCAATGAACCTTCTATCATACCCCGCCAGACCAAGAAAACTACGAACCTCAGTCACAGTCGAAGGTTGCTTCCAATTAACCACAGCTTCAATTTTTGAAGAATCCACGGAAATTCCCGAACTCGACACTACATGCCCCAAGAAAGAAATCCGCTCAAGCCAAAACTCACACTTGCTGAACTTGGCGTACAACTGCTTCTCCCGAAGAACTGACAAGACAATCCTCAAATGCTTTTCATGCTCCTCTCGGGACTTAGAATAAACAAGAATGTCATCAATGAATACCACCACAAAGCTGTCAAGATAAGGCTTGAAAATACGGTTCATCATATCCATAAACACAGCTGGAGCATTAGTCAACCCGAAAGGCATCACCACAAACTCATAATGACCATATCTTGTTCGGAAAGCTGTCTTGGCAATGTCATCCGGTCTAATCTTCAACTGATGGTATCCGCTTCTCAAATCAAGCTTTGAGTAGATAACGGAACCTTGGAGTTGGTCAAATAAATCATCTATATGCGGAAGAGGATACTTATTCTTTATGGTGGCTTGGTTCAACAAACGATAATCAATACAAAATCGTAAGGTACCATCCTTCTTCCTAACAAATAGAACCGGTGCTCCCCACGGAGACACACTTGGGCGTATAAAACCCCGGTCTAGCAATTCTTGCAATTGGACCTTCAACTCTTTTAACTCGACCGGAGCCATTCTATAGGGTGCTTTAGAGATAGGTGCGGTACCGGGCACTAAGTCAATACAAAACTCTATCTCACGATCCGGAGGCATAGAGTACTCACTAGAAAACACATCACTAAATTCATTAACCACCGGGACATGAGCTAACTCGGGGGACTTCTTATTGGAATCTACCACATAAGTCAAGTAACCCACACACCCCTTAGATAGCATCTTTCTAGCCTTTAAAGCAGAAATAACATGTAAATCGAACATAGATTTGTCCGCATCAAATATAAAAGTAGGCATATCAGGCATAGCAAATGAGACTCGCTTTCTACGACAGTCTACCAAAGCATGACACTGACTCAACCAATCCATCCCAAGGATCACATCAAAGTCACGAATTGGTAACTCGACCAAATCCACCGGCAATACATGCCAACATATAGTCACATCACAACCACGATATATCAAAAAAGATGCAAGACACTCTCCCATAGGAGTAGAGACCTCCAACACATAAGGCATAGATTCAGGCAATTTATGCAATGAAAACGCAAAATGAGATGCCACAAATGAATGGGAAGACCCGGGATCTATAAGAATGAGGGCCTTAACCCCCGAGACAGGGACTATACCTCTAATGACGGCATTCGGATCGACCTCTCCTCTACCCAAGGCGAACACTCGACCTTGCACTCTATCTTTGGGCTTCCCGTCTACATCTCTCTTCACACCACTACCTTGTCCCCCTTGACCACTACCCGAAGCTTGCTTCTTTTGCCACTTGGGACAATTCCTCTGAAAATGGCCTGTCGCCCCACACTCTAAACATCGGCCTTGCTTGCTCCAACACTTGTCCTCCGAATGCCCTGGCTTCTTGCAATATCCACACAATGTAACAAACTGTCCTGAAGTCGCACGGTTGGTAGGAGCCGCCACGAATCCTCCTCTACCTGCTCCCGGAGCTGCTGTCCTTGGTTGTCCTCTATTCTGCCCCGAACCTTGACCTTGGAATCTATTTCTGTTTCCGCCTTCAGATTTACCACGATGCTCCTCTATATCATTCTCAATCCGATACGGCATATTCACGGCCGCTTGGAAGTTGGCGAAGTCATGAGTCAATAACTGCTTCCGAAACTCCACCCTTAAGCCTTTCACGAACCGGTAGATCCGCCTCTCTTCCTCCGGTACCAAATGGGGATAATATCGGGCTAACTCCGTAAACTTGGCTGAATACTGTGCTATAGTCATCGTCCCTTGCTCCAATTTCAGAAATTCAACCTCCTTCTTATCTCTCGTAACCATCGGAACGAAATGATCCCGGAACTTGCGCGTGAAATTCTCCCAAGTCTGTGGTGTCAAATCCCGATCCCAACCATCCTTCACTACCTGCCACCAATGCTCAGCGGGTCCTTCCAACTTGAAAACGGCACACCTTACCTTTTCCGCATCCGAACTCTCCATTGCCGCGAAAATCTTGTTCATCGCTTCAAGCCATCTCTCCGCCTTCGCCGGATCCGGATCTCCGTTGAAGCTAGGAGGAGACATCTTCACGAACTTCTCTAGGCCATGGTGCCCTTGCCTACCCTCTTGTTGTTGTTGTCCCCTACCTTGATTCTGATTGGCCATATTCTGAAGAAACACTCGGAACATATCCATCATTTCGGCATTCGGATTACCAACATTTCCCAAAGCCCGATCCTGATCTCCATCATTACCCGCCATTAGTACAAACTCCTGCATTAAACACTCGACGTCAGTTATCACACACTCTCACTCAGCTAGACTCTACCCGAGAACTCTAACCGAGCTCTGATACCAATTGTGAGGACCCCGACCCGGGACCTACACGTGTCCCGAGCTGGAGTGTCCTCAAAACTAACCCAAACTTACTAAACTTTTTAAAACTTTGATATAACTTTCAAACATAACAAAATTAACATAACCATTTCAAAACAACTCCACTACTCTCCACATTGGAGGAAGAGTGGACTAACTTTGAAAATACTAAACTGGTTTAGTTACAAAAGATTGTGGTTCGAACGTAGAATTTAAAGTTTATAAATACAAACTCCATGAAGGAATTATCAAAATACACTTTCTACGCCAACCTAAACGTACCCCGACAATTCCCAAAAGATCACTTCCAAACTCCTCTCCGTCCTTACTGGGCCGGTCCACCTGTCTCGAGATCTAAAAACATTAAAGGGAGAGGGGTGAGAATAAATCTCAGCAAGCTATTATGAATGCAGCAATATGCCAAATAAGATGCAACACATAACAAGTTGCATATAACACATTGGAAAAGCTGTAAACACCTTTCATTACCTTGGTTTACCTTTTCCCGTCTGAACAATAGTCGTACAACATTGGATATATTATTCCAATCTTAGGTGAGCTGCTTAAGCAATACTCACATCTTATAAGACCCATTTTTCAGGGAACCATATAAGATAGTAGCAACTCTGTAAGGCTTTTGGCTCAATACAGATGCTATAACCCCGACCTGTGGCCACAGGAGGGGACGGTCACAGATATAATATAATTCGATCACATTAGGTCACACTTCCATAATTGATCGTATTATTTTATACCCCCAACATCAGCTGATTAACAAATTATCAAGCACATAATAGTTACTTGAAATATAATCCACAAAGGGGATAAACAACATAGCCACATGGTAAAATATACTCATGTTCCATCAATCTCATAGTGTAACATTTATGTAATACACTAAGCATAATACATTTCATGAATATGTACTCAAGTATAGTAACAAAGTATCATTGACTAACCACACTTAGACAATATTCAATAATACATAGTCTCTATAACGATCCAAGTTAACTTTACTAAGTTAGAGTCACAGTTGATAAAGTCAAATAAGATTGCCAAACGATTTCTAAGTCAGGTTGAGAATGCTTCCGTAATTCCATTGGAACCCAATTGAGATGTCATTAAGTGGCTCAAGTATCCTACTTATAACCTAAGTTAAAAGGACTAATTCATATCAGGGTTGGATTAGATTCTACTACTTTAAATTGGTTAAGGATCATGCTAGGAGGTTGCTAGTGAACATTCCGCAGGAAAGGGAACTTGGACAAAATTCTGCCAACATGGGCGACCACCCAAAGGGGTATGGGCGACCGCCCAAGCAAGGGTAAAAGGAGGGGTAGTTTCTGGGGTCATGGGCGACCGCGCAGGGAAACATGGGCGACCGCCCAAAAGGGGTTAAGGGCGACCGCTCAAGCCCACCTAGGCGACCGCCCAGCTAAGGTGGAAAATGAAGGAAGTTGCTGTGGTCATGGGCGACCGCCCAGCCCACATGGGCGACCGCCCACGAGGCCTTTTCCCCAGTTTTTGCAGCTGAACCAAACCAAACCCAAGCATACTAATTTAGGTGAACTTATAAGGCTTACTAACCTCCTTCCTCTCATACTAACTATGTAACTCAAAATGATTTGAACTTAGATCATTTACCAATTGAATCTTCACCCATTTCACTACCACATTTCTTACACACTAAATCAACCTCTATGAACAATGATATCATTCTATGTCATTCATCCATTTCCTCAGTCTTCAATAAGAGTTCTAAGCATTTAACAACCATCACAACAACAAGACAACATTTAAAAGTTCATGAGCATTTATTGAAGGAAAGGGTCATAATAACTCACCTTAGCAAATACAAGATGGAATGAGTATTTTCTTGGCTTGATCAACTCTCCTAGTTGCCCCAAACACAAAAGTACTCTTGGATTGGAAAATGGAGTAGAATTGAGTGCTCTAGGATTTTGGGAAGTAAAGCTTCAAGGTAAGGCTTCCATGGGAGTTCTTGGGAGGTAGTAAGAAGAATTGATGGGGAAAGAATGAGGAGGAGGGAAGAGTAAGGGGGAAGTATGGGAGGTATGGGTAGTTGTTGACTTAAGAGGGGAAAGGAGAGGAAATTAGGGGAATGGCCCCCTCCCACCCTAAGCTTCAAAAATAAAACTCTTTCAATCATTTTAAAATACCCTCCCAACCTATAACATTTTATTTGTCCATTTTATTACCACTCCACCCTATTACTTTATTTATTTCCAATTATTTTGATTTAACCAAATACTTTAACTTACTTTCATTTTATTCCTAGGCTTTTGAATTATCTCCTAACCATTTAAACTTAACATAAATATTAAAGACATAGAATAAGCATATAAAGTTAGCATTAATATTAGAAGCATATAATATTATACTAAAATAGTGCCTAGGGTTAGGGTCGTTAAACTTTTCCTTAGAATTAGCATCTTTTGCCTTTCCGTTACCCTTGAAACCCTTCCCATTGTTAACCATCAACATTTGATCGGTTTTCTTCTTGACGATATTGGTTTCCACAGTGTTCAACATTTGAACTAACTCGAAAAGATTCTTATTCATGCCCCCCATGTTATAGTTCATTATGAAATTACTAAAACCTTCGGGCAATGAATTCAATATCATGTCAGTAGCCAACTTCTGGCTAATTGGAAAATCAATCCTCTCAAGATGCTCGATGTGGCCCTTCATCTTTAGAGCATGGGGACCAACAGCTTGTCCTTCACTCATCTTGCATGAGGTTAGGGCCTTAACTGTGTTATACCTTTCTTGCCTTGCTTGAACTTGGAACATTTCCATCAGTCGATTGTTTAGATCAATTGTCCCCAAGTGCTCAAGATCCTTCTGAAGGCTCTTGCACATGGCGGAGAGCATGAGACAACCAACATCAGTAGCATCACGCTTATGCTTCAGATATTGATCCCTCACTGCCCTAGTAGCATTGGCAGCAGGTTCAGGTGGAATAGGTTCCTCGAGAACGTACAACTTTTTCTCTTGCCTGAGAACAATTCTCATGCTACGGATCCAATCCATATAGTTTGTACCATTCTCTTCCAACTTTTCCTTCTCAAGGACAGGTCGCAGTGACAGATGATTATTGTTTGATGCCATTTATTCTACAAAAAGATATACATAAAATATGAATATATATAAGCAAACATATTATATGAGAAGTTTAATGCATTTACATGAATATAAATGCTCCCACTAAATTATACACCTTTCAATGCAAATAAGCATAATATACATTTAATGGGCTAAGATCCAACTTTAATTTAATTTCAAGTTTGCTATGGCAAACCACTCAAAACTAAATTAATTAGGTAGAAACATCAATCATATCACATATATGACTCTTAGATCTTTTATGAGATTTATTTAAGACATCATATGTCTAAGCATATTTTAATCTCATCTTATGCCTTGGGTCCAAAACCATTTTGATAACCCAATTAAGTTCATTCACTTTAAACATATAGGAACCACCATTTCCTTATCTTGCTCGCACACGAATAGAATCTAAGTACCTTGCTATGGCAAGCCCACCCAAAACTATCCGAGTGGTCTCAAGTGTTTTAATCATGAATTGGCATAAAGAACTTAAAATTATATGAAGGTTCTTTAAAGTAGATTATAAGCATATCATCTAAGATAATCATAATCGCGCACCAGGTAAGTTTCCAGGAAGATAGGTGAGCCACAAGGACTACTTAAGTACCAAATCTCTCCTTCGACAGAACTCTCCTAGACATGCACAATCAGAAATCAGCTCTGATTTGCAACATAATCAATAATTTGTATAAACAATCAGTTTCCTTTTAAATTTTGCATAAAATGACTTGTTTCTCATAAACAATCAGAAAATCAAAATTTTAATGTTTCAACTTAAACATTCAGGAAATTACAATACAATGTTTCAACTAAACATCTAACAAAGTTCTTAACATATAAGAACACATAATTCATGCATCGCAACAATTAATAAAATTATATTTTAATTAACTAAGCATGCATAAACAATGAATTAATCTAGCATAGCCCTATAAATTTTAATTTCCAGAATTTATAGCATCCAAATTAAGACATGAACATATCAGATTGTAAACATATTCACAGATTAGCAGGATTATTTAACAACCTGATTCTGCCCAGAATGGGCAAGTTTTGTCGCGTGATAGAGGCAAGCTTTGTCGCGTGACACAAGCAACTTCTGTCGCGTGACACAGGCAACCTTTGTCGCGTGACACTTGGTTGCCAGTTTGCAGATTTCCAGTTTCAATCAATTCTTAATCACAGAGCAATTAAATCATATAAACAACTTTTAACAGATTTAATTCAGTATGAAAAGAACACGATTTAGACATATTGTTTCAAAAACAATCAAACTATCGCATATAAAACATGCAAAAGAACATATAAACGATTTATATCACTTTTCTAGCATGTTAATTCAAACGTAATCATACGAACAGTGCTCTGATACCACTGTTGGGTTTTATGGGTCCATGCGCAGCGAAATTAAGCATCTAATAACACAAAACCCAAGAGCCCTAGGATCCGTTCTATACAATTAAATTGAATTCCTATGAGACAGAATATACCAACCTTGATTGCTTTCCGTTCTTGAGCTATCGAACAATGTATCAATGTGATTTTGAATCACAAACTGCGAACTCTAGGCCTTGATCGTCGTACGAGCGAAGACCCTCTAGTAGTATCCACACGTTTGAATGAACCAAGAACGATTCTTGATGATTGCTAGATCATAAACCTTTGAAGAGAATATTGAGAACCCTTTTTGTTGTGATTTTCTTTTCAGAAATTCGGCTAGGTCATTAGGGTTTCACATACCTCATATTTATACTACATTGGTATTAATATTTGTTTCCAAATCAAGTTAGGAAACTGTCTGTAAACCGCCTTTGTGGCATGTTGTGTCGCACGACCAGACGAGTCTCATGGACAGGTTCTGTCGCGCGATGTCTCATGCCTTATCAGGACTTCTCAATTTTCTTCCTTTGGTTTAACCAATTCATTCTAGTTGTGTGTGACCCAATAGGATTATATTATGTTGGCAATGAGCTCGATCATATCGATCCTCATAAGACATAAGTGGACTCTAGCAAGCCATTATGTCTACCCAAATAATATAACGTAAGAGTTCACGTTTCCAACGGTACACTTCCATTTCTCCCTTTGTCTCACGATGTCATATTGAACACAAGTCATGGTCCACGTCAACTTGTATTTGTTCAATGCTTTCTCGATCTTGAGTATAATGATAATCCAATCGCATTGGGGTATGGCCATACACTTTTATCATTATCACTCATCGAGGGGCCCAAGCAAAACATCTCTCTTTCGAGGGATAAATTCCATCTTGACTTATCATCCTTCCCATCATGAATCCGATCATGCTAAAGATTGCCTTTATAAATATCTTGTTAAGATATCGTTTGACTAAAATCAAACATGACTTTTATCATATGTAAGGTCATGATAATCTCAGGTCTAGGGACTAAATGAAGTAACCATATGAGATTTAATTATGACATTTGACCATGACATAAATCTCAAATGGGTCAAGTCCAGTCACGTGTTCTCTAACAAGTACCCATAAATTTAATGTGCATCTCTATGCATATAATCATCATATGATTATCCATTAACATTTATACTAATTATTTACTTAATAATTAGGGACGGAGATTATTATAAATAAATATGCAAAACATATAATAATCAAATAATAAAATTTTCATATAATAATAAATAATGTCAACACATAAGTCTATCAACCATAGGCCTAGGGCATAACACTAACAGGTTCTCGCCTAAAGGCGCGACAGATAACGATGAAGCAAGTTATCGCCTTAATGGCATTGGGATGAACCTCGGCTATGGCCGCGTGCGCTTTGAAAAGAACTAGGGAAATGAAAGGATCAACAAGAATCCTAAGGCCTGCTTCTAGTTGAGACGGGAAAACGACTATCCCATCCTGTCTATGTCGAATGGCGGAAAGGGACATCTCGCCATTATATTCGGCTATGTGGTAGTTCAGATGATCGATATGGTATTTGGTGTGGTAGGGGGTGATATAAAGATTTTGGGAAGAGCTATTTCTCGCCGCATTGGAGGTAGAAGGGTTACTGGCTAAATTTGAGTTCCCGCCAGTCGAAGTTGAAGCACCAGGAGCTCCATAGTTGGATATCTCGCCTGAATCAGAAGAAGAGAGAATTTGTTTATATCGATTCCTATTAACTAAAGGTCTCGCAGCGAGAAAGTCAGTTTCAGAACTGTCAGAGTCTATGGGGGAACCGTAGAAGCGACAAAGGTGGTTGCAAAGTTCGCGAGAAGTGAAAAATGTTTTAGACATGGGGGCTGAGGAATGAAGAAAGCATCTACCCCTAATTTCAATGGCGGCAATAATGGCGGGATCTACCCTATGAACACTTAAGCAGTTGACTAAGTCATCTCATGGGATTCTCGCCCAAATACCCCTAGTTAAATAGTATATACCCCCAGATTTCTGACACTGACCATACCTGACTTGCCTAACACAGTTCTTAAATCTAGCTATGGCGACGAACAGAAATTCGAAGGATACAAGGAAAATTAAAGATCAAATAAATTACTTGGAAAATACGAAGGATCGTTGAAAAAGTTGAACAATGGTTGAAGGTTGGCCGGAATAGTCAACAGACGGCCGAAGGGGTTGGTTTTCAGGATGAATGAACGGGTGAATCAAGCTAATAAGTAAGTATTTATGGCTGGTTTTCAAGAGGGAATAAGGATTGAGTTACTAATTGGATGGAAACTGAAGGTGATGACTGGAAACAAGCTCGCCGAAAAATCTCAAGGGTTGCCGGAATTCGCAAGGAGGCTCTCAGGTTAAGGGAAACGAAAAAGTGTAAAGAGAGGGGGGGAGGGTATTTATATTAGGGGAATGTCAAAGGGTTTCTTGGGAACAGATAAAATTAATTGGCCCCCCAAAATTTTAATTTTCCCTCATTTAATGATTTCAAATTTCAAAGTGTCTTTTCATATGTCCCATCACAGCCGTCAAAAAGTTGAAGGGCCTTTGGACATGACACGTGTACTACAAGTGTCAACATTGGCCATCATCTCGCATAATGGATGTAAGCGTGCGGGAAGTGGCGAGTAGTTTAAATTTCTCGCCTGGAACATGAATGATCCAGGTCTCGAAATTGGGGGCTACTGATGTGATTGTGAAATATTGGTTTGGGCCTAGTGGGCCTATTGGGCCTAAAGGGCCAGGATGGGCCATATATGTCAAGGGTGGCGAGAAGTATAAAATAGATGTTAACAGTAACCCCTCCTTAACTGGCGAGAATTATAGATGGCAACAAGAATAAGTCTAAGCGTGAGAGTAAACGTTATGCGGGAAGTACCAGTGGCGGAAGTGACATGACATGACGAGTATAACCATTAGGCGACATGTGTAGGGGTTGGATTAGGCGATAATACTTGCATGATCCTTTGGTAGGGTTGTCGCTTGGCGACAACCATGACTGTTAACTGATAAGTGATTGTGGTGTTGCCACGTACCCCCTACCCTTGTCAGAGTATGGTGATGTGACGAGGTGAACAGTGATTTCCCATTAACTATGGGGTAGTTGGCTTGATATCATGGATGATTGACATGTGTCCCCCATGTGCAAGGCACATGGTTGCATGGTAGTATATAAGCATGAGAAGAAACACTATTTGGTAAGTCTCTCTCACTCTCTCTAAACTCTTTCTCTCTCTAAGTTCCATTGTTATTCAGCCACCATTCACTTATTCTCACGCCGGAGGGGTTTTACCGGAGCCACCCCCTGTTTAGTTCACTTTATTTGCTTGTGTGTAGGAGATGAAAATAGTCATTCCAAGAAGATCTGCCGGAGTATCCTCTATTGTAACTGTAGGTTCACCTCCTGTGCTGCGCAACACTTTTTTCCGTGTAGCATGATGGAGGAAAACTCCCTCTTGTAATAAAAATACCGAGCAAGTGTACTCACTATCGGTGTAGCAGTATGCAAATGCAGGGGTCGAATCCACAGAGACTCGTTGGTAGACAAGTAAAGTAAAAGCAGTGAATTTTGTAACCAAATTTTATAGATTTGATTTAGAACTAAGAGCATAAAATAAATAACAAAAACTAAATAAACAAGAAAACAGATTATGAGCAGAGATTCGTAAATTGGATTTCACTTCACCATCATTCTATGCAGAATTTTTCTTATAAAACATTAACTAAACTTCTAGGGTTCATTCACTTTTGCTAGGATCGACACGGTTAGGTGGCCGGATTACAATCCTAAATACTCTCTTAATATTGTGACTTCTATTACGGTACCACAATATGCCAAGAATACATTAAGAACATAAGAATATGAAAACCTAACTTGATCCGATTCTATTACGACACAGAACAAGTTATTCAATCAATAGTGGTCAATGTATAAATCGCCCAAATTAATGGCTCGATAAATACCCAATTATTCAAAGATGAGTTCGTATCTTAACATACGTCTCGAATCTAAGAACAAGAAATTAAAATCTATTATTGAACTAGAAGGAATCAAATAGAAAGAATTAAAATATTAATGCATAGAAATCCGGATAAAAATCCAACCAATCTACAAACCTAATGAAATTAGCTACTCATAATTTACAATAATAAAAACCTGGAAATCGGAATAATTCTTCTTCTTCAATTATGTTCTTCCCAAAAGAAAAGCAAAAACTAAACTATTGTATTATGATAAAACGTGCTCTCCGATCTTAACATGGCTGCTGCATTATAAATAGAATAGGGCAAAATCAATGGACCAAAGCCAGGAAATTCCAATAATGCCCTTGAATTATACGTGCACTCTGTTGCTGAAATACGGACAGAGCGCGGCCGCAATGGCCTTTAGCGCGGACGCGGTTGTTGGCAGAAACTTTGGCTTGCATCCCGTAATCTGAGCGCGGTCGCCCTAGGATTAGCGCGGTCGCCCTGGAAAAGGGTTGATCGGCCAAATGTTGTGAAAGGTTCGATCGGTACAATTCCACTGATTCCTCGGCCATGCATTGTTGTTGGCCCATGCAGCTTGCTTCAATTTCCGTGCCTGGCCCTAACTTGGCCTAGAAATGGCCCCAACTGGCCTAGAAATGGCCCCAATTTGGCCCAACTTGGCCGGCCACATATCATGAAGCAGTGGCTTGATTTGTAATGAATAATATTCGTTTCGTCTCGCAATTTTGCAACCGCACTTTGACCACTATAATGACTTCTTTTGCACTTCGCTCTTTGGGACTTTATGTTTCATTTTAACCCACGAATTTTTATAAATTAAATTCGTCCAAAAATTCCATATTTCCAATTTAGTCCCTGAATTTTCCAATATTTCCCATTTAGTCCTTGAACTTCCAAATGTCAGTTTTGTCCCAGATTTCAGCATTGTTGCGCTTCAGCCCCTGAACTATCAAAACACTAACAAACCATATCAAATATACATAAAACTCGGGAATCAAACGCAAAGAAAGCCTAAAAGTGCATCATTTGGATGGATAAATACACATCCATCAAACACCCACAAACTAACCTTTTGCTCGTCCCGAGTAAAAACAAAACTAAAAGAAATAAAATAAAACTACTCTAACTATTAATAATAAAACATTAAAACTAAATAATTATTTTTGGGATGTTCTATCACAGATGATTCATTGGTCATACTAGTCTCAGATTCTCACCAACACACATAATCAACAAGTGCCACCACAGTACTGGGATTACAATCACATTGAAGCATAAAACTCACAATTTTCCACCGCGGCCTGAATGATGAATGAATTATGGGAGGTCACTGCCAACAACCTAAGATTGTTTATGGATTCACTAAGCGATGCTCTAAATCAATATGTCATAAACAGTACAACTCAAAAAGGACACTCATATGCATATTTAACACGATTGTCAACCCGGTTACTCGATATTGAAAGAATAATATGACTTAAAAGTTAAGGTGCGAAAGATCGCAGGGCTAGGTTCATGGTTACAAATGAAGGTAAGGACAACGAAAATATGAAAGTGAAACTAGAAATTCTTCTTTTAACAATACATCCTCCACTCACCCTTATTACTTTCCAATGTGCCAACCCACAAACTAAAACTTTTTCATACATCAACATGGGGTTGGGCACATTCCACTACTTCCTTTGGTCACCTTAAAACATGATTTTCACTTTGACATTAGAGAGGTCTCGATTTTTTTCATTTTTTTCTTTTTGCTTTGCACAATTACATCACGAAGAATGTGCATTCAATATTTTTTTTTATCAAGCCCCTCTTTTCATTACATAACATGACCCTTTTCTTTATTTTCGTGATCACTTTCCATTCAACCCTTGATTTTCCAAACTTCCCCCACAATATTCTCTTTCTTTCCCTAGTTTCACTTTCTTGCAAAGGTGAGAAAATAGTGTATAAGTTAGAAGGGTGGGACAATGAGGGTACAAATGAAGGCGAATGGTGGTCTAAAGTAACCTCCCACTTTGTGAGAGATTCCATTCTTTTTTAAGCTCAAAAGGGGTTCTAGCGGAAAATTTTATATAAGTGACTAGAAAGTTTAAGGCTCACAAAAAGGGATTCAAAGAATAGCCATATATATCAAGTAACCTATTGACGTGTTATTGACAATCATGCAAACATGTTCTAGGGACCCCGAGAATACACAAAGTGATCCCATAAAAGGCACCTAAGTTGATGACAATGACCAAGAATATGATACGGAAGTGAGAGGTGGTGCAATCATAATTTAAATGTTTCAATGCACTCCCAATCACCACACTAATAATAGCACATGTGATTTTAAAATTAAAGCACACTCTAATCATCACAGACTTTGGCCAACATCCCAACTATGAAAAGAACAAAATTTTTTAATTTTTTCTATTTTTTTGAAGGGTGACACTATATACACTCCCCTATAAACCCACAAACTCGGAGAGATGCCCACCCCCAAACTCAAAACATGCTATGTCCTCATAGCATCAAAAATTGATATGGACAAACAAGATTGAACGCAAACCGCTGAAAAGTCAAATTATGCGCACCGGGATCCATGATTGAATTTTCTAGCAAACATTTTGGATAGTTTCTGACGCAGCACGGAAGCAATAGGTTTCGTGATTAGCGCACTAATCACAAGAATTCACAAGCAATGAATCCTCAAACACAGATCTGGAATCCACCAGGAAATTAAAGAGAAATCTCTTTGAATTGAAAAGCAATAATAATAAGTTGTTTACCAAAATAAGAAGACTAAGTATTTATACTCCTACCTAGGCAGCAAATAAAAGAGTTCCCAAAAATAATAAAATACCAAAACTAAGCAAATTTCCGTAATTAAAACGCAATCAGTCTTCATCTCCTCGTCTTGAGTGCGGCCGCCCTTTGGCCCAGCGCGGTCGCTCAACACTCCGCAAAATTATGCCCGGCCTTCATCGTCATCGCCGCGGCCGCTCTCTCTCCCTAGTGCGGTCGCGCACTTGTCCGCAGTCTTCAAAGCTCGTCACCATGTCATCCAGCCGCGGCCGCCAACCCCACGAGCGCGGTCGCCCGGCTCCTGTATCGCCTCCTCCACCTCCAAAGAACTCGACTCCGAGTTCTCTTCAGGATAAAGAACTCCATCCGCGTGATACTCATACATGTCAGCTACGTTGAAAGTATTCGAGATGTTCAAGTTGTCAGGAAGAGCCACCACATATGCATTGTCATTGATCTTCCTAGTCACCTTGAAAGGCCCATACTTGCGAGGTTGCAATTTCTTATACGTACCAACAGGAAAACGCTCTCGTCGAAGAAACACCATAACATCATCCCCAACTTTGAAAACTTTGACCCGTTTCTTCTTGTCTGCAGCAGCTTTATTTTTCAATCCCGTTGCCTCCAACTTGGCCCGAACCTCCTCTTTGACAGCACAAACTTCATTAGCCATATTTTCAGCTGCTTGGCTCACACCACGACCCCTTGGTAACGGTACCAAATCCACCACATGCCTTGGAGTCGAAGAATAAACCACAGAAAATGGTGATTTCCCCGTAGCCGAGTGGACCGCACTGTTGTAAGCAAATTCCACCTGCGGTAATGCCAAATCCCACTGCTTCGGCTTGTCCCCACAAACACTTCTGATCATGTTTCCCAACGTTCTGTTAGTAACTTCTGTCTGTCCGTCTGTTTGCGGGTGAGCTGTAGAACTCCGATTCAATGCAGTACCAAACATACGCCATAACGTAACCCAGAAGTGACTCAAAAACTTAGTGTCTCTATCTGAGGTAATGGACTTAGGAACACCATGAAGACGTACAACCTCTCTAAAGAACAGCTTTGCAATATTAGAGGCATCCGAGGTCTTCTTGCAAGCAATAAAATGAGCCATTTTGGAAAATCTATCCACTACTACGAAAACAGAATCCACACCTCGTTGAGTACGAGGTAAACCCAACACAAAATCCATAGATAAATCGAGCCATATGTCATCAGGAATAGGCAAAGGCAAATAAAGACCAGTATTTTGAGATTGACCTTTAGATACGACAAACATAACAACACTGACGATAGCACCCGCATCCTTCCGCGATTGAGGCCAAAAATAACGCTCCTCCAAGCTAGCGATGGTCTTGTCTCGCCCCGGTGCCCGCTAAGACCTCCCCATGCAAATCCCTGATCAACTTCTCACGCAATGACGAAACAGAATGCACAATCGATCCCCTTTGAACGTAAAACCTTCACGGACATGAAAATCTCGCACTCGGATGCTTGCCCACACACTTAAACCATACTTCCTTGAAATCGGTATCCTCTCCATACGGCTCCTTCAAAGAACTCAAACCCGACGACTTCTTGAGACAGTGTAAGCAATAAGGAAGCCCTCCTACTCAGAGCGTCGGCCACTTTGTTCTGCACCTCGGACTTATGCTGAATGATAAAAGGGAACTTCTGCAGATAACTGACCCATCGAGCATGCATCTTGTTGATCATCTTCCGACCTGCAAGAACTTTAGTGGCAAGGTGATCGAGAATAGAATAAATTCCCGCGAACAAGATAATGCTCCCACTGTCGCAGAGCCCAAAAACAGAATAGAATTCTGATCATAAGTACTCCACTTCGACGCGCCTCACTCAACTTCTCACTAAAGAAAGCCACCGGCCGCTTTTTCTTGTGAGAGGACGGCTCAATCCACTACACCACTTGCATCACACTCCACCTGGAATATTTTATCAAAGTCGGGTAGGGCAAGAATTGGTGCAGTACAAAGTTTTTCCTTGATGAGAGCAAAACTCAGTTCTTGCTCAAAACCCCAATGAAACTTACCCTTCTTCAAACACTCAGTAATAGGAGCAGTGATAGTGCGAAATCCCGCACAAACCTCCTATAGAAAGTAGCTAAGCCATGAAAGCTACGCACCTCGGTGACCGATGTCGGGGCGACGATCCCTTATGGCCCTCACTTTCTCCTCATCCACCTGAATTCCATCCTCACCAACCACAAAACCCAGAAAAAGTAACTTGTTGGTGCAGAAAATACACTTCTTAAGATTGATGTAGAGCTGATTATCTTTTAAGACTTGCAACACTTGTCTAAGATGATCGAGATGTACAACTCTATCTTTGCTATAAATCAGGATATCATCGAAATAAACGACAACAAAAGAACCAATAAAAGGTCGAAATACCTGATTCATCAATCTCATGAAAGTGCTAGGGGCATTCGAGAGTCCGAATGGCATGACAAGCCACTCATAAAGGCCATCCTTGCTCTTGAAGGTTGTTTTCCACTCATCTCCTGGCCTAATCCGAATCTGGTGGTACCCGCTGCGCAAATCCAGTTTTGTGAACACCTTCGACCCGGATA
This sequence comes from Adenophora triphylla var. japonica, assembly GCA_022495995.1. Taxonomy (NCBI): domain Eukaryota; kingdom Viridiplantae; phylum Streptophyta; class Magnoliopsida; order Asterales; family Campanulaceae; genus Adenophora; species Adenophora triphylla. Next base: position 199,903 of record JAFEMH010003689.1, read on the forward strand.
ACTCATCAAGCATGTCTTCCAAACGGGGAATGGGAAATTGATACTTGATGGTAATTTTGTTGATGGCACGGCTGTCCACACACATACGCCACTGATTACCCTTCTTCGGCACAAGTAGAACCGGTGCGCACACGGACTCATGCTCTCTCTAATAAACCCCTTTCGCAGCAAATCTTCTATCTGCTCTCGAAGTATCTCATTCTCCTTGGGACTCATGCGGTAATGCGGGAGGTTTGGCAAGCTAGCTCCCGGAATCAAATCAATCTGGCGCTGAATGTCCCTCATAGGTGGCAGCTCATTTGGCAAATCATCGGATATTAACTCCTGAAAATCTGCAAGTAGTTCTTTAATCTCCCTTGGCAACCCAATCTCCACACTGAAAGAACTTAACAACCCTTTAATGATTATAGGGCAAAAATACTTCGACTCCTCAATAGCTGCGGTAAGATCCTTCTCATTCTGAATAAGCATCAACACCGGCTTATCCTTCTCAACCTGCTTTTCAAACCGTGAAACAGGAGCTATAGCAATCTTGTGTTTGTTCCAGTTGAACATCACCACATTATCCCTGCCCCTATAAGTAATATCATGATCATGTTGCCATGGGCGACCCAGTAACACATGACACACATCCATATTCAGCACATCACAAACGACTTCCTCCTTATAGTGTTTCCCGATAGAAAGGGGAACCCTACAAGTACGTGATACTCTAAGTTCGGAACCCGTATTCACCCAACCCAAGCCATAGGGTTTCTCATGCGGTTCAGTTTTCAACCCAAGGAAATCAACTAATTTCTGCGAAACTAAATTTTCAGTGCAACCATTATCAACAATTAAATTGCATACCTTGTTAGCAACGGAGCAGTATGCACGAAAAAGGTTCTTCCTCTGTCCCTCATCCTTGGAAGATAACAATATCTGTTGAAGAACACAACCCACATGCTCCTCGGATTCCTCCTGCGCGAACTCGGCCCCTTCATACTCATCATTCTCCTCCTCTACTTGCTCTTCGTCTTCCTCCCCTAGGAATGCAGCAGTTGCCCTACTGGGGCAAACGTTGGACCTATGCCCATATCCCTGACAGCGAAAACACTTATCTCCCCTTGGTTTGGCATACGGATTTCTTTGTTTTACATCTTGGTGCCTTGTTTCTTGTCGAGTTGTTGCCGCCACACGGTTCCTCTGTCGCATTGTTTCCGCCAACCTGTTCCCAGCCGAACCGCTAGCCGCCCCCTTCTCCTTGTTACTCCCTTCCTCAGCACCGCCTTGCGGACTCCATTTACGAAAAGGAGCATTAAAGACCCTTGCACTCGACTTTTCCATAAGCTCCGCTCTCAAGGCTAGAGTAGAAGCATCCGTCAAGTTCCGTACTTGACGCAAACCCATCTTGTCTGTATTGAGGCCTTCAGCCGTTGATATAGCGCGTGCAACCTTTTGTTCCTCGGACTCGTCAATCTCCACTCTTGTCGTGTACCGCTGAAACTCAGTAGTATACTCATCAACCGTCCTTTTGCCCTGTACACAATTGAGATACAACTTGTACAAAATCTGCTCATAATCTGCGGGCAAGAACCTCCCTGATATCAACTGCTTCATCCGTCTCCAAGTCTTAACTGGTTCCTTTCCCTGCCGTCGCCTCTGCACTACCAGTTTATCCCACCATGCGGCGGTACTCTTGAACGAATCGCTACCATTTTCACCTGTTTATTAGCAGGTACCTCCATGACCTCAAAAAAACGATCGACACTAGTCTGCCAATCTAGAAAATTCTCTATACCCATGGTTCCATAAAAATGAGGGATTTCAGCCTTGATTCTATAATCATGGCGATTTTGATTGTTACCTTGTTCTCCGTCATCCTCGACGATTTCTTCCTCCGAACTGGATCCTTCTCCTTCCCGGTTCTCCACCCTCTGCGGACGGTGAACGTGTTCCTCCCTGTCTCTTTCATCCCTACGGTCTCGATTACCATTCTGACCCTGTTGAGCAGCAACCAACGCGGCGATTTGTGTAGTCAACGCAGCGATGGCGTTAGTAATCCCCTCGATATCAGCCTTGGTAGCTTGATCTCCCATGATCCTTCAGTATGATGTAAAAGACAGGATATGGCCTGCTCTGATACCAACTGACGCAGCACGGAAGCAATAGGTTTCGTGATTAGCGCACTAATCACAAGAATTCACAAGCAATGAATCCTCAAACACAGATCTGGAATCCACCAGGAAATTAAAGAGAAATCTCTTTGAATTGAAAAGCAATAATAATAAGTTGTTTACCAAAATAAGAAGACTAAGTATTTATACTCCTACCTAGGCAGCAAATAAAAGAGTTCCCAAAAATAATAAAATACCAAAACTAAGCAAATTTCCGTAATTAAAACGCAATCAGTCTTCATCTCCTCGTCTTGAGCGCGGCCGCCCTTTGGCCCAGCGCGGTCGCGCAACACTCCAGAAAATTATGTCTGGCCTTCATCGTCGTCAGCGCGGTCGCCCTCTCCCCTAGCGCGATCGCGCACTTGTCCAGAGTCTTTAAAGCTCGTCACCATGTCATCCAGTGCGGCCGCTAACCCCACGAGGGCGATCGCTCCGGCTCCTGTATCAGTTTCTTGTAGGAAAATGGTCTCCTCATAATTTCCATTTACATAACAGCCTCAAAACCATGTAATTTCACACGGCCAGTCTTCGAAATTCCTAAGCTTTGACCTTCTAGTTGCACAAATTCCACACTAAAAATCAGTGCCTTACACGAACATTGACTTTACCATTCTTTCCTCCCCTTTTCCCACCCCCTCACCTATATATACATACATATCTATATACACCTCTTTACACATATAGAAAGAGAGGGACACATTGACTCAGTCTAACTCGGATCTGAGTCATGACAACCTTCCCAATCCCAGGTGCATATGAAGAACACCTCCCATCAGTTCCCTCATGGCTAAACAAAGGAGACAATGCATGGCAGATGACCGCATCTACCCTCGTCGGCCTCCAAAGCATGCCCGGCCTAGTCATCCTCTACGCGAGCATCGTGAAGAAGAAATGGGCCGTGAACTCGGCCTTCATGGCCCTTTACGCCTTTGCGGCCGTCCTCATTTGTTGGGTCCTAGTTTGTTACCGGATGGCCTTTGGCGACGAGCTTTTACCCTTTTGGGGAAAAGGTGCACCCGCTTTAGGCCAAAAGTACCTCATCCGACGAGCCGCAGTTCCCGAGAGCACGCATTATTTCAAGAACGGCTCGATCGAGACTCCGATGATCGAGCCGTTCTATCCGATGGCTACGCTTGTGTACTTTCAGTTCACATTTGCGGCTATTACTATGATTTTACTAGCCGGATCGGTTCTTGGTAGGATGAATATTAGGGCATGGATGGCTTTTGTACCACTTTGGCTAGTTTTTTCTTACACAGTTGGTGCTTTTAGCCTTTGGGGTGGCGGCTTTCTTTTCCATTGGGGTGTCATTGATTACTCCGGCGGCTACGTCATCCATCTTTCCTCTGGAATCGCTGGTTTCACGGCCGCATACTGGGTACGTATAAATGGATTTGGAACTGCGGCCGTGAGCGCTACAAATTAGTTGTAGCGCTACAACAAATTTCTTGCCGGAGCAGTTCCAATTTCACGTGTTGGGCATCGAATAATGCATTTTTGTAATATATTTTTCTATAATGATGCCTACTTGTTGCAGGTTGGTCCAAGGTTGAAAAGTGATAGGGAGAGGTTCCCACCAAATAATGTCTTGCTCATGCTCGCCGGAGCCGGACTACTATGGATGGGATGGTCCGGTTTCAACGGCGGCGCACCATACACGGCCAACCTAGATGCCTCCATAGCCGTACTAAACACGAATATTTGCGCCGCCACAAGCCTTCTTATATGGACATCTCTCGACGTATGGTACTTCGGAAAGCCATCGGTGATCGGAGCAGTCCAAGGAATGATGACCGGACTCGTGTGCATCACTCCGGGAGCAGGTACGTGTATTTGACCGGAATATCGTTGACTTGGTCAATGCCGTCGATCGTGATTTAACTTTTGCTGGTGTAATCACAGGGGTGGTGCAGTCGTGGGCCGCCATAGTAATGGGGATGCTTTCCGGTAGCATTCCATGGTTTACTATGATGATTCTTCACAAAAAGTCTACTTTACTACAGAAGGTAATGTACTAAACGATCGAATTGTTTTTTTCTTTATCATAATTACTCCCTCTTCCCAAAATATTTATCTCATTTGATTTGATTTTTTTTTTTAACTTTGACCACAAATATATGACAATTTAATTGCGTTCATGAAATTCTAAAAATTACTATTGATTCACCATTAATAATATTATCAACAACAACTTTTAGAATTTCATGAACATGATTAATCTCTCGTAAATTTGTGGTCAAAGTTCAATAAAAAAGTCAAATGTGACAAATATTTTGGGACGGAGGGAGTGTTTATTACTTCATCCCAGTTGCGCAGATCTACGCCTAAGCTATTGGTGGTGCCCATTTCTCCTCGACGGTCGCACACTCGTACAGCAATTTGTGATTTTTTGAGATTCCTTTGCTATTTGTGATTTTTTGAGATTCCTTTGCGGGTGATCGCCCAACTGCTCATCGGCGGTCGCTCGCTTCTTCAGCGTTCCAAATTATCTATTAATTTTTTTTTCTAAACAAAAAGGCGTCGTTTTATAAAAAAAAATAATCAATCACACAGTGAGATCCGCCCCTGCTTCATCCATATATTTAATATTTTTAATTTGATCAAGCATAAAAATTAAGAAAAAATAAATGTTATGATTATAAAAATTAAAATAAGAGAGAGAAAGTAAGTAAAAGGTTTTTGTTATGAGAATTATAATTGAGTCTAGTTGTCAATTTTAAGGGTGAGTTTGGGAGTGCTTTTTTGTAACTTATAATCACTTTTGAAGTTCAAAATCACTTTTAATAGCGTTTGGATAATAATACTGATTATGATTTTAAACTGTTAAAACGCAAAAAATTGTGTTTTGTAGAAGCAGCTATGACCCAGCTTTTGCTAAAAGTGATTCTTAGAAGCTGTTATTTGTGTTGTTTTTACAATAATAACTTCTATCTCTTTTATACATTTATTATATCGAAATACATATCATAAAGTTCATTTTTGATATTTATCTTTAATAATCAGTTTTGAACATATACTATCCAAACATACTTAGAAATTTTAGTATTTATTACAAATAATTGATTTTTCTAAAATCACTTTTGAAAAATCACTTACAGGAAATCAGAAGCAATGTCAAACTCACCCTAAGTGATAAATAAATTAAAGAAAATATAAAAATTTTAAATCGAGACAAAGACAAAGAAAGTATTGTTTATTTAATGTGAATAAATGGAAAAAAGAAAAGTGGTTAGGTATTAAAGGCAGATAAGGCTATATAGTGGGTAGTTGACTACTATTGCATTCGTACACAATCTACAATTCTAGTACGGTAACTAAGCCGACGTTTTGTTTGGAAGAAAATATTTTTCGAAAAATTTGATAAGCACCAAAAATTGAAGTCAATGGAAAATATTTTTCGAGTCAATGAAAAATGAATTTGATTTCTAAAAAAAATGACTTCTTTATCTCTATCTAAGAAAGTTGTTTTTCGAAAAACATTTTCCTTTGTTTGTACTCCCCCCGTCTCAATTTAATGTTCCTAGTGAATTTTACGCGAAAATTAAGAAAAAGATGTAGGTGGTGAAAGTATTGTGAGCATAAAAAATTAAATAAGAGAGAGAATAAGTGGGAAGAATAGTAAGTTGATTGGTGTTGTAAGTATAAAAGTAAAGTAGGAGAGAGAATGAAGGGGGAGAATAGTAAAGATTCTTTGCCATTTTAGGAATAAAGCAAGTAGGAACTTTAAATTGAGACGGACCAAAAGGAAAGTAGGAACATTAAATCGAGACGAAGAGAGTATTGATTTTACCTTTAAAAAGTTACTTTAATATGAAACTACCAAATATCGAAAAAAGTTCTTCGAAAAATGTTTTCTTAAGATTCATCAGACAATGAAAACATTTTTCGAAAAACATTTTCATTTTTCGAAAAATATTTTTCAAGAAATCATTTTTCGATGATTATTTTCCGTGAAACAAGCGGAGCCTAAATGAACTTGGATCCGATATTCAGATCTGAATCTGAAATTGCTGCAATTAGTTCAAATTCATGATTAATTTTGACCATAACCAAAGAAAAAATACCTAATCAATGATTAAATTGATGATTTTATCTTTCTTATTGCATGATTAGTTTGACTTTTTTGACTTTTTTCTACCCAAATTAGTCCAAATTCATGATTAATTTTGACCATAATCTCAGTTTAAATTATGAAATAATGAGCATTTATTTATTTTGTCATTAGGTGGATGACACACTAGGTGTGTTTCACACACACGCAGTGGCCGGCATATTGGGCGGTCTTTTAACCGGCCTTCTAGCCGAACCCGAACTATGCAGCCTAATACTTCCCGTCTCTCACTCAAGAGGTGCATTTTACGGAGGAAATGGCGGAATTCAATTTTTGAAGCAAATTGTTGCCGCTCTTTTCGTTATCGGTTGGAACCTTGTATCGACTACTCTAATTCTTCTAGCAATCAGGGTTTTTATACCCTTAAGAATGCCAGATCACGAACTCATGATCGGAGATGATGCGGTTCACGGAGAGGAAGCGTACGCGTTGTGGGGGGATGGAGAGAAGTATGATCCGACGAGACATGGGTTGAATGCATCAGTTTATGGAGCCGGTGATACAATACCTACCGGGTTTGTTAACGGTACGGCTAGAGGTGTAACTATTAATTTGTAAGGTACAAGTGAGCTTGTTACCCGAGCGAGGCTAGAGGTGTAACTATTAATTTGTAAGGTACAAGTGAGCTTGTTACCCGAGCGACACTATTCCTTGTGTTTCTGTGAGCGTATTTGAGCCATGATAGGTAGGCCCGATGGGCTAGGCCCAAATTGACGGCTCTAATGATAGATCACACATATTTTCTTCTGTTTCCCGCGCTTAGTCATGATAGGTGTCACTTGTTCCTTGTGTTTTTGTGTGCGCATGGACGTGTGCACGTGCACTTATCCATCCGCATTTGGCGAACACGCATAAACATTCTTTGTCATTTTAGGAAAGGTGAAGCTTTTAACGGGACACCCGTTTTGGCAAAAGGTGAAGCTTCAAATGGGACGGAGGGAGTATATAATTACAACTCTATGTTTATGCGTGTTCGCCAAGTGCGCATGGACGGGTGCACGTGCACCTATCCATCCGCATTTTGCGAACACGCATAATCATAGAATTGTAATTATATATTTTTAGATTTTTTTTAGATCAATTACTAGTAATTTAAACAATAAACATGAATTGTTTTCATTGTATCTTTAGGAATAGACCTTGTTATGTTTAAGCAAGCAGGCACAAAATATTGAAGTCACATTTCCTTTAATAGAATTTACCCGAACTGTGTGATCAAGAAAAATAGGTGCTCGGTGAGTTATAAATATTATCTGATTAATCTTGATCGCATAATTCGGAAGAACGAAACTGTGACATCTGTTCTGCTCGCACGGTGGATTGTTCTGCTCGCACGGTGGATACATTTTAATAACGAGATGGAGCAGTGGCGGACCTAGAGCATTTTTTAAGGGGGTGCACAAATACACTATAAAACTTTGTATGAAAAAATTAATGACTAATATGAGACTCGAACCTACAAATTAGGGGGTTCACTACCACCCCTTTAGCTTGCCTTGTGTCCGCCCCGAGACCGCCACGAGAGGGAGGAAAGGGCGGTCTATATATACTGTGTGAACAGAACCTTCTGTCCAGAGGCCCCACATAGGGTGTTTGTGTATTCTCTCCAACTAGGTATCTTAGAAACTGTACATTTGATGACTTTTCTTGTTTGCTAGAATTTTCTCCCAAGGTAAAACTTTATACTGCAAATTTCACACTCACCTACTCCCACTTCTAAATTGGAGAAGGTTGAAGACTTTGACTTTCTACAAAAGTCTACTACTGGGGCCCACTTCTAAAAAAGACTATAAAAGTCAAATAATCTTCCTTGTTCATAGAAAAAAAGGAGGAATTCCCTGTGCAACACCCCCAACATGCCACTAAACATCCAAGCATGACCAGGGGTATCAATGCAAAAACACAGTCAGCATGTCACACCACGTCATGTTTATGCAAATAATCTTCCTTGTTAATACATGGCATGACTCCGTATAATTTTCCGTCCACCTAAGATTGACTAAAACCCTAAGGGGACGTTTGGTAGGGATTATTAAACATGTCAGGGATTATTAGTACGATAATACGATATTTGGTAAGTTTTTAAGCCCCGTATTAATAACCTACGTTCCTCGGATAAACACGTTAATACCCTTCTTATTTATCCTGATAACGATGCTGGGATTAATCCCCTCACTAAATGAACGGGAGGATAAGTTTTCAATCCCAAATTACCCCTAGAAAATACCCTTAGTCGTCCTTTCTCTCTCTCAAGACGGTGACGACACTCCAGGGTATTCTTATAGAATTTCAATCGAGTCAGTTTTCTTCAGTTCTCCTCCTTCACTCGTTCTCCCTCCCTGACTATTCTTTTAATAACCTTGTCTATTATGATATCGAATTTCGACTGGGACAAGAAGACTAAATCAACCTACCCATCAATTTGTTGCAGAGACTACCCATCCTTCACTCGTTCTCCCTCCCTGACTATTCTTATCCGGGCTTGACTACCAAACGAGCCCTAACACGTATTACATGGCATGACTCTATCTCACCAGTTAGTAGGTTCCTAACACAATTTCGACCCGTTTCTGGCTAAATTCTTGCTACGCCACTGGTGAAAACAACAGTTACCCAAAGATTATGTCCATCTCCATTGAATCCTTTTTTTTCCTATAATTTCAATATTTTAGATTAGTAATTGATCTTTTCCTGATGAAAGTTCTAGGAACTTTCCAAATAATATAGTAGAACTTTGGGTATTATATATTATTATTATGTACTAATTTGAGCTCTGCTAATTTAGAAATAATTAAAAGAACAGTTAATAGTAGTAAAAAAAACAATTTTTTTTACTATAAAGGTAATTTGAGCAATAATTTTATGTTAGATTAATTATCCTAATGAAAAATTAAAACTTGTTATTTATACACCATTATAAATATTATAAAAAATAGATGTTCACAAGGATAATTAAATTAACCTAAAATTATTGCTCAAACTACCTTCGTAGTAACAAAAAAATTGGAAAGATCATTATGGGACGGACGGAGTATATGCGTACCTGGTGGCCAAACATTACTCATGTTTACAGGTTGGCCCAGTACTGGAAGAAGACCAAAAGGAGTTTCCATCAAACAACCATTTACTAGCGTTGACTGGAGCAGTGATTCTTTGGACAGGTTGGATAGGCGTTAATGGTGGCGACCTTTTTGCTGCAAATGTTCCTCCCTTTAAGACCTCAACACAGATATGTGCAGCCACCAGCCACCAGCCACCAGTGTGGGTTTTCTGGGACGTGTTTTTCTTCAAGAATCCATCAGTTATCGAAGCAATCCAGGGAATAATTAGTCTGCATCACACCTGGTGCGGGTAAAAGATCATTGTTAAAACAAAGCCATTTCGATTTTCAAAGGGGAATTAACCTACATGACTAGCATACTTTTTAATAAACTCTCCAGAAATTGATACATAATCTTACGTACTCCCTCCTTCCCACCAAAACTGATACTTATTTCCTTTTTGGTCCGTCCCACCAAAACTGATACTGCCCAAAATGGCAAAGGAATCTTCACTATTTACCCCACTCATTTTCTTTCCTATTTCACTTTTACACTCACAACATTCTCTCTCCTAACCAGTGACGGAGCTAGAAATTAAGTGAAGGGGGGGCAAGAAATTTTGGAGGGAAGGAATGATGTATGGGGGTTCGGGGGCAGCGCTCCCGAAAAAAAAAAAATTTGGTGTATTTTTTCATACCGAATACAATTTTAGACATAGTAAAGTATCTGCTTTAATGGTGCCAATAATTCATTCATTGACATCTAATACAATTCGACACACATATAACATAATTTCACATATCAAAAAGTTCAACATATATATTTATTTAACGTCTACAAATCACATCTATTAAAAGAAAAATTATAAATATAGAACATTTTTTTTTCAAAATATACTTCCTCCGTCCCACTAAAAGTTAAATTATTTATCAAATTTACACTTTTCTACCAATTATCTCTCTCATACCTCACTCTTTATACTCACAACCAAATTACATTTAATCTTTTTGTTTAAAATAAAAATAAAATTGTTAGTGAGACGGAGGAAGTACACCTACATTTAATCTCATTGTTTAAAATAAAAATGTAATTTTAGTGAGACGGAGAAAATATAGTCACAATACATATACTTTTTTTTTTAAGGAAAATTGTATTACATAATAAGTACCAAAAAAAAAAAAAAGCAAAAAAAAATTGTCAAGGAGGGGCAGTGGCCCCCCCTTGCCCCTTCATACCTCCGCCCATGCTCCTAACTATTCCTCCCACTCATTCTCTCTCCTATTTAATTCTTCATACTCACAACATTTTCTTTCACTTTTTTTCTCTCTTACTTTTCCTTAATCCGCGTGCCCAAAAATTTGGTCTTAGTTTTGGTGGGACGGAGGGAGTATAATTTTGTGTACTACTAGTGAAGTAGTGATCCAACGGTTACGAGTTATTAGGGTTGATATCATGATAATGTTATCAATTATGCATAACCGTTGGATCACTAGTGATACATAATGTGGCACATAAAAGTGGTACGAGTCTCTTAGGACTACTATGTTCTGGGACATACTAATGTCATGTCAGCCAGTGACGTATATAGAATTTAGAGTGAGTGTGTGCAAAAAAAAAATATAGGGTGCAAACTGTAATTTTTGAAAGAAGAGGGATGCAAAGTGTAAATATGTGAAAGTTAGATAAAACTTTTATCTAACTTTCACATATTTACACTTTGCATCCCTCTTCTTTCGAAAATTACAGTTTGCACCCTATATTTTTTTTATAAATACTCGGTAATTTTTTTTCAAAATGTCAGGTGCGTCATTTGCACTTCCTGGCGATGAAGTGCATCCGCCCCCGATGTCAGCATTCCTTAGTAGTGATAGACCGCCAAGGGTTTTGGGGTTTGGGAAATTAGAAAACCATAAACTCCGTATAACGTACCCATCCCAACAGAAAAAATGGAAAACACTGAAAATACACTGGTCAAATAGGTCATTTTCCATTTTCATATTGCTCAAAACGACTTCTAACTATGTAACATGTTTATGAACTTACAGGTCGTGTTCAAGGCTGAGCTCCACTGGTTATGAGTAAAGTTTCCGGTACTGTCCCTTGGTTCACCACATGAGTTTGAGCAGCTATTGTTGGTCAAACTACGGAGAAAAATCTGCACATGATGGAGAAATACAATTTGCCAGGAACCAAATTGTCTAAGACTTGATTCTCGGCCTTAGATTATTAATATAAAAGCTCATAAAAATATGAAAGACAAAATATAAGCATCACTAAAGGATAAAATGAGGGACACAAAGTATTCAATATTCATTTGATAAATTAGAACTATTCCAATATAAATTCACATGAAAACATAGTAGCTTGTTTTCTTACTGTATTTCCCTACCGCCATGATATATGAGGTAAAAGTACAAATATAGAGAAATTTCCAAAAAATCCCATCAAACAAGCATATGAAACACGTCAATATTCTCTACCCCACGAGTAAAAGAAACAAAAAAACAAGGGGCGGGGGGAGATAATATTGATTCAAAAACTTCCCATTTTTTAGTCACTTATATAGAAGATGGCAGGGGTTGGGCACTAACAGGTGCCATCTTAGGGTCACACTGACCAGTTACTGTCTCAGCGCTACCATTTGGATTAGAGTTCCTTGCTTTCAGATTGTCCATTGTTTCCACAAGGCCTTGGACACGCCGGACCTGAAGGTTAAATTGAGCATTCAGCTTCTAATTGTATTTCATAGTCCAAGTTTATCAAGCACTAACATAGAAACAATGCTTTAATTTCTAGAAGTAAAGGTCATTTCTGGAGAGAAAAAAAAAAAATTTACATCCGAAAGATCTTTTGACTGTCAGAATAGAATATTGGTTTAATTTCATTTTCAACCAATCTGCTTTACCCCGAGTTTCACTTCCACCACTTATTTTTTTTTGCACAAAACCTGCAATATTTTTGGAAAACTCTCACCCTGATCCCAAATTCGCGGATTAGGGAATGAATTAGGCACAAATTAGGCACCGATTAGACACGGAATTTGGGTCTATGAGAGTTTTCAAAAGGTATACTGGTTTTCGTGCAAAAAACAAGTATAGTGGTTGAAGTGAAAGTTGGGTAAAGTACAGTGGTTGAAATGAAATTAAACCTATTTAAGCAGAACTATGGGGAATATATTAAAATCAATAACAACGGGAATTGGAAACCTAATAAAGTAAACTACAAACCTCCAGCTTGCGTTGCACTCTCCCTTCTCCTTCAGCCTCAATAGAATCCAATTTCAACAATTGTCTCATAAGCATCTCCGTAACAAAAAGAATATCTTTATCCGCAACCTGGGTCCCGCTACACACAACAGCTTCTAAAGCGGCCACCTATCATGAAAGACCCCATTCGGTTTACCGGGAACCACATAATATGAATAATACGGAGTGTGCCAATAAATTACCTGTTCTGCAAGGTTATCTATCTGCTCCCTAACTTCAGCAACAGCCTCACCGCCTCTTGATATTTCAGTGCTCTCTTTCACTTCTTCATGATCAATTTCTTTGTCAGATGAGACCGAGTTTTCCATAACTACCACCTTTGAGTTATCCTTTAGCCCTGCTATGTGCAATAATTCTCCGTCCTCTTTTTCCTTTCCTCTAAACAACAATTTCAGCACCTCGGGCTCCAAACCAGTTTCTTGTGCAATCACCCTTTTAAGATCCCCTTCATTAAAAAGTTTCAAACTTCATGAGTATGTTAAACCTATTACAGTATGTAAAGTTATACATTCCTAAAAAAAATGAATACTAGTTGGCCTCGTGTTTAAAAAAAGAAAAAGAGGATAAACACCATAATGATGGTGTACAATTAAATTTGACATAAGAATCACAACAATTAAGTGTAGTATTTCATGGGTAACCGATGAACAAAAGGATTATAGGAACATTTTCAACCCCACCACCCATACCCAAGCTTAAAGAATAGGACATACAATCGGTACCAAGATCAAAATATTCAGCTAAAATGAACTCTTCCAGAAATAGGAGGTAACGCCCACTACACAGGAAGTATAAAAGGCAGAAGCTTAAAGACAATGATGAAAGAAAACAAACGGAAATCACCACAAAAGCAGCTACCGTAGGGAGAGGACCAAATAAGAGACAATGAAACCCCCCACCCACCCACCAGGGTTGCACGATTCGTAGTTCTTCCGATTCGAATTCGTGATTCGCTCAATCCATGGAATCCAATACGTAGAGTATTACAATTATTGCGATTCGCGAATTCGCAATATTAGTACGTTTGATTTAAATAAATATTAAAAAAATATATAATAATAATAGACTTACTTTTCATAGAAAACATTTTAACGTTCTATTACATCACCGAAAAAACACCCAAAAGAAACATTACCGAAAAAAAAAACCCAAAAGAAACATTGATAATAACACTTGGCAGCTACATCTTTTCTTTTCCCTTTGATGCTCTTTGAACTTGATCACCATCTGCCACTGGTTCTTCATTTTGCATAACCTGAGAAGCTCTCTTTGACATTTGAAATTGTAGTGACCTTATTTGGTTGTATTATTTGCTTTTTGAAAAAGATTGGTTTGTGGGAAGTCTTTAGCAACAGAAATTTGTAGTGAGGGATTGGCAATAAGGGTTACCAGCAGCTCCCTTGATATAAGCGTTGAGTCTGGTATGACTTTTCAGTTTTCTACAGCTGGTCCTTGGAACATATCAATAGTTAATGGGCAGCATTCATTGCAACAATGCCTTTTCATATCTAGAGGACATTAATTGCGGATTCAAAGAGGTTTTTCAAGGTATCGGAACACGAATCGAAGATTAAGATTCGCGAATTCCAGCGTATCGATTCAGTATCGAATCGCGAATCGATACCTGCGAATCGATATGCGATTCGATGTCTAGATGAGAGTATCCTGCAACCCTGCCACCAACCCCGTTTGCACATTAGACAAATAGAGTGTTCAATCCTAGAATAAAGCAGGCTTGCTTTAATCTAACTAACATTAAATGATGGTGAACGTATGCGAAAGCGTAAAGTAAAACAAGGAGAGGGAGAGAGAGAGAGAGAGAGAGAGAGAGAGAGAGAGAGAGAGAGAGAGAGCGAGAGAAAACAAGAAATGAAGAATCTCACGCAATTTAGCTTAAAGTTCACCATATATAATAATCTCAAACTCTGAATAGCTTTGAGCACTTACATGATTATTTATTGGCTAAACTATCCGAAAGATACTAGGAAAAAGAGTATTAATCTATAAGGAACTAGAAACAAAATACTAAAATTATAAGGACTATGAAATCTAAATACTTCAAGCGCTAGGAAACTAATCAATAAATAATAATAATAATATACTAAGGATATTTTTTCCTTGACCAAAAGGTTTTGGTATTTGACTTGGACTTGCAATTTGAATTATTCCTAGTTTGTTCGACAAAATGCAGGCTAAAAGTATTCTATGCAAAGATATCCCAAGTACTTTAAAAGATTTTTTTTTTTCCTTTTTGTTCCATAAAACCATATGAGCTCTAGCAAATGGGAGGCATCAACTTTCAGAAAAGTCTCGATCAACCTCTTTCTACTAGCAATTTCTCCAACACTGAAGAAACCCCCCAAGAGTCCTCTTCATACGCTCACTACAAAGGCGTTAGCAATTCACTAGTAGATTGTAAGGTCACAGGATATAGCCATAAAAAAGTTTGACTATTATCGTGGAGTTACCAACGCCATTATCATTACCTTTATCATGGAGTTAACAATACCATTACCGAATAAGAGCGATTAATTACCATACAATAGAGTAGGGGTGGCAATGCACCCAATAGGTGTTATCCATTAAAAATAATATTTTTAAGTGATCGTACATTGTACCAATTTGGTAAATTGTATTCTAGTCTAAAGGGTAACCCATGGATAAGAAATTACTACCCCTGCTATAGAGCTAGTTTTCGAAAAGAGCAACCACTCATTTGACCCACAAAAATTTGATAAACGTGAGTAAGAAATCTTACCTGTGACATTAGGTTTACTTAAGATATTTATTGAAGGCTTGATGATCGTGATCAAATATGGCTATAACCCGAAAAATGGGATGTTGAGTTCAATTTGGATTCAAACAAGCCAAAATGGCTAGAACCTCAATAAAAAAATTGCTGCAAAAATTGGGATCCAAAGGCACCAATAAGGAAATGAAACAATGACCATTATACATCATTACGGCCAGCAAACGTCAACATTATGCCACAAGAATACGGTTGGCTATGATCTAGTTCTCCGAGAGTATCTACCCCAAAATAATCGCCCAAACTAGTAACCCCTAACGGTACCAAACACGTCTAGGGTTCTTAAACGCGTGCCATTAACTTCCGATACTTATCTAGGATTACCTAGCAAACCTCAAACCAAAATCTGCATAGATAGACAACACTCAATTTATATGAGACTAAAATGAAATGAAATTCGGCCTTGGTCCTAATCACATAATCCTTCTTAGAGACTGAAAGTTAAGTCCAATTCAAGGCCAATTAACTGCCAGAATACATAATCCCTCCTTATCTCTCTCTCTCTCTCTCTCTCTCTCTCTCTCTCTCTCTCTCTCTCTCTCTCTCTCTCTCTCTCTCTCTCTCTCTCTCTCTCACACACACACACAGACACACACAACAGACACACACACATACACAATCATCATCAAGATAAATTACAAGGAAAAAAAATCATTTTTTGGGAATTTCCCCGAATACCCAACAGAAAGATTGAAACTTTCAACATTAAGAATGACAAAAAATGAAGAAATTACCAAAAGTTGATTGAGAGGGAACAGAGATGTCGTGCTGACTGGAGCCATGGAAAACCTTGAGTTTGATGGAGGGAGACCCACCTTCATGACTGGAATGGCTGCTGATGCTGCTTCCCTGTTCCTCCATCATCAATCAAAAAATTTGGGACGTAAAAATTGAGGGATTGACAGGGTTTTAGGGAAGGATATGTTTGTAACCTCTCTAATACTGCCTGGGTGAAGAAACCGGGGCTTTCTAGTTGGGCATGGAATTTTATCTGAATTGGGCCCCAAGTAGAATGCTTTTCATTTCAAAGTATATATCCAAAATAATCTTCATATCATTTTTATTTTACTTTTAGGGTTCTTAAACGAGTGCCATTAACTTCCGATACTTATCTAGGATTACCTAGCAAACCTCAAACCAAAATCTGCATAGATAGACAACACTCAATTTATATGAGCCTAAAATGAAATGAAATTCGTCCTTGGTCCTAATCACATAATCCTTCTTAGAGACTGAAAGTTAAGTCCAATTCAAGGCCAATTAACTGCCAGAATACATAGTCTCTCCCTCCTTCTTTCTCTCTCTCTCTCTCTCTCTCTCTCTCACACACACACACAACAGACACAGACACACACATACACAATCATCATCATCAAGATAAATTACAAGGGAAAAAAATCATTTTTTGGGAATTTCCCCAAATACCCAACAGAAAGATTGAAACTTTCAACATTAAGAATGACAAAAAATGAAGAAAATTACCAAAAGTTGATTGAGAGGGAACAGAGATGTCGTGCTGACTGGAGCCATGGAAAACCTTGAGTTTGATGGAGGGAGACCCACCTTCATGACTGGAATTGCTGCTGATGCTGCTTCCCTGTTCCTCCATCATCAATCAAATTGACAAATTTCTGATTGGAGAAAAAAAAATTGGGACGTAAAAATTGAGGGATTGACAGGGTTTTAGGGACGGATATGTTTGTAACCTCTCTCTAATACTGCCTGGGTGAAGAAACCAGGGCTTTCTAGTTGGGCATGGAATTTTATCTGAATTGGGCCCCAAGTAGAAAGCTTTTCATTTCAAAGTATATATCCAAAATAATCTTCCTATCATTTTTATTTTACTTTTAGGTTGTTTTTAATCTTCTGTATATACTTGGAATTCTTAATTTAAATTATTAAAAATTACGAAAAACTATTCCGGGACAGAGGAAATAGAATATCCGGACGGAGGGAATAGAATTCGAGCTCGAATATAATTTTAAACTCGTTAATTGTTCGCAATCAGTTAGTTTCGAGCTCGACTCGATAAGGTCGTTAAAAAACTAGAATTTACAGTTCACTAGTTCATGAGGGTGGTGACGGTGTTGGAGGAGTTGAAACAGGAGCGGAGACGAGTATTGGGAGGTTGAGACAGGTGGTTGATGCCATGGCTGTTGAGATGCCTGGTGGGTTGGCTTCTGAAGATGGTAGTAAACTCAAGATGCTCCTCACTTTTGTCGACAATCTTTCCAATGGGTCTCTTCCTCTCTCTCTCTCTCTCTCTTTCTCTCTCTACTTTAATTGTATTTTGTGTTTTCCTTTTGGAGGTTTCTGTGTTTGTGGTCTGCATATGACCTGGTAGAAGATCTGCAATTTCAGCAGATTTTACTATGTTGAATATCTACGATTTTGGCAGATTTTTCTGTTGAAGATCTGTGCTTTTGTCAGATTTTTTTATTTGGGTTCTCTTTTGAAAATTTGCAGATTTTTTTTCGAATATGCAGAATGATGTTTGGGTTGTGAATGGAATGGATTGATTTTGATGGGTTAGATGTATACAATTGTTGGGTATTGTTTGATTTCATTTGATTTATTTCTGTTTGTGGTGGTTTCCATGGCTGATGTTTGGAGTTCATGGCCAAAGAATGGTAGGAAGGGGATATGGACGACCATGGAAGAGGAAGAAATCTACGAAAACTTCTTTTTGTTCTCAAATGTTTCAGGCAAGCTTTCTCTCTACCTCTCTCTCTTAAATTTACTCTTTGGGGTTTCTTTGTTGCACTATTTGAATTCAAATTGGGTTTATGTGTTGTTTTAAATATGATGAGTTTGGAGTTTATTTTGTCTTAATGATTCAGTTACATAGTCTTTGTGAGCACATAATCAGTCTTTGTAGTTGATGTTTCAATAAATTCTGATAACTATAAATTGGTCACAACTTGACAAAAAACTTTTTATTATTGCCCTTTTATTATTTTCTAAAGTTCCTCTATTATTCAGGTTGATTGGCAGAACAATTTTATTGGACAAGGTACCCACTTTTTCTTAATAGTAAAAACCGTTGTCTATATACGAAATCCCCTTCCATTTTTTTTTTCATAAGACACCAGATGTGTAAGTAACCTCGCAATTTCTTGATCAGTCGATGCTAAGCTTTGTGGTTTAAGGTGATTGATGGAGTGGGTTTAGTTGATTTTTTATTCCTTCTTTGAATTTAATAGTAAATGATTGAGCGAAATTGTGAATAAGTTATTAAAATACCCCATCTTCAATGCCATCTAATTTGAGTTCTGTTTTGTTTTTGTTGATGAGTCGTGGATGTTCTTCAATTTGTATATTTGTTTTTTGGTATTTTGATCTAGAATTATATTATATTATATACGCTGTAATTTGTGATTCTGAGACAATTGTCTTTAGGACCAAAAGTGTTGAGGGAAAATATCAGGCCTTGGCCTTGATCAGACTCAAGTTTCATAACATTGCTTCTTTTTTATTTTCTCCCTTCCAAAATACCTCAATTTTCATTCTTTATCTGACCCAAAACGAACGTCACCTGACTTTGTAAAAATTACGTTTAAAACTTCAAGACATTATTTTAAATGGGAGTCGAAATAATATTCGAGAAAAGACATCCAACAGCCCAAAAATTATCCCACCCTTCTTCAACCGTCCGTAACCTCTCCTCACTCATTCTCCGCTAACCGCACTCTCATATCCCGTCAAATTCTTACGCTTCTGTTACCTCGCACACCACCAACGACCATTGTTCTTCCGTTCACCTTTGCACTCTCTCCCCTCCACCTCCGTATTCCGCCGTTCCTTAGACCGTGATCTTTCTAGGATTCGTGGAACAGAGACGAAGATAGAGGCGACGAGGGGGAAGACGAAGACTGTTGACGAAGGTGGAGATGGAGCGGCTGCAAAGAGGTCGTCGGAAAGATTAGGGCATGAGAGAGGAAGGGTTACCGATATGGTGGGGAAGAGGGTGAGGAGTAGGAGACGATTGATGAGGGTGGTGACGGTGTTGGAGGAGTTTGAAACAGGAGCGAAGACGAGTATTGGGAGGTTGAGACAGGTGGTTGATGCCATGGCTGTTGAGATGCCTGGTGGGTTGGCTTCTGAAGATGGTAGTAAACTCAAGATGCTCCTCACTTTTGTCGACAATCTTCCCAATGGGTCTTTTCCTCTCTCTCTTTCTCTCTCTACATTAATTGTATTTTGTGTTTTCCTTTTGGAGGTTTCTCTGTTTGTGGTCCGCATATGACCTAGTAGAAGATCTGGAATTTCAGGAGATTTTACTATGTTGAATATCTACGATTTTGGAAGATTTTTCTGTTGAAGATCTGTGCTTTTGTCAGATTTTTTGATTTGGGTTCTCTTTTGAAAATTTGCAGATTTTTCCATTTCCGAATTTGCAGAATGATGTTTGGGTTGTGAATGGAATGGGTTGATTTTGATGGGATAGATGTATACAATTGTTGGGTATTGTTTGATTTCATTTGATTTCTTTCTGTTTGTGGTGGTTTCCATGGCTGATGTTTGGGGTTCATGGCCAAAGAATGGTAGGAAGGGGATATGGACGACCATGGAAGAGGAAGAAATCTACGGAAACTTCTTTTTGTTCTCAAATGTTTCAGCCAGGCTTTCTCTCTACCTCTCTCTCTCTTAAATTTACTCTTTGGGGTTTCTTTGTTGCACTATTTGAATTCAAATTGGGTTTATATGTTGTTTTAAATATGATGAGTTTGGAGTTTATTTTGTCTTAATGATTCAGTTACATAGTCTTTGTGAGCACATAATCAGTCTTTGTAGTTGATGTTTCAATAAATTCTGGTAACTATAAATTGGTCACAACTTGGCATAAAACTTTTTATTATTGTCCTTTTCTTATTTTCTAAGGTTCCTCTATTATTCAGGTTGATTGGCAGAACAATTTTATTGGACAAGGTACCCACTTTTTCTTAATAGTAAAACCCGCTGTCTATATACGAAATCCCCTTCCATTTTTTTTTCATTAGATACCAGATGTGTAAGTTACCTCGCAATTTCTTGATCAGTCGATGCTAAGCTTTGTGGTTTAAGGTGATTGATGGAGTGGGTTTAGTTGATTTTTTATTCCTTCTTCGAATTTAATAGTAAATGATTGAGCAAAATTGTGAATAAGTTATTAAAATACCCCATCTTCAATGCCATCTAATTTGAGTTCTGTTTTGTTGTTGTTGATGAGTCGTGGATGTTCTTCAATTTGTATATTTGTTTTTTGGTATTTTGATCTAGAATTATATTATATACGTTGTAATTTGTGATTCTGAGACAATTGTCTTTAGGACCCAAAGTGTTGAGGGAAAATATCAGGCCTTGGCCTTGATCAGACTCAAGTTTCATAACATAGATTCTTTTTTATTTTCTCCCTTTCAAAATACCTCAATTTTCATTTTTTATCTGACCCAAAATGAACGTCACCTGAGTTTGTAAAAATTACGGTCAAAACTTCAAGACATTATTTTAAATGGGAGTCAAAATAATATTCGAGAAAAGACATCCAACGGCCTAAACATTATCCCACCCTTCTTCAACCGTCCGTAACCTCTCCTCACTCATTCTCCGCTAACCGCACTCTTATATCCCGTCAAATTCTTACGCTTCTTTTACCTCGCACACCACCGGCGGCCATTGTTCTTCCGTTCACCTTCGCACTCTCTCCCCTCCACCTCAGTTTTCCGCCGTTCCTTAGACCGTGATATTTCTAGGATTCGTGGAACAGAGACGAAGACAGAGGCGACGAGTGGGAAGACGAAGAGTGTTGACGAAGGTGGAGATGGAGCGGCTGCTAAGAGGTCGCCGGATAGATTAGGGCATGGGAGAGGGAGGGTTATCGACATGGTGGGGAAGAGGGTGAGGAGTAGGAGACGGTTGATGAGGGTGGTGACGGTGTTGGAGGAGTTTGGAACAGGAGCGGAGACGAGTATTGGGAGGTTGAGACAGGTGGTTGATGCCATGGCTGTTGAGATACCTGGTGGGTTGACTTCTGAAGATGGTAGTAAACTCAAGATGCTCTTCACTTTTGTCGACAATCTTCCCAATGGGTCTCTTCCTCTCTCTCTCTCTCTCTTTCTCTCTCTACTTTAATTGTATTTTGTGTTTTCCTTTTGGAGGTTTCTGTGTTTGTGGTCTGCATATGACCTAGTAGAAGATCTGCAATTTCAGTAGATTTTACTATGTTGAATATCTACGATTTTGGCAGATTTTTCTGTTAAAGATCTGTGCTTTTGTCAGATTTTTTGATTTGGGTTCTCTTTTGAAAATTTGCAGATTTTTCCAATTTCGAATTTGCAGAATGATGTTTGGGTTGTGAATGGAATGGGTTGATTTTGATGGGTTAGATGTATACAATTGTTGGGTATTGTTTGATTTCATTTGATTTCTTTCTGTTTGTGGTGGTTTCCCTGGCTGATGTTTGGGGTTCATGGCCAAAGAATGGTAGGAAGGGGATATGGACGACCATGGAAGAGAAAGAAATCTATGGAAACTTCTTTTTGTTCTCAAATGTTTCAGGCAAGCTTTCTCTCTACCTCTCTCTCTCTTAAATTTACTCTTTGGGATTTCTTTGTTGCACTATTTGAATTCAAATTGGGTTTATGTGTTGTTTTAAATACGATGAGTTTGGAGTTTATTTTGTCTTAATGATTCAGTTACATAGTCTTTGTTAGCACATAATCAGTCTTTGAAGTTGATGTTTCAATAAATTCTGGTATCTATAAATTGGTCACAACTTGGCATAAAACTTTTTATTATTGCCCTTTTCTTATTTTCTAAAGTTCCTCTATTATTCAGGTTGATTGGCAGAACAATTTTATTAGACAAGGTACCCACTTTTTCTTAATAGTAAAAACCGTTGTCTATATACGAAATCCCCTTCCATTTTTTTTTTCATAAGACACCAGATGTGTAAGTAACCTCGCAATTTCTTGATCAGTCGATGCTAAGTTTTGTGGTTTAAGGTGATTGATGGAGTGGGTTTAGTTGATTTTTTATTCCTTCTTCGAATTTAATAGTAAATGATTGAGCGAAATTGTGAATAAGTTATTAAAATACCCCATCTTCAATGCTGTCTAATTTGAGTTCTGTTTTGTTGTTGTTGATGAGTCGTGGATGTTCTTCAATTTGTATATTTGTTTTTTGGTATTTTGATCTAGAATTATATTATATACGCTGTAATTTGTGATTCTGAGACAATTGTCTTTAGGACCAAAAGTGTTGAGGGAAAATATCAGGCCTTGGCCTTGATCAGACTCAAGTTTCGTAACATTCCTTCTTTTTATTTTCTCCCTTCCAAAAAACCTCAATTTTCATTTTTTATCTGACCCAAAACGAACGTCACCTGAGTTTGTAAAAATTACGGTCAAAACTTCAAGACATTATTTTAAATGGGAGTCAAAATAATATTCGAGAAGAGAGGTGAATTAGATAGATGGATATATTGATTTGATATATGAAGCTTCAATGGTAAGATGCATAGTTATTAACAATCTGATGATTTTATATGGGTTTGAATATTGACTGGTGGCTTATTTTGATTCCCATTCTTAATAAACTGTAAGTTGGTCTTGGGATCTTCATCAGACAATTGAAGAGTGAGTGTGTTTTATTACATTGCTTTTTTTTATTTTGATGCCTTTTGTCTTATAAGGGTTGAGTTGGACATGGGAAAAATCTGTTAGCATACTCAATAGAGTCTGGACAAGTTTTTATTTTGATACAATTTCTTAAGTTGGTATGTTTACTATTTATGAAAATAGTTTTGGTGAAAGTAGAGAAATTGATAGTGATGGTAATAGAAATGGGTTAGATGTGTTTGAGATTATTGATTACATAATTCATTTGGAAAACTGAGTCATACCTTACCCCAGTACATAATTCATTTGCAACTAAAGTTGCACTACGGAACCATCAATTGAACGTTGTCTAATTTTGGTTGTTGAGTTGAGATGGTGCGATGGTTGTGAGGTTGAACTAGGTGAGGTGAGATGAGTTTAGCATGAGCATTTTGCAAAAAATGATCAGAACTAATGTTTCTTTACATATACTTCCTCCGTCTCAAAATGACCTTTTTAAATTTTTAATTGTTAACATGTAGGTACATTAAGCAATAATTTTATGTTGATTTAATTATCCGAATGAACATCTAAAAATTGCTATTGATAGTATTTATTATGGTTTATCGATAACAAGTTTTAAATTTTTATTAGAGTATTTGAATCAACCTAAAGTTATTTCTCTACAGAGAAGATCATTTTGGGACGAAAAGAGTATGTCATTTTCTTGCAAAAAAAGAAAAGAAAAAAGAAAGTGGATCGAGGATCCATCAGATCCAAATACCACCTTATCATGGAAAATTATTAATGGTGAGATAAGTCATGCATGTTAGGCAATTTTATATCTCTCTCAGTAGTTTTAGTTTTATTCTGAAGTAGAAATTGATTTATGTGTAGGCAATTTTATATCTCTCTCGGCATTATATTACAACATCCTGGTGGAAAATCGAAAGAGCGAGCACAAATAGCTAATCGATACTCCAAAACTGATTTTCCTGCGTACTTCTGTAAATGCACGAGCTTAGGTATTAAATCGTTGCCGAGTGCGGTTATGTATTATCTTTTTTTTCTTCTATTTTTTTCCTGGAATGTTTTATCTTACTTAAAGACATGGTTTGTGAAGGACTCTTTATTGGTGGCATCGGATAATAAATTGTAGCCTGAATTTATTTTAGGTCCTCGCGACTTTTCGAGGCGCAGATCCGCAGCTTGGGGACACCCTTTTGTCATTTTCATTTTCTATTTCATGTGCTTGCATTGTCATGATTTCTTAGTAGAATGTAATTGAATCTTTGTATTTCTGGAGAAATGAATATGATTTGCCCTTTTATTTTGAACTTTTAATGATTTTTATTGATTGTTGGACAATATTTCTATCGCTTAATACGACTTGCACTTTTACATGACTTACCAATTTCATACTGACCTGTGCCATTGGCACGGGCACGAGAGTACTAGTATTAAAACATTTCACAAAATATGACCACTATCGCGCCCCACAACTAAGTGGATCTATGCCGAAGAGCCAAATGGGGATCACTTGATCCAGGGGCGGACACATACACATCCAAAGGGGTGGCTGTGAATTCCCAAAATTAATGTTGACATATATATATAAAAAAAAAAACTACTAAGTGCACCCCCACTTACCAGCTCAGCCCATCCCCTTGGCAAAAAAGAAAGAATCGATGTAGATAGTCATGTAACAAACAATTATTTTTTTGAAGTTTTTGATTAATGTAATTTGTAAATCCCTCCATTTTTACCATGGGTCCGCCCCTAACTTGAACCCGTATTTTTTATTAGTTCCACATTTGCGTTTCAAAAAAAAAATCACAAAATTTAGTTTATATAATAATGTATCATAATTTTATTGGTATTTTAATTAGAATGTAGCGGTTTAATAATCGATACAACCATTTTATCGTCACATCATTTTGTATTCATATTTTTTAAAACTTTCATTGCCCTTATATTATTTGACAAAATCAATATTAATCCTTATAAATTTGACAATTGGCCCCCTCAAATCTCGTAATACGACCGCCTCAACCCACAACTATATTATAGTGTGTGTGATCATAGTTTAACCCCTATACATTAATTTATACTCCCTCCGTCCCGGAACATAATTCATAAACACTGTTTACACTGATTTTAAAGAGGGAGTATTATATTGAAAGTGTTGTGAGTGTGAAAATAAAATAGGAGAGAGAATGAGTGGAGAGAATAGTAAATTATAATGGTATTGTAAGTATTAAAATAATGTAGGAGAGATAATGAGTAGAGGGAATAGTAAATATTCCTTTTCATTTTAGGTAAGTTTTAAATGTGTGAAGTAAGTTTTTGGACGCCCAAAAGAGAAAGTGTGAAGATTGTTCCGGGACGGAGGGAGTATATGCATTTACTGCTTGCGGTTAACTTTATTATTATAATTGTCAGCATCTTTTTCAAACTACGAGGCAAGCAGAAAGATCTTATCCTGGCTTTATATAGCGTGATAGTGTGAGACTTGACTTTACTACTGAACCATTATTTTGAAACTTGTCCGCATTTCTTAAAATCTACTAAAACCTTTTTATGGGTAGTTTTTTTAATAGTTTATTTGGTTTCGCACAATTTTCTGTTCATGAACAAAAAAAAAAAAAAAAAAACAATTGTTTTGTTTTCATTGGGTTTTCCTATATTGTGACTCAATAAAACTACTAGTCTTGAAATCACTAAATTATTTATTTTTTTTAAAGAAAGGGGTTAAGATTGTTTGAGAAATAAAATTATATTTTTATAAGTATTTGTTGTAAATATATATCGTCCATTAAAAAATATTACAAACTTATATTTGAAATAAGTATAGTTTTAAATAAGACAACTAAAATATAATTTAGTTTAATAGAAAATGGAAAGTATACAACAAACAAAATCGGTATTGCTCAAGAGGCTCTTGTGTTGATGTTGTTGTTAAACAAATATCTCACATTTTTAGAACTAAACATGAACCATTATATATACTTGAGAGACTACTACTCTTATCATCAATTGATTTTAAGGTAAAACATCAAATATATTCTACTATCGGCATAGTATAGCACATGCTCACCATTAGACCTCTCTTTACTTCTTACGTATCTCTAATTATAAGATAGTATAAAAACCACCTATATATGGAGGCATTATCGCTTCTGCTGCTGCTTTTATTGGACCCTCGACTTCTACGAGGTGCACTATCTTATATCTTCTATAAGGTCCATGACTCTACATGCTTGACTCTCAATCTTTCATTCAGGTCACATATGATTAGCGTGTTAGACAAATATCCATGTTTTTAGAGTGAAAGATTTGTAGTTAGGACTGTAACCAGTTGTGCGATGACTCGTCTGTACAGTTACTGTCAGCACATTTTCCCAAATTAGAGAACACATGTCTGCATCTACAGACAAGCAGTTTCAAATTCAACAATTTAAAAATATTTAGAAAAATATCAACAATATTTAGAAAAATATCAAAAATATCGAAGATCGGGTAGAGAGGGAAGGATCCATCCATAAGCATTCATTCATACATCAATCCAATGTCTCAATCAAACTGCAACATTTTCATTTTTGTGTCTTTTATAGACACTTTTGGAATTTGGAACCGCCACGATTGGAGATGCTTCAATAATTCAACACATGGCCAAATATTTTTTTAACAACATATAATTGCATTAATAAAATATCACTCAAAAACTGTCGGATATGTTGGATTTTTTGATATATGTGGTATGAAGTTCATAGCATATGACCTTGGAGTGTCATTGGGCTTGAATTGAACTTGGACAAGGGTAAAATCACGTCGCAATTCTGCTAAGGAAGGCGACCGCGCTGAGGCTTAGGGCGGCCGCGCTGGTGAGCCGTAATCTCGCCTCAAGTCTCTGTCGACTAGCGCGGTCGCGCTTGCTTCCAGGGCGGCCGCGCTCGTGACGGGCTTAATTATTTCCTGGACCGAATTGCTGTGATTAAACCCTAATATTACTACATGT
Organism: Adenophora triphylla var. japonica; assembly: GCA_022495995.1. Taxonomy (NCBI): domain Eukaryota; kingdom Viridiplantae; phylum Streptophyta; class Magnoliopsida; order Asterales; family Campanulaceae; genus Adenophora; species Adenophora triphylla. Next base: position 226,881 of record JAFEMH010003689.1, read on the forward strand.
ATATAAAGTCTTATTCTCCTCCTGCCGTGAAGATATGTAAGATTAAAGAGAAACTCAAGTTTCTTGCTTTCTTTTACTATTCGCTTTATTCCCCGTTCATAGAGATTTGTTCGTGAGATTCAAGGCGACTGAGATAGGACCGCCGGTGGTTACATACCTGTGTGCAAGGTTTTCTTGCCTGTACCTGAGTTGCACCAATTGGGGGCAATATTTTCTCTTAGGACAGTCTTCCTAAGGCGACTCGATCTACCCGATAAGTTTTTCTAAATCTTTCTGATTTTTTTACTCTGTAAAGATTGATTTTAGATGCTTGTGTTACTATGTGTTGATTCACTGCAATCGCTACAATTAATCCGTCAAATGCATGATTGCCCCTATGTGATTATTTGCTTAATCTGCTTGTTGTGCAATTTATATTTCAACAGTCTAAGAGAAAATATTGATCATGTTATTTGTTGATTGTAGTTGATTCGATATGATCCAGATTTGTCCGTATAATCATTGAACTTGAAAGATTAATTCTTTGTACAAGTAATTTAATATATTTGAAGAATATGTTAAATTGTAATGATTATTATATGGGGTCAAATCTCTTATGCTTGTAATTGATGATTCTAGGTAATATGAAACGGTGAAAATTAGCGCAATTAAATAATTGGGCTAATCAAATAAAATATTATAATTGGTACTCTAGATTGTTAATTTTGTGCTGTTGGAGTAAAAAATAGTTGTAAAGGTTCATGAAATCTGAATCCTACTAATTTTTGTATATGAACAAAATATCTCATGGATCATCATGCTGATTGAGATCAAGTTTTGAGTTATTTAGATCATGAGCATAAAATTGATCTACTACCATTTGTATATTTGTTGATTGATCTAAAAGTTATTTGAATGTTCGGAAAAATCGTTGGTTTCAACCTTGTTGAATGAGATTTCGGATACACTCAAATCTTTTGGAAAGTATTATTTAACCGCACTAATTGATGAGTTAGAAAATTAGTACTATATTAACGATGTTATTATGAAAAGTACTATTTATCTAATTTCGTGTTATGATTTCATTTACTTGAGAAAATCAATAACTGAATAAGCGGATGAGAGAAGCCTTGATCATTCTTGTTGTACTCTAATAAATACTTCAAGAGAATTTTTGGAGAAAAATTCGGTACAGTCATATTGTTTGAAATTATTCCATTAAATTGGAATATTCAGTGTATGACACCTTTGTAGTATTGATAATTAGAGTTGTACAATTACGTTCTTGTAGCTTTTCTTGCGTATGACCAACTTGGTGACAATTGAAAAATTGTCTGAAAAGCTTTATTCAACCTAATGTTAATTACCTTTATAAGTAAAGTGACAAAGTAAAATACATGAGACGGAACGGAAAAACTGTAGTTTACTTTACTAGTCTCAAAATTTATAATTGCTTATGAGTCGCTTAAGTAGTTTGTAAATATATGAGTAAGAGTGCACCTCTTTGAAGTCAAACACTTTCATATATTTACAACTTGAAATTGAAGATTAATGACAATGAGAAATATCAAGTCTTGTTGCAGGACTCATAAACGAATGTGTGAATCTAAAAGTGTTTTTAGTGCTCATTCGTGGAATGTAGTAAGTGCATCACTATATTTCTAAGTGTCATAAAATCTCTGAAATGACTCATATTCAATTGTAGAATATTTTGAGTGGTTAGGTAAAGAAAAACAAATGTTGCTTTTCTTGTGAAGTTGTATTTTGCTTTGTCTTGCGGTACTTGTCGATGCACATGATTAACTTAGTAGTTGAATGTGATATTTATCTGAGAATAAAGTTTAATTATCTTGATTTGATGACTAAATCGTTTGTGAACGGCAGGTTAACCATGAAGTTTTAAATTATGTATCTATCATGAATGATTAATTTAAATTTGGTTATAATGACCTAGATAATTTAAATTGTGTCTCATCATGTTTAGTTAATTTAAATTGGGTTATGATCCTTATATGATTTAAATTATGTTTCCATCACGAATAAGTAATTTAAATTGGTGTATGATGCTATTAATTGAAAGTCTCAAATTTCTATGAATAGGTGAATTGTAATTTAGTTAAGAGAACGTGTTCTCTTATGAAATTGAATCACCTTGCTCATTGTTAGCTAATTTGTGTGACTATTAATAGTACGATACTTGACAAGTAAAATATGATGTCACTTTATTGGTTGCAAGCTTAGACCTCTCTATAGCTCTTTAATTGTAAATTAAAGTGCTAAGCAAAGTTTTGTTACAAAGCTCAGTTAAAACTAGTAAGAAACTTATATTGGTTATAATCTCATGAAGCGGATGTAAGTCTAACTTTGAGGTGAATCTGTTCAAAAGCCTTTGAATCAGTTCATAGTAAGACTTTTTCAATTACTCAAAATTATTATGAGATGGTGCATGAGAAAATTGCTACTTAAAGGGTTACAGTAGTAGTTTGTTTTTAAAGTTTGAAATTACCAAAGTAATACTTTAAGAGAATCTTTGAATTTGGCTTGCCTTATTCCGGAAAGGATATATCTTAAGTATTTGAGTGGTAGTAACTCAACCTTTGAAAAGATGATGTTTTAGCTTGACTATCTTTTGCAATGTGGGGGTACTTCTCGCGAGTACGTATTTCACATAAAAAGATAAAAGCTAAAATTGTAAGAAGTGCTACTATTAGTAAAACCTTTTAGGATGGGTGGTAGCAATGTACTTGAAAGATTTTAATTCTAAAATCCTTGGTATATTGGCTAACATGTGAATTTTTCTCTTATGCTATGTTCTAAGAAGATGTTTCTCTCATATAATTAGAGTTGATACCGGTCTCACTCTTACATTTGATCTTTGTGTTATCATGCAAAGATGTCAAATGTGGGGGTAAATCCATGAAGTTCTAACTTTGCAAGTTAGATGAATTTTAGAAGAAGTATTAAATTTAAAATTGCTAAGGATAGTGAAAAGTAATTAAAAATTGCTTTTAATGACTATCAAGTGCTTGTTTGAAATTTAAGGATGCTTCGAGAGTTAGATAATTTGTATGGTCTCTATATGAGCAAATGCAAATTAGTTGACTCACTTCTAATTACCTACGAATGGATTAAATGAGAAGGTTTATATCTAGTTAAGATTTTAACCATGATAATGTTTAAGACTAGTTGGTTGTGAAAGGGTACTAGCAAATATAAGAAATAGATAACGTCTACTTTCTTGAGTCACTATTAATTGCAATTTTCTTGTGTAAAATATTTGACTGAGTATATGTTTTGAAAATCCATCTGATGGATGTTATTTTTCTTCTATTATATATAGAGAATAAATAATTTTATACGGATCGATCAAAGTCAATGAATTTTGTAATTAATAAGTGGCATGTTGTAATTTCTTTGTATTGTTAAACCTTTTACATGTGGTGAAATAATTCTCATGAAATATTTCCTTGTTAGCTTTGTATGTATGAATTTTGGTGAACTTGGTCTATTGCAAAATAATGTTGATAAGTGTATTGTCTATGGCGTAAACTTGTTTGCATTCATTTGGTTGAAAGTTAATTGAGATAAATTAATGCCTATCCGTCATTCTTGAGTAGTAAGTTTGGAATTAAGGATGAGAACCATTAACGAGATTCTTGGCTTCAAACTGATCATTTGAAGTGGTAAATTTTCACAAGATAATTACATATTACTTGAGAAAATTAGAATCGTTAAAAGGCTATATGTTTCCTTAATTAACTTTCTATTAGAATGTGATTTATCTAAATGATGATATTCTCAGATATCTTGGGATTTGATGTATCTTGGAGATTTAATTGTCTTAGAGAAGCGCCTCTAATTGTATTAAATTATAAAGATACATTAATCGACCAAGTAGAGTTCTTGGTGGAGCTCTTGTTTAAGTATTTCAAAATACTTGAAGGAAATTGTTTTTCCTTGTGCTATATATTGATTAATCTCAATATAAGCTAAAATTGGTTAATGGTTGTAATGATCATTAATGAATATATTTGCTTCTAGTTATTTTGAGCGATGGGCCCATCGTGTGAAGATATGTTGAACAAATCTATTGGAATGAAACTCGTTTCATTGAGTTGATCTTCTTATTATTAGTACTTGCTAGTAGGATATAGTTGAATGGTCTAATTGACTTAAAGTCTGTATTTAGCCATGATCAACTAAATCTACTTTTAAATAGTTTTGACAAAATTGTCAAAATTATGAGTATGTGAATAATAAGAAATTACTTGACACATCCAAGTTAGATTGAAATCTATAAGGGATTGTAGGTGATAGTTGTTAGTTATGATGGTACCAAGGATAACACAACTAACACTATAAAACTAAAGAACTTGAATTAGTTCTTGTTTATAATATCTAGATTGGGGATGGGTCTGAACCCCGACTGATTCATACGCAGTAGCAACCCAATCTATCTGAGTGGAGATCCCACAAAGAAGATTCAATGTGGTATAATAACAAGCTGTGGGGTGAATCGGAGCACTTTAAATAGATTGACATGTTACATGTCTGAGTCTATCCCCTGAATAATCTGGATGGTGCTCATTACTGCAAATAAAGCAAAAGTTTGAAACTTTGAATGGGATCAAAGTCTTTTAGACAAGATGTTAGCAGTACATCTTTTGAGATGCCCAGCTAAGTGAGTGTTGTTGTTGGCCGCAACTAGAGGAATTTGGGTTATTCCTTTAAAGCACTCATGATAGAGGATCGGGACGTATGGCTTATAAGCGTCAAGTGTTCGATAGAGGGCCTATCATAGCTTTTGTAGTGTTTGTTACCAGCAAAGGCCTCTACATCCAAAGGCATCAGATTCAAGACACCCATTCATCTGGTCCTGTGGAGGTTTGCGTTGGATAACATATGTAGTGGTTCAAGCCGGAAGGTACCACTACTGAAAGCATTACAATGGACAATCTGTACACGTCATATTTCTATGAACTTGTGGGGGATTGTTGGATTTTTTGATATATGTGGTATGAAGTTCATAGCATATGACCTTGGAGTGTCATTGGGCTTGAATTGAACTTGGACAAGGGTAAAATCACGTCGCAATTCTGCTAAGGAGGGCGACCGCGCTGAGGCTTAGGGCGGCCGCGCTGGTGAGCCGTAATCTCGCCTCAAGTCTCTGTCGACTAGCGCGGTCGCGCTTGCTTCCAGGGCGGCCGCGCTCGTGACGGGCTTAATTATTTCCTGGGCCGAATTGCTGTGATTAAACCCTAATATTACTACATGTATATAAAGTCTTATTCTCCTCCTGCCGTGAAGATATGTAAGATTAAAGAGAAACTCAAGTTTCTTGCTTTCTTTTACTATTCGCTTTATTCCCCGTTCATAGAGATTTGTTCGTGAGATTCAAGGCGACTGAGATAGGACCGCCGGTGGTTACATACCTGTGTGCAAGGTTTTCTTGGTATGTAATCCGAGATCGTTTTATCCTCGGAGGAATTTGCCTGTACCTGAGTTGCACCAATTGGGGGCAATATTTTCTCTTAGGACAGTCTTCCTAAGGCGACTCGATCTACCCGATAAGTTTTTCTAAATCTTTCTGATTTTTTTACTCTGTAAAGATTGATTTTAGATGCTTGTGTTACTATGTGTTGATTCACTGCAATCGCTACAATTAATCCGTCAAATGCATGATTGCCCCTATGTGATTATTTGCTTAATCTGCTTGTTGTGCAATTTATATTCCAACAGGATACTAGTCCAAAATATATTAATTGCAATTAAGATGTACATATAAATAGCCTAACACATCTCCAGTACTGATGACCCGAATCAAATCTCCAATGAATATCCTTGGGAACAATAGCTTGTGATGTCCAAATGCTTCTCCAAATAAAATTTGGACACGACTCAACATAGGTCCTTAGTAAACCCCCAAACGATAAGAATTTGAATTTAAAAACAAGACAAAGTGATGCATTCCAGTGAGTAGTAAATGCACAATCAAACATCTTAAAAATGACACTAAGAAAAAATATTAACATCATTATAAGGCTCTCACATCGGAGAGAAGTCAAAAGCTCCCAACAAAGGGGTAAAAACAAACGATCTCAACAAAGGGGAGAAGGCATAGTAATAGATCGAAAAGTAATGCAACTTATTAAACATTATTACAACAAGAAATCATAACATAGGGCCAAATTTAAAATATGTCATTTTATTGATATTGATATGAAACTATCAAAATTAAATTGGTATACGTGAAATTTACATAAAATCATATTATTTCATTGGGAAAAAAAAAAGCAAATTACAAATAAAAGTTCAAAGTACAGGGGAGTTTGCCTTGAAAAATTCAATGTTCCATTTTTAACAATTTCGGATTCAAACTTATCAATGGTTGACAATTAAGAATTTTTCGACGAAATAAATAGGAATCACTGTTAAATAATGAAAATTTAGGGTTCAAAGTTATCAGTTATTAGTAGCTAAAGATTTGAAGTTATCGATTTTTAGCAATGTGAGTCTGATTTAACGTCAATTTTTAATAATTTCATCAAAAATTCTTAACGGACGCCTTTAATAAATTTGAGCTTTTAATAGTAAAAAATAAAACATTGAACCAATTTTAATTGAATGTTTGAAACTTTGATTTGAATTCACTAGGAAAATATAGAAATATGTCCCTTTATTTAGGTTAATGATGCGGATATACCCTTATACAAATTAATTGTCATATTAGCCCCCATACTTAGGAAAAATGTGTGGAGATTAGGACTCCGTCATCTTTCCGTCTATATTCTAACGAAATGGCTGACTATAAATCTTAGTTGGCATGTAAAAATTTTTACGTGAAAAATATTTGCCCAAGTGAAATTTGATGAGTAGGACGGGCTCGAAACTACGTCGTTTTGACAGCGTCCTAATATACACACATTTTCATTATTAACTTCCGTTATAAGTTGTTGCACTTCGTTAAATAATTTGTTAAATAAGTTGAATTCATTTCACCATTTTGTTTATAAGTTGCTAAATTAACGGATTTGCTAACTAAGTTGTTATTCAAATCTGAACAAGCAAGGTAGCTTATACCATCTCACCATTGTATATCATTATCCATCGTCCACCACCATAACCATCACCACCAAAATCAACACCACCACCACAACCAGAATCACAATACTAAAAATGGTTAGTTTAAAGAAATCTGACATCTCTACTTATTTGTCTATCATAGCACTACCATAGCCTACCACTATACATGGCCACCACCGTCATCACCACCACCATTAAGAACCAAGAACCAAAAACCAAATTCTTGTACAATTTGAAAAAACAAATTGACAGTAAATTTGTAAAATCATATTGGAAATAAAATTAAAATCACAAATCCCAATCAAGGTCAAGATCAAGATCCAAAAAAAAAGTTAACCTGTAAATTTGAAAAATAGAAAACCTAGTTTATGTAAATTTGAAATAGATCTGAGGAGAAAAAAAAGAAAAAGAGATGGGGTGGGGAATTGTTGAGGGTTTGGATGGTTTAGACGTTGATGATTAAGAGAAATGGGTCGAAACTGATGATGAGGTCGATGGCAGCAACGTTGTGGCCTGTCGGTGGGCATCGGCAGTGGCGAGGGTTAGCATGGGCAATCAGGAGACGATGAAGGGGGTGGGGCAGTGGAATGAGAGATGAGGAGGGAGGTGTGAGACGACGGCGCTTGAATGGGGTAGCAACAACATTTTCATATCTAATTTTTTTCCTTTGTCATTAGCTGTATGGGGAGGGGGAGTGGATGAGGGAAGGGGATGGGTGGGTTTGTTAAATATTAAGGAGGGAGATAAATGGTGATAACGGGCTATAGTGGTGGCGGTGCGGCGGAGCAGTAGTGGAGGCATGGTGGTATACCTGAACGGGTGGAGGAAGAAGGGGTTGGCGGATGTAAATTGGGAAGGAAGAAGAGTTTATATATGTTATTATTTTTTTTTTATTAGTTTGTGTTTTTTTTTCATTTTAACAAAACGACGTCGTTTTGTGGTTAAATGACATCTTTTTTTTTCTTTTGTTGCACAACAAGTCCATTTGAAAAATTTATTCCACGTGTAATCATCCAATTGCCAAATAAGCAACTTAGTTAGTCAGCATTTTCGTTAAGTTTTGGACGAAAATGTAATGATGTCCTAATCTCCACACATATTTTCGCCGTTTTAATGTTTTTAGTTTGATTTGATACGAAAATTAAGAAAAGTAAATATTGTAAATATGAAAAGTAAAGTAAGAGAGAAAAAGTGAGTGGGAAGTTTTTGTTTTGAGAATGATAAGTAGGTCACAGTCTATTTTAATTAATAAAACAACTAAAAATCTTAATCTGGAAATAACTAAAAATGAAAGTAAAAATCTTAAACTGGGATGAAAAAAATATTTATCTTAAATGTGTCAATTTTTTATATCAAAACAAATTGCATATAAAAAAATTAATTTAATGAGAAAAATTAAGAATATAACTGAATAATGTTATTCATTCAGTTTATAAATGAATATCTATATTTTTTTAATTTATTTATTCAATTTAAAAAATAACTATTTTTAAAGTATTATTTTTACAGAATTTTGTTTATATTTCATTATATGCTGTTTTTGAACCAATGTTATATATATATATATATATATATATATATATATATATATATATATATATATATATATATATATATATATATATTTCCTCCGTTCCACTTGAATACAAATTTCTATTTTTGTTGTCACATTTAAAAAGACACACGCCCAAAATGAAAACTTTTTAATACTTATTTATTCATGATATTCACTTGTCATAATCACAATAATTATCTACTTACTATTTTCTACTCCACCTTCTCTCTCTTACCTCATTTTTTCTAAAACATTTCCTTCACTACTTACTCTGCTTAATTTTCGTGCAAAATCATCTTTGTTTCTTTTCAAGTGGGACGGAAAAAAAATATTATTTTGGATTTTACATAGTTTGACATATGTATTTTACATATTTTACAATTATTTCTATTTTCTAATAAAGTTTTGCTATTCACACATAATGTCGATTTTTTTAGCTCACACTTTCTTACATTTAAAAAAGTGTAAGATTCTTTATTTCATTTTTGGTATGTCTCAAACTAGATTTTTAGTTACTTTATTTTATAAATTGAAAAATGAGACTCATTTGTTACATTCGCAATCACCAACTTTCTATTTCCTACTTTTACTTTTCATAATCACAACATTTATTTTTTCTTAATTCTCATGCAAAATAAAATTAAGAAGCTTATTGTGGAACGGATGGAGTATTATTTTAAAGCATGAATACGGGTATGTTAAGGACTATATATCCGACGCCATCTATCTCAATCTCGATGGTTCATAATCAGAAATTATGATTTGAAAAGATTTTGAACATTTTGATCAACTCGTGGATCTCGTTCGTTTATTCTCAATCATTAATATAATATAAGGCGACTTCTGTATATAGTCCCACTGTAGATACCCAAATCTCAAATCCCACTTATTAAAATGGTGTTGGCCAATTTCAAACTTTGTGAGGTATGAAGTTTCGATCTCTTTTCTTACTTTTAGGAATATTATATTATCAATAATATATTTGTATATATTTACTTACCAAACTTAGAAATATTTTGTAAATCAATTAAAGATTCAAATCTTGTATAATTTAGGAGGATTTATCAAAATAAGAGAATAATCTAAGGTTATAATGAGAGGTAATCTCGTACTGTGATACATCTTTCTAAATTATATAAAATTTGAATATGTAATTGATATACACAAAATCTTAAGTTTGGTAAATAAATATATACAAATATATTATTGATAATATAATATTCCTATTATTTTTACAAAGGAAGCAAAAATAAGAAAAAAATTGTGGGATTTGGGTTTATAGCGGCAGTAGGGTTTTGCACTACAAAACCACCCACTTCCGCCAATACCCTCCCATATCATCGTCGACAAAATCGATTATTGAAACCCCCTCCTCTTCAACTTCCGTCTCCACCCTTCTAAATCACACCACCCTTGGCAAACCATAATTGCTGAAATCCTAAACATGTCCACCTTGTCAAAACCCTAGTTGTCGCAATCTCTAATGTGATCACACCATCTACCACACCAACCCACAGGCAACCCTTCTTGTCGTGTCTAAAACCTTAGATGTCGCCCCTCCCTACTTGCGGCACAACCCTACAGTCGCCCACCCTCAAATACCATCATCGACACAAACCCTAAAATTATCAAAACCCCTCTCCACTAATGGCACCACCATCTACGCCACCATTTTTTTCCTTTTAAACAGCCTTCGCCACCAAAACCCCAACAAATACCACCATCCGCACAAAATCCTACGGTTGTCGAAACCCGGCTTTATTTCTTTATTTTCTTCCTTAAAAAAAAAATCGTTGGCAAACTCTAGCTACTGCCCCACCCTATCTTTTCTCTTCTCAACCAACGTCCCACCTTATCTCTCATGTGTTACTTTATTTTCTCGACCCAAAGCACCACCACCCTTCCTTGTTATAGCTATTACCCGGTGCTCACCACCCTCGACATAACCCAATCGCCGAGACCCACAACCTTTCTCCCCACCACAACAACGTCAAATCACTCCTTACAACCCCGGATATAACCTAATCTACCATATCTACCACATCAGTCTCACCCTTCCTTAGGGATATTGTGAATATCAAACAGAGATTCAAAACTTGTATGATTTAGGAAGATGTATCACTCTCATTATAACACTAGATTATTCTATAACATTCTATTATAATCCTATATATATGTAACTTATATTAGACGTGGACGGTTCAGTTGAACAGGCGGTTAGCCGATTTAAACCGACGGTTTTCAACCTCCAAAACCCTAAACCGAAACCGAACCGTGTAACCGCCTTAACCGATTACGATTTGACGGTTTGACCGGTTAACCGGTTTTAACCGGGTTTTTTTTTCAAATTAGATTTTTAACAAAATTTTAAACAGATTTAAAAACAATTAAGGAAAAAGTTAAATTTCTAACAGTTTTTGAATAAAAAAATTAACATTTTGACAATTTTTTGAAAACACAGTTAACTTTTTAACCGTAGCCTTGTCTCGCGCGAGACTGGAGTGTCTCGCGCGATACAACCCTTCTGTCCAATTTAACAAAAAACTGTTAACTATTTAACAGTTTTTTGAAAAAAAGTTCACTTTTAATTTTTTTTCAATTTTTTTTTTGGATAAATAAGACTATTTTAGACTTTTATTTACTACATACAATTTTTGCAAAAAGTTATATAAAAAAATTTATGAATTTTTGAAAGAAATAAAACTGAACAGTTTTTTGAAAAAAAAGTTAACTTTTAATTTTTTTCAATTTTTTTTTTTTGGATAAATAAGACTATTTTAGACTTTTGTTTACTACATACAATTTTTGCAAATAGTTATATAAAAAAAGCTACGAATTTTAAAAGAAATAAAACTTAACTTTTTAAAAAGAAACGAAAGTATATAAAAGAAAAAAGGAACGGTACCCATAAATTTTATTAATTAAAATAAAATTACAAAGAGGGGGACGCAACCAACCTTACCCTTTTATAAATAAGGGGGGGGGGCATTTAGGAGCCTTTACCTCAATCTAACTATTACAATTAAATAAAAATAAACCTAATCTAAAGTCTAAACTAATCTTATTAAAATAAAAATTAATCTAAAACATCATTCATTCATCACTACTTTTCGTGGAGTCCTCGACATCGTATTGATATCTTGGATCCAATAGATCCTCATCATAAGGCAAGTCTTGTTGCCTTCTTTCCTCTCTGAACGGTATAAACCGAGCTACGAATATGGGCTTGCCCGAACTTGGGTCCAACTACATTGGGCCATGGATATAATATATTCATCAAGTATTAGGGCCGAGCATTATCTTCCTCGTATGCCGAGGAACATTTTCCTTGGCCTTATGTCACCATTCTTGGGCCGGCCTGTCTCACTTACTGAGGAGAGAAAAGTCCTTTGCTCGGCATGTCACCAATTACCGAGGAAATAAAAGTATTCTCCCCGGTATATTTTCATGTCGGCCATTCATCAAGTGACGAGGAAGCAGGATCGTTCTCCTCGGCCTATTTGCCAAAGGCCGAGGAAAAACATTTGCCTTCCTCGGCGTTCCGGCTAGCAGTTACAATCCTTATTCAACAAGGATTATACTGTTGTAACCCAATCAGGATTACGGTTACCAATATCAATTCAAGTCAAACAATGACTCCTTAACGGATATGATTCTCTTAAGATTATATCTTATCTATTTACAAGTTCATTCCAACATGGATTCTATCTATCCATTCCCATAAATACAAGCCCCATGGCTCATTATTCGGTACGTTACTTTTTACATTGGAGAAACTCTGTCAATTTGATTTCTCTAATATCAACCGTGAACTTACTCTCACGCCGGAGGGCCTTTAGCCGGATCCGCCCCGGCTTAGTTTACGTGTTTTCTCTTATTTTCAGGCCTTGCAATCGCCGGAGCATTCAACGCTTGGATTTGGGCTGTTTTGACGATTTTGGCGTCATCAATTGGTTTCATTGCCGGGAAGTCGATTCAAACACCCATTGTTTGGCCTGGAAGACGCTCGCCTTAAGCCAATTTTCGTGCCGGAAGTGTTCTTTCTTGGAACGGAATTTCTGATCGCTGGGTTTGTTCTTGAAAACCGCCTGAATCTGCATATTTTGACCGGAAAATACCCAGATTCCGTTGAAGGCGTTTTTGGCGTTAAAATTCCGCCCCAGTTTGGCTTGAATTTGTTTTGTTTCAAAAGAATTACAATCGACAGTTTGTTTGTGGTCAAAATTTGCCCTAATTTTGACCTCAAAATTGGTTCTATTGAAATTGTGATTTTTGAGATATTTGCTGTTAATAATCTGCTGTTGATTCATAATGGACGGACAATTCACAAGTGTTACAGCTGAGGATCCCACCCAAGTGAATGGGGGAAACACTGGAGCCGAGGAACCACTGCCTCCTCCTCTACCTCAGACCGATGCCATTCCTCCCCTTGCCATGACTCTTCGTTCCATGGGTCAGGCAAATGCCGAGGGAGAGGGCAATGACCTTCCTCGTCCTACTCGTCCTCGTGGGAAGCAAGCAGGAAGGAAGAAAGCAAAGAATGCCGACGCCGGTCAAGCAGGAGGATCTCAACCCGTTGACCGACGCTCTTTGTTACACAGACAGATGGAGACTTTGCAAAGGATGTATGAAACACAAGTTGCACTTTTGCAAATGGACCCAGATCATTCCATGGCTCCATTCATTGTGCCATCAATGGGCCCACCTTTGAGAAAGGAACAGGGCGAGCATCAGGCTCCTCCCCGAAGGCTGGCTGAACTACCAATGCCGGCCCAGGATTCTCCTCGTCCTCGGCATAAGGAGCCTGTGGTCGACCTTAGAAGCCAAATAACTCCTAGGGAAGAGGAAGTGAACTCCAAGGACCTAAGGACAAGACTCAGCTTGAATAGGCGCCTATCCCCTGCTCGTCTTATCATGACACCTAGGCGTCCCACGTCTCCTCGAGCTCGTCGACCAGATTCTCCTCGTCCTCGTCGTCCAGATTCTCCCCGTCCTCGTCATTCAGATTCTCATCGTCCTCGTCGATCGGACTCTCCTCGTCCTCGGCATCGAGAATTTGCTAGGCCAAGGACCCCAGAGCCGTACAGGATGATGCGGGCGCACAAGACACGGAACAGGCGTGATAGGGCCCCCTCCAAACGTGATGGCCACGGACATGAAGCGGAGCATAGTAGGGCGAGTGGTCGCCCCAAAGACAAGTCGATCGAAGCTCCCAACGAAGCACTCGCTCAGCGGTGAGAAAGAGATAGAAACAAAGCAATGGGGTTTGTTGAAGCAAAGGTGGACGATATGGAGAGGGGAAAGAAATATAATGACGACGATTATGATTGGGCCACCCGTCCGTTTTCCTTGAGGATAAGCTTCTTGCACCTCCCATCCTAACCTCAAGCTCCCAAATTTCGAGAAGTATAACGGAACCACCGACGCCAAGGACCATGTGCAAAGTTTTGAACAAACCATGAATCTCCTCACCACTGCGATGACTTGCTCTGCAAAGCTTTCGCGAGCACCTTTTAGGAACTGACTTTGACCTGGTTCCGTGAGCTTAAGAAAGGTTGCATCGATTCTTTGGAGGGGCATGAGGAGAATGTTCTTAGATCACTTTGCCACTGGGAAGAGGAAGATGAGATTAACCGACTTGGCCAACATTGAGCAAGGGAAGGGAGAGACCACCCTTAGCTACTACAATAGGTTAGAAAGATGGCGGATCAAGTCGAAGAAAGCCTTATCGACGGGGGAGGTCATAGTTTGCTTCAACTCTGGGTTAAAATCTGGCCCCCTCATCTATGAACTCTCGGCCCGGGGAACCTAGTTCCAAGGCCGAACCGTACAAGGTGGCTTATGCCATTTCCATGGGCGAAGACAAGACAAAGAAAAGGGAGCCGACAAGACGGAACTGAAGCAACTAACTCCCGACGAGAATGACAATGGGAACGGCAAGAAAGGAAAGAATAAAACCGGAAGCAGCGAGAAGCTGGAATTCACCCCTCTTACAAAGCCAATCTCCGAAATCATGCGGTGGTAAACCTTCCTCCACCTCGTCCGCCGTCGATCACCCAAAGTATCCCCGCAACAAGAACAAATACCGTGATTTTCACAAGGACAACGGGCACACCATTTGATGGTTCTTGGGCCCTTAAGAAGATAATCCAACAATGGGTTGACGAGGGAAAGTTAGACCGTTATGTCATGAAGAAAGATGGCAAGCGAAAGCGGAAGCAAGAGGAGAGTGAAGATGACTCCAAGAGTGAGGATGAAGATCGAAGGCCTCACAGGGCTAAACTACATGTGATCCCAGTGAAGAGGTGACCTCCACCGAAAGCTAAGGGACCGAGATCCACGAGCTAAGCAAAGTATACCATGTCCCTGCTTGGATCCATAAAGCGAAGAAATCATTAGTTTTTCTCCGAATGAGTTAGCGGGAAGTCGAGCGGCTCGTGAGCGGCCATTGGTCATCAAGGGTCGAATTGACAATGTTGAATCCGAAAGACTTCTTGTTGACACGGGGGCCTCCGTGATATCTTGTACTATTCGGCTTTCCAACAAATGGGGTTGAAGGACACTGCGCTAGAGCCATATCATGGAAGGCTTGAAGGATTCACCAACCGTAAGGTTGGAGCAAAGAGAACCGTAGAACTAGAACTTCGAAGTCGGCGATCATCCCTTCCAGAGCCACGGCACTACCGTCACTTTCATAGTCATGGATTTGACTAGTGACTATCATGCGATTATTGGCATTCCAAGTCAAGCCCAAACTCGGGATGGTAGCCTCCCTTCCTCACCAACGAGTTAAATTTCCCACTCGTCTTGGCATTGGATGCGTGAGGGCAACCCCCAAAGATTTCTTGGAACATGTTGTCAAGAGCTGGAAAAAGTCAAAAGCGTGGAGATAGATACGCCCGAGGAGAACATCAAGATCACCAAATCCACGAGAAAACCACGGAAACTAGCTCTAGAATGAACTATATCAGTGAAGTATGGGAAAGTGAGGAAGAGGAACCTATGGTCCTAGAAATTGTGGATGACCAAGGCGTAACTCTACCTACACTGGCTGGAAGAAGAGCCTATGGTCCTAGAAATTGCGGATGACCAAGGCATAGTTACGCCCCATCTCGAGGAAGACCCCATTCTCGTCAATGACCACTGAACTCGGGGGCCAACCATGACTCGGGGAAGAACGATCTTCCGTGATATCGATAAACTTATGGAGGAAGAAGGCCTCAATGTAAACGACAATGAAGGGAGGAGAATCGAGAGAGATCATCATCGAATCCCTGGAATTTCGAGACGGACCAGAAATGAAGCACTGTAGATGAGCTAGAAGAGGTAGTCATTAATCTGACTATCCTGAACAAAAATCAAGCTAGGAGGCCAGCTATCACGGGAAGAGAAAGAAAGAATTATATCCCTCTTGAAAAAGCAGGTCTCGACGTCTTTGCTTGGAGAGTCGAAGACATGAGGGGATCAATGAAGAAGTAGCCCTCCACCGCTTAGAAGTTGATCCTTTAGCGAAGACCATCTCCCAGAGACGAGGAGAAATTTTGCAAGGGACAAGGAGGAAGCTATAAAGGAGGAGGTGCGAAGTTACTCGGCGCCGGAATAATTCGCGAAGTCAAATACCCCGTTTGGTTGGCTAATGTTGTTATGGTGAAGAAGCAAAATGGGAAATGGCGCATGTGCATAGAGCTTTCTTGATCTAAACAAAGCTGCCCCAAGGACGGCTATCCTCTCCCCAGAATCGACAAGTTAGTGGACTCCATTTCTCGGACACCAAACTCTCGGCTTCTTAGATGCCTACTCGAGGCTATCATCGAGATAAAAATGGCGAAAGAAGACATCGAGAAGGCGCCTTTCAAACACACAGTGGGGAATTTACGCTACATCATGATGCCTTTTGGGCTCAAGAATGCGGTGCCACTTACCAACGGATGGTAAATCAAGTTTTTGCAAGTCGAGATAGGTAGAAACATGGAGGCTTATATTGATGACATGGTCATAAAGACCAAGGAAGGCGGCCACGTTCACGACCTAGAAGAAACCATTCACAATCTCAGAGCAAACAACATGAAGCTGAATCCAAGCAAGTGCGTGTTCGGAGTTACTTGAGGAAATTCTAGGCTTCATGGTTTCCCGAAGGGGATTGAAGCAAACCCGGAAGAAAATCAAGGCGCTCGTTGACATGAAGGAACCTACCAACATCAAGGAGGTCCAGAGACTTAATGGAAGAATTGCGGCCCTTGGAAGATTCATCGCCAAATCCGCCGAAAAGTCACCGCCTTTCTTCAAGGTATTGAAGGGTACCAAGAGCTTCTCTGGACTCCTGAATGCTCGGAAGCATTCCTCACGGTTGAAGGAGTACTTGGGTTCCCCTCCCTTGCTTAGCGATCCGACTACCGGTGAGATGCTATACGTCTTCTGGCGCAGCTGATCATGCCTTTGTCGCAGTTGTCTTGGATTCGAAAGGATGAAGGAATTGAAGCCCGTCTACTATGTCTCAAAGGCTTTGTCCGATGTAGAAAGCAGATATTTCAATGTGGAGAAGATAGCATACGCACTAGTCATCGCCTCAAGGAAGGCTGCGTGCATATTTTCTGCACACCCTATTACCGTCTACACCAACGAACCATTGAAGAAAATCCTTCACAAGTTGGACTGGCTCGGGACGTCTCCTTAATTGGTCAATCGCTCTAACGGAGTTTGATATCACTTACCAACCAAGGAAGACCCTCTAGCACGGCCTTTGGTTGACTTCATGGTCGAGGCTGCCTTTATGGGTGAGCATCTCCCCACCTCTAGGAAGCAAAACGCACTGAGAGGATAAAGACTCTCCCATTGAACTCCCATCCAACTGTTGGATCCACGTATACGGACGGATCGGCTACCAAGGAAAGAAGCGGAGGCGGAGTTGTACTAGCAAGCCCGGAAGGAGAATATACTATACAAGATGCCATCCGCTTCGGGTTTCACGCCTCTAACAACCAAGGCTGAATACGAGGCTCTCATATTTGGCATTGAGTTGGCCTCCTTCTATGGAGCAACTAAGGTGGGCGCACTACGTGACTCCGGCTTGTTGTCAAACAAGTGAAAGGAGAATATAACACTCAAGATGTCACCCTTGCCAAGTATAGAGACCTGGTCCTAGATTTGACGAAGAAAATGGAATTTTTCGAGCTCAAGCGAGATAGGAAGGGAAGACAACCAAGTCGCGAGACGTTCTCTCCAAACTAGCCACCATGGACGTGTCTCCTTCGGAGACCAACCCATATGTAGTTTATCTTGGGAACTGCGTATGAAAGATTACAAGTCATGCTTACGGACGAGGAAGAGAGATGCTTTGGATCGACGACTACATCGAATACATTGAGAAGGAGAAACTCCCGAGGAAGATGATGCTCGAGCCAAGCTTATCAAGAAAAGGTCTCCAAGATTCGTGGTGATGAACGGAGTCCTCTACGAAGATCTTTCACGAAGCCCACTGCTAAGGTGTGTCTATCCCGAGGAAGCGAGAACCTCTGCGAGAAGTGCAGCATGAAGGTGTTTGCGGCGGACACCGAGGGGCGAGAACCTTAGGCGACAAAGTCATATCGCTAGGTTACTGCGCGAAACCTAAGGGAAGACGCGCACGCCTATGTTCGAAAATGTGACAAATGCCAAAGGTTCTCGACATTCCAAGACTACTGCGGTCGATGAGCAAACACTTGTAACCACCTACGTGGCCATTTGATATGTGGGGATCGACCTCATTGGACCCTTCCCACCCGCCCGTGGTAATTGCAAGTACGTGATAGTAGGCTGATTACTTCTCCAAGTGGATAGAAGCCAAGGCTTTGGCCAAGATAACGGAAGAGAACGCGATCAACTTTGTTCATGACAACATTTGGTGCGGGATTTGGCCTTCCGCATACAATTGTTTCGACCGTGGCCTCCAATTCTCCACGGCATTTACAACGGGGTGGGAAGAGTTAAAGTACGCCATGCAAAATCTTCGGTTAGCGAGACCCCGAGGCAACGGTCAAGCGAAGGCGCCAACAAGCGGGTCCTAACCGCCCTCGCGAGAATCTTGAAGGACGCGAGGGTAGATGGTTGGACGAACTTCCCCTAGCTTTATGGGGCATTCGCACAACCACCGGGGGCAACGGGAAACCCCATTCGCACTAACCTTCGGTTCGAGGCTATGGCACCAGCGAGAGATGGCCATCCCTACGATGAAAAAGGAACTCCCATTATGATGGCAAAGTCAACAGGTCAATAGGCTCTAGACCTGGACACGATAGATGAAAAAAAACGACTAGGCTAGCGAGATGAGGATGGTGAATTACAAGCAAAGGACCAAGGCATATCACGACAAGAGGGTCCCTCAAGAGAGTATTCCAAGTGGGCGATTGGGTACTTAGAAAGATCGAAGCGGCTGGTCGGAAACGAGAACAAAACAAGCTCTCTCCCCAATTGGGAAGGTCCCTATATCATCACTCGAAGTCATCCGAGAAGGGACCTACGGATTGAGAACCCAAGGAGGGGAAGGATCTCAAGCATCCATGGCATTCCGACAACCTTAGAAAATATTATCACTAGTCTAGTTTATTTTTGCAATAGATTAGCTCTTTATTTTCGGTCTTTTATTTTCGGTCTTTTGTTCTCTTTTTGTCTTTTTTAGTTGATAGGATTGCAGTTCTACGTAATCGCATTTCAGTTCTACGAAAGCAATTTCTTCCAATATGCAAAGCCACTATCAACTATCTACACCAACTCCGGAAGATGAGGACATTATCTCCAACTCTCTCAAACACACCGGCCAAGACCGAGGATCTTCCTTGGCACGATGGCTTACCATGGTCGAGACCAGGATTTTCCTTGGCACGATGGCTTCTGTAAGCCAAGACCAAGGGTCTTCCTTGGCTGGCACGATGGCTTACCAAAGCCAAGACCAAGGGTCCTCCTTGGCTGATGGCTCACCATACAGCCAAGACGAGTCCGCCTTGGCTTTGATGGCTTACCACAACGGCCAAGACCAAAGGGTCTTCCTTGGCACGATGGCTTGCCAGCGGCCAAGACCAAGGGTCCTCCTTGGCGATGGCTTACACAACGGCCAATACCAAGAGGTCATCCTTGGCCTAATGGCTTACCATACATCCACCAAGGGTCCACCTTGGTTCGGGATCTAAGTCATATTCAAAGCCAAGGAAATCTTCCTTGGCCTAAATGACGAACGAGCATAGTTAAAGCCGAGGAAACTTCCTCGGCCAAACCACTTGTTCAATAAATAAGCAATAAGGGACCTTCTTTGGATCCCACCTTCTCAAGTCCCGTGCCTCTGCCTAGCATGCAAGGATACAAGCAAGTTATTGAAATAACAAGAGTCATAACAAAGGATTTTTCATTAATATTCAAATGAAATTACACATCCTATCATCTATTACAAAAAGCATAACAGGAAAAAGATATTCTAAGATTTTTGAGCATCATCAAAAGGCTTGTCAAGCCAATCTTGAGTAATGGAGCCAGGAGGAGGAAGGTCCGTTTGATTGGTAAGAGCATCATCGTCCTGGATCGCCTCCACCAGGTCTTTAAGATTGCCGGGGACAACGGGAGCCGGCCTCCACACTTCCCTACAAGCCTTAGCATCCTTAGCTGCTATTATTTCTAAGTTGCTTGTGGAATAGGGGACCAAGCTGTGGAAGGCCCTAACTTCCTCGCCGTATTGATCCCGGCATATTAGCATGGCGACCTTGTTGATATCCAAGCCGGTGGAAGGCTCAGCCAGGATACTACGAGCAAGATGGAGGTAACCATCTTCAAACATTGTGGCCGTCTGCTCATCCACGGCCTCCTGAAAGACCGAGCTAGATACCACAGCATCCTTGAATGCCGGGCTCTCCTTGAAGCGTGCCACAGCCTCGTTTTCTTTGGCAGGAAGGGCAGCCTCCAGTCCTTGGTATTTGGCCACAGCTTCCTCGGCCTTTGCCTGAAGCTCGGCCTTATCCGAAAGAGCTTTGGTCAGCTCCTCTCCTTTAAGCCAGAAGCTCGTCGGCCTTGGCCTTCTCTTCCTCGGACTTGTCCTTCGCTTCCTCGGCCCTCTTCACCTCGGCTTCCACCTTCGCCTTGGCTGCCTCAAGCTTCGGCATCTTTGGCTTTCGGAAGTTTAACCAAGGAAGACTTCTCGGAATCGCTTTTGCCGAGGGCGCCTTGGCCTCATTCATACGTCTGGTCTTCTTCTTGGCCAAAACATTTTCATACGCCGTGACGAAGCCAAGCGAAAGAAAGTTCAATATCATATTGAAGAATACATCTCTCAAAATCAATGATCAACGAGCAAGGAAAGGATATTCACCTCGGCAATTAAGAGCCCACTTGCGACAAAGCAAGGTATCATCGCTGGGAGCCTCCAAGACAAGAGCATCATAGGCATCCTCGTCCATAGATCTACGGAACTGGGGGCTCTGCCCACCGCATCGCACTAAGGGCCCGTTCTGGTTTGCGAGAGGAATTCCTTTGAGCCGAGGAACGTTGATGGCCGTGCTCTTGGCCGGCTCGTCGGCTTTGCTCAATAGTCTCTATATTTTGGATGGTTAAAGGAGGAGCCTCAACCTGGGGAGCCTCAACGTGGGGAGCCCCACCAACATTTGCCTTCTTAGTTACAGGCTCCTCAGCACTCGAAGCTTGAGCTCTTTTGGAGCCAGATGTCCGAGCAACGAGGCGGCTTTCCTCGGCTCCCGCCTCCTCGGCACCAGCAGAAAGGTCAGCCAAGTCTCCAGTTATGGGTTCAACTTGATCCTCGGATCTTTGCGTCCTCGGAATTAATCTCTGATGCACTTTAAGGGGTAGGGGCTTATCACCCCTGGACACCGAGCACCAAGTTACGAGCATTGGCCTCGTCCTTCCCTCTCCCGCGGAAGCGAGACTTCTTGCTCGGCTTTCTCTTTCGCTTGATCGGCTCTTGAGGACTTAGTCTTTCCATTACCAGGGTGGCTTAACTTCCTCGGTGGTCAAATCTGTAAAGACAAGGAAGAAATGGTCAAGTACGAGCAAGAAGATCGAGGTCAAAGTACGAGCAAAATAATATGCAAAAAATTACAAGTGTAAGATAAAAATTTACGTCCAACAATGTTAGGTGCTCCAATACATTGGTCACGGGGACGCTCATCGTGGCACCTAATACAATCCTCGTGAAATACGAAGCCTGGATGTACCGTCCAATCATTGAAGCGACGACCTCTTTTAACATTAACAAGGAGCTACCCCGTCCTCGTTCCCGGCATCAATCCTGCTGGATATAGAAATGATCAGGATTCAACTTGCTTCCGATCCAGGACCCTACCTGCAGCAAACTCTTCTAGACGTTTGATCAAAGCTTTGGTCCACTCATATTGTTGGACGTGAAGGAAGATGTTGGGTCACCACAAGGAGGCTGGAACTCCCGACCTTGGCGGCTCTCAACTCGGATAACGTGATGATCCCGGCTGGAACTTTACTAGGTATGGGGAGGAGCAATTTTGGTTTCCTATTGGCACTCCTAATTACTACTGACCATTGTTCCTTGATGACTTGGATAATGTAGAAATGACGGAAGGCTCCCATGGTCGGCTCATAGCACTACTTCTGACGAGAGGATGATGAAGCTAACCCAGGCACCCTAGTGCCATTGGCTCCTAGCGTAAGTGGCAGCAATGCAGCTTTACATCGTCCAAAAATTGTGAGATGAAGGGGTCCGAAGGGAGAGAGCGAAGCCCCTGTTGGAGCATTTATAATAGAAGTGGACATAATCTTGGTTGTAGTAGAAGTTCGTCTCCTCCTTCTCCGATCTTTGGCGGCTCAATCTTGCCCATTATAAGTTAACTTTGTACTCATCCCGGTTTCCTGCCTCCACCTTTGTACTTGGAGTACAATTTTTCAATCATGTAGGATCCCAGGGCTTTGGTGCCTCTCTCCACTTAGCTTTCCTGCCGGCTACCACCTTCCTCGGCCTGCTTCTTCGGACGGCAGGCGGGCATCCGGCTTGTGCACCTTGGCAACGAAGGCGTCGGCTATTCTGGAGTGAGATCGAGGCAGGGCTCTCTTTCTCTTACCACGTCATATCGCATAAAGACGAGGGAGACCAAATTATTTACCTCGTCAATGGCTGATTAAAATGACGGGGGAAGGAAGGATTCCTCCTCGTCATTCCATAAGGCCGAGGAAGGAAGATCTCCTTCCTCGTCATTTCGTAAGAGCCGAGGAGGGCCGTACCTCTCGAGACGCTCACGCATTTTCGCATGGATGGGAGGCCGGGTAGAACGATTCGACGTGTGTTTTCCCACCATTTCATTTTATCCTCAAAAACTATGATGTTTGGGAGGCAGGATCTCAATCCTATCTATTCTTGTGGAGTCGGGGTATTGAATGAATAAACGGGAGCGGTAGTAACCCTCAACTCAGCCCCCCGCTTTGCTTATATCATCCGAAAGGTCGAAGCCATCATCCATGGACCCCTCTCTCTCACAGATAGACCCCTCAAATTTCCCGAGTATGAGTATCCATAACGCCATGAGTCGGGGAGAATGGTCCCAAAGATCGAAAGCCATTGTCTAAGGGGAATCAAAAACGAAGGGGGAGTTCATATCTTGGACATATTCCAGAAATTTCATATAAAATGCAAAGAGAATTAAAAACTCGAAGTTTTTAAAGTTTTTTTATCAGAAAAGCTTCAACCTTCAACAATGGGTCCGGTTCTTGGCATGGACAAAATCACTCCTAAAAACCTTTAGAAAGCCTTATTTGGAACATGAAAGGACAGTTGTAAGAAAGGAGAATGATTTCATACACGAGTTTGCAAGAATGAAGTGGTACAATCACGGCGAAAGCAAGCTTCGCCGGAAAAATCAAGCTCGCCAGGAGCTGGGTTTGAAGATTCTGAGAATGCGTTGTTAAACCTTGCGTTCGTTAGTCCAAATATGATCTCAAAAACTTGGGAGTGTGTAAAGGTTTAAATTGAAAGGGGTTTTGGTTTTTGTCTCTCCAATCAAGGTCGGCAGAGTAGGTAAAGCGAGATCCGAGGTCAGATTCCCAGGGTAAATGCGAAATTGATGGGTTCAAGACGTGACAAGACCAGGGGCCCATGTCAGAAACAGAATAACAACCGTCGAGTTACCAACCAATGACGCGTGTAAGAGCCTGTTCGTATCCCTTATGCCGAGGACGAGCTAACTTTCTACTCGTCTAAGCCGAGGCTAGAAAGTTGAGACCACTGAACGGTATAAACCGAGCTACGAATATGGGCTTGCCCGAACTTGGAATCCAACTACATTGGGTATGGATATAATATATTCATCAAGTATTAGGAATAGAGCATTATCTTCCTCGTATGCCGAGGAACATTTTCCTTGGCCTTATGTCACCATTCTTGGGCGGCTGTCTGTTTCTCTTGAGGAGAGAAAAATCCTTTGCTCGGCATGTCACCAAGTACCGAGGAAATAAAGGAAATTTCCCCGGAATAATGTTTCGTATCGGCCGTTAAACAAGTGACGAGGAAGCGGGATCGTTCTCCTCGGCCTATTTGCCCAGTAGGAAAAACATTTGCCTTCCTCGGCGTTAGGCTATGATTACAATCCTTATTCAACAAGGATTATCTTGTTGCTATTGATCGAGATTACGGTTATCAACATTGATTCAAGTCAAAGCAAATGACTGCGCGCGGATATGATTCTCTTAAGATTATATCTTATCTATTTACAAGTTTCATTCCAACATGGATTCTATGTCTATCCATTCCTATCAAATACAAGCCCCAGTAGCTCTGCATTTATTCGGTACGTTACTTTTTCACGTTGGAGAAACTCTGTCAATTTGATTTCTACAATATCGACAATGAACTTACTCTGGCATGGAGGGCGCTGGCGGGATCTCTTTAGGCTTAGTTTCACCGTATTTTCTCTTATTTTCGAGGCCTTGCAATCGCCGGAGC